>JANUYF010000002.1:381327546-381747546 GCA_026167975.1 Phrynosoma blainvillii
TAAAGCATATTGTATATAATATGTTATACACTATATATTATAATATATAAAATATTATATATTATATATAATATTTAATAATTTGTAATTATATATGTCTATATAATAGATTAAAAATAATCAATAATAATAATAAATAAATAATAAATACATAATAAATAATTAATAATCATTAATATTAACTGATAAATAATAATCATCATTATATATCATATATATATATTATATATAATAATTTTATATTATACATATATGTATTATAAGTAATTATATATATAATAGATTAATAATAATCAATAATAATCATTAACAGATAAATAATAAATAATACCAGTAATAATAAATAATAACCATTAATAGATAATAATTATTAATAATCATTAATAGTAATTGATTAATAATAATCATAACATATATATATATATAATGTATATATAATGTATATAATATATATATAATAACATTTCATTATTACTATACATTATTATATATAATAATTTTACTATACATTATTATATTATATATATACATACATATATATATATATATATATATATATGAAATCTAACATGATTTAACCACCCAGCTGCAATCAGCCCCAGTGCTGCTCAGGGATCCCCTTTATTACCTACCTCCAGCATTTCCTCTTCCTCTAGGGGTCCCATTCCAGACCTGGCTTCCATTCAAAGTGCCTCCATCCCAGCCAGAGGCCGCTTCCGCCCACCCCCATGGCCCCGCCCACCTCGCTCTCTTTCGTGGTCTCTTCCAATAAGCCAGCAGGGAGCGAATGAATAAGCAACGAAAGGGCGGGGCCACCAGGTTCCCCGCTGCAGCCAATCAGCAGCGGCCGCAGCTACTCTTAGAACGCACGCTTTATCCATCGAGACGTTCCCCCCCCCCCCACGCAAGGCCATAGAGTTAAGGCAAGAGTAGCAAACTTTGGCGTCCTTCAATTTCCGGTTTCGTGTGACATCGTCTTAGCTTTGGATTTGCCACCCTGAGACATTTGGGGGGTGTGTGTGTGTGTGTGTGTGTGTATATATATATATATATATATATATATATATACACACACACACACACACACACACACATATATATATATATATATATACACACACACACACACACATATATATATATATATATATGTCTTTGTGCTGGGTTTGAGGGCCAGTGTAGTGCAGTGGTTTGAATGTTGGACTAGGACTCTGGGAGAGCAAGGTTTGGATCCTCACTCAGCCATTAAAAACCCATTGGGTGACTTTGGGCAAGTCACACTCTCTCAGCCTCAGGGGAAGGCAAGGGCAAACCTCCTCTGAGCAAATCTTACCAAGAAAACCCCAGGATAGGGTCACCATAAGTCTGTGTGGAAGCACAGAACAATACATTATTATTATTATTATTATTATTATTATTATTATTATTATTATTATTATTATTATTTAGAGCCAGCATGGCATAGTGGTTTGAGTGTTGGACTATGACTCTGGAGACCAGGGTTTGATTCCCACCTTGGCCATGGAAATGAATTGGGTGACCCTGGATGAGTCACACTCTCTCAGCCTCAGGGGAAGGCAATGGCAAACCCTTTCTGAAGAAACTTGACAAGAAAACCCTATGATAGGGTCACCATATGTTAAAAAAAAATGACTTGAAGGCACACAGCAACAACAATAAATTGGGTCATTTGTGCTGTGCTTAAGCCTGGAACCTTTCCAAGCAAAAGGCTTATTATAATATAGCAAAGTATCAATATTTCTGTGAAAACTGAGATGCCATTTAAATTTGGTTTCCTTTTTCGTTTAGGAAAATGTGAATCTATGAGTATTCCAATAAAATCTTAGAATCAAATAAGGAAAAATAACTAATAAATAAAGATTTGCGTCCTATGTTACTGGGATTTAAGATAATTGTGTTAAATGATAAGCAAATATGGAGTCAGTTGTACAAGAAATTACGGAGAGTTCAAACTTTAAAGACATCCTAAGGATGAAAAGAAGAAAGAAAGTCAAAGTAGATGAGCATATATATATATATATATATATATATAGCGAATTTGTTGTTGTTATATTTTTAAACCTTTTGAAATTAACAAAAACTATTTTAAAAACATTTTGGTGAAAATTGACATGCCATTTAGGTTTGTTTTCCTTTTTCATATAGGAAAAGCAAGCCAAAAACAAGATATCATAACAAAAATGAATTACTTATTAATGGGGAAATATTCCTTTTCGATAAAGGCTCAAATGGTTGTTGTTGGTGGGGACAATGGGGTGTGTTGGTGATCTTAATGGTCATACCTGCAAGATTTTCATTTATGTAGTTTGTTATTTGAAGAAATAAGTAAAATTACATCAGAAGCAACTTATTACCAGGGCTGTATATGTGTATGTGTTTATTATGTAGTCACAAACTCATCCAAACACAGGATCTCCGTCACACAAAATACAAAAATACAAAAAGTAAGCAAACACAAGAGTCTACAGAGGGGGGAAATGGCTCCACGCACGTACGCACGCACATGCGCAGTGCGCCAGAAGTAGTGCACGTGCGCGCTCGTGCATGCGAGTACTTCCGATGTACTGCACATGCGTGAGCAAGTCGTGGTCGCCATTTTGTTTTCCAAAATGGCGCCGTGACTTGTTTGTGCATGTGCCAGAGTACTGCGCATGCGCGAACGAGTTGTGGCCACCATTTTGGAAAACAAAATCATGGCCACGACTCGTTTGCGTATGCGCCGGACTACTGCGCATGCGCAAACAAGTCGTGGCACCATTTTGGAAAACAAAATGGCGGCCATGACTCACACGGTGGGGGGCCGCGCGGGTGGCAGCAGGACTGGGCTGGAGCCGGTTCAAAGGCCTCAGGGGGCCGGATGCGGCCCCTGGGCCCAGGTTGCCGACCCCTGGTGTAGGGATTTGAGAGCTGGACCAGGACTCTGGGAGGTCGTGATTCAATTCCCCATTCAGCCATGAAACCAACTGTATGACCTTGGGTGAGCCACACTCTCTCAGCCTCAGAGGAGGACAATGGCAAACCCCCTCTAAATACATTCTGTCAAGAAAATCCCATGATAGGGTTGCCTTAGGGTTACCATAAGTCGGAAACAACTTGAAGGCACATAACCAACCATGCTGGACTTGGAATGGTTCTCAGTGAATGGCATCTGAAAAGGCACTAACCTTTAGATTTATATCACCCAGGAGTGTTACGGGATTAGTGCCATCATGTACTCACCTTCTCAAAGTTCATTGGAAAACAGTAATAAAAGGGATGCAAGAGATGCAAAAGCAACCACACAGGTAGGGTTACCATTTGTCCTGGAAAACTTGGAAGATCCCAGATTACAGGGACTAAAAAATGTAGCATTGCCACCTTATTCTTCCATTCGTTCCCCATTCCATTCTCTCTCCACCAAGGAAGGCTATATATCTCACCAAAATACAAAACCCAGAATTCCATAGCACTGAGCCAAGGCAGGGAAAGTGGTGTCAAACTGGATTATTTCTGTAGTGCGGATGTAGTCTAGGTAGTAGACTGGTCAGAGCCAGGACAAGGCACAGAGTACATCTGTTACACATGAAGGGCCATTTTCTTGATATGCCTTTACTTGTTGTTGTGTGCCTTCAAGTGGGTTTAATCACCAAGTTTTCCTGGCAAGATTTATTCAATTGAGATTTGCCTATTGCCTTCCGTTGAAGCTGAGAAGTTGCAGCTTCTCCAAGGTCCCCCAATGGATTTCCATACCTGATTCAAACCCTGGTCTCTCAGATCCTAGTCAAAAACTCAAACCACTACGCCATGTTGGCTCTCAAGAAAATCTACGCCTGCTCTTACTCTGACTTTTAAAGGGGCTATCCAAGGTGATGAACTCCTTCTCTAAATACAATCAACATTTTGGCTAGCTCCTTTAAAATCTTGCATGGATTTACATACCCTTTCCCTACATGGAAGCCATCGGCTGCCACATAGAATCATAGAATCATAGAGTTGGAAGAGACCACAAGGGCCATCCAGTCCAACCCTCTGCCATGCAGGAACTCCCAATCAAAGCATCCCCAACAGATGGCCATCCAGCCTCTGCTTAAAGAACTCCAAGGAAGGAGACTCCACTACTCTCCGAGGGAGTGTCTTCCACTGTCGAACAGCCCTTACTGTCAGGAAGTTCCTCCTAATGTTGAGGTGGAATCTCTTTTCCTGGAACTTGCATCCATTGCTCTGTGTCCTATTCTCTGGAGCAGCAGAAAACAAGCTTGCTCCATCCTCAATATGATACCCTTCCAAATACTTAAACAGGGTTATCATATCACCTCATAACCTTCTCTTCTCCAGGCTAAACATCCCTAGCTCCCTAAGTCATTCCTCATAGGACTTGGTTTCCAGACCCTTCACCATTTTAGTTGCCCTCCTTTGGACACGCTCCAGTTTCTCCACATCCTTTTTGAATTGTGGTGCCCAGAACTGGACACAGTATTCCAGGTGAGGCCTGACCAAAGCAGAATAGAGTGGCACTATTACTTCTCTTGATCTAGACACTATACTTCTACTGATGCAGCCTAAAATTGCATTGGCCTTTTTAGCTGCTGCATTGCATTGTTGACTCATGTTCAACTTATGGTCCACCTGGATTCCTAGATCCCTTTCACGCATAGTCTCATTCACATGACATAAACATCTTGCGCAATCTGCAATAAACCCATATAGTGAATCAATGTATATGCTTTGCTGACATATCCGTATTTCTGCTAAATTTATTTTTAGTACTGATCTTTTATAGCCTCTCATATGAAAATGAAAGCCAGCATGGCGTAGTGGTTTGAGCATTGGACTATGACTCTGGAGACCAGGATTTAATTTCTGCTCGGCCATGGAAACCCACTGGGTGACCTTGGGTGAGTCACACCATCTCAGGGTTGCCATAAGATATAAACAACTTGAAGGCACACAACAACAACATATGGAAATCCTAAGCAGATTTTCATTAATATTTGAGACACTTGCACCTTACTTCTTCAACGATTGTAAGAACTGTCTCTCGGCCAACAGAATTGCATTTAATTTGCAACTTGCCAACAGAAGAACTATTGTTAGAATCACAGAGTTGGAAGAGATCCCAAGGGCCAGCAAGTCCAACCTTTCTGCTATGCAGGAATACACAATCAAGGCACTCCTGACAAATGGCCTTCCACCCTCTGCTTAAAAAGCTCCAAAGAATGAGACTCCACCACACTCTGCGGCAACTTATTCCAATGTCGAACAGCTCTCACTGTCAGGCAATTCCTACTAATGTCATTGCTCCAGGTCCCAGAAGAAAACAAGCTTGCTCCATCCTCAAGACGACATCCCTTTGGGGTCTGTGATAAGTTAATTATTTATTTTCAGTACGAGATCCAGTAATCCAATAATTCCTCTTTTTTATTTATTAATTTATTTTAAAAAGAGAGATGTACACGAAAAAGTAGGACAAAAACATTACACCATCAGCATTTGGGTAGGGAAAGAAAGAAGGAAAAGCAGAAACTGAAACCAGAGTAATGGAAACTGTACCCTTTCCAAGTTATTTGTAACTGTTAAAAGTGGTTTTTGTTTCTTTTAGGACAGAACTGCAGAGGTAGGAAGGAATTCCAGGAAAAAGAAGAAAAAACCCCAACATTTTTGTAATTTCTTCTAAACAGGGCTAGAATAAATCCTGCCTAAGAGAAAAGCACTGAGGACTCTGTGGATGACCAAAAGACAAGCAAATGGGTCCTAGAACAGATCAAGCCTGAACTCTCCCTGGAAGCCAAGATGATGGAACTGTGGAGATTATCAGAGCAAAGCAAATTGTTCTCCTGTCCTTATCCCATCCATGACAGCGATTGCGCAAAAGACATTCACAAGTTGCACTGATCCTGTCATTAACCTATCAGTGAAGTGGCTTCTTCCGTTAATGGGTTCTTCTGTTAATACAAAATGAAGGGCAAAGACGGGACAATGACAGGATCAGTGCAACGTCATATGAAAGTCTTTCATGCGATCATGGTCACTAGTGCTTCCCAGACAGGACAATGTCCGGATCAGCATGACATCCTCTGAAAATCCTTCCTGTGAACATGCAGGAAGAATGGGACAAGGATGTCCTGTCTCCTGTCTGATAATCTCCTGAGGCTGTTGTACTTGGCCACATCATGAGAAGGCAAGACTCATTGGAAAAAACAATATTGTTAGGAAAGGTGAAGGGAAGTAGAAAGAGAAGAAGGCCGTATGCTAGATGGATGGACTCTATTAGGGAGGCCATGGACATGAATTTATAGGACCTAACCAAAGCAGTGGAAGATAGGGAGTCTTGAAGAAGTCTCATTCATGGGGTCGCCATGAGTCGAAATCAACTCGAGGGTGGTTAACAGCAACAACAAAAGGGACTTTTGGCAAAGCTGTCAAAGAGTGCTCGTTGCATTTTTTTTTTTTTTTTTTGTGAAATTCTTCTTCATCAGAGAAAAATAGAGAAGGAGTGTTTATAACAATGGTTAAAAAAATGACTTGATAAGAGTTCAGGAGGTCGCAATTTCTGAAAGGGAAGATTGCAAGTACAGATTTGATAGGACATTATCACACGGGGAGTCGCGGGGAGAAAGTGGAAATAAACCGGACGAGCGGAAGACTTTAATTTATGGGATTTGTCCCATTCTGCCTCGTCTGATAACTAAATTTGAATTTAAAAGGGGGTTAATTCGAATGAAAACCTGATCTTTTCATTTTGGGGATTTTCGGGAGATATGATGTAAGTACAGAGATATAGTATAAGTATGATGGTGTGTTATGTTGTGTTACTGTATAGTGTATGTATTGGATGTATGTATTGTGCTATGTTGGGTTTTTTGGTATGTTATGTTTTTAGTATATTATTTAATAAAATCTATAAAAAAAAAAAAGAGAGCTCGTTGCAAATAAAAATTGTTTAAATCCATCCCTTCTGAGAAAACAATCCCAATATTTAGGTCAATGGAGCAGACTTGTACATTTCTTTTAAGAAACTCTGAGGTAGCCTTTTTGCCTCACCCAAAAAAAGGGGAGAAGGGTCTCTCCTGCGAACGAGGCTGCTGAGAAGGTGTAGACTCGGGCCGCTATGTCTGCGTCATAAAAGGTCAGCTCACCTGCCGCACTATTCAGAGATACTCGGATCCTCTTAGGCTCCTTGCACAGGCAAAGAAGAGATTCAGGAGATGGATTGGGGGCCCTGTACTGTCCTCCCCACTTCCCCATTTCCCAGATCCCCCCATTAGGATTAAATTCAATTGAGCCTTTTCTCTTCACAGATTTCCGGGCGACCCCAACAGCCCATTCCTCTTCATTTCCTACAGCAACTTCCCAGAAATGTCTCCCAGCTGTGAATCCTTTGAGGCCTAACACAATATATTTCTCATCAAATCTTTCCTCCTTCTTAGGCAGCTTTTGACATTTTTCTCCCAATCTCACACTCTTGTGGTCTGGAGAAAGGATGAGTTTTGGGTGCGCTGTGTCCTGATCCAGTGTGATGTTTGCTGTTAAGGATGGAGAGAGATGAGGAAGAAGAGAAGTCAAGAAGAGTTAGAGGAGAAACGAAGTGGAATCACATTCCCATCTTCACATCCTTCCCTTGTTGTCTACTTCTGTGAATTTGCTCCTCCATTCAATACTTACCTTTCTGCCACTGTTGTCCTGATATCAGAGCATCTGGGGAAATAAATAGATAGAAAGATTAAGCATTTTAGATCATTGTGTGAGAACCAGTGTGGCTTAGTGGTATTAGCATTAGACTACGACTCTGGAGACCAGGGTTCGATTCCTGGCTTGGCCATAAAACCCACTGGGTGACCTTGGACATCATGCTCTCAGCCTCAGGGGAAGAAAATGGCAAACCTCTGAACAAATCCTGCCGTGAAAACCCCACGATAGGTTCACCTTAGGATCGCCATAAGTCAGAAACGACTTGAAGGCACACCATCACCACAACAAAAAGCTTACAGTATATCCATTAGGGATCACATTGCAAACATACGATGGCTAATGGAGTGCACCAGGGAATTCCAAAAGAAAATCAGCATGTGCTTTATAGACTAGCAAAGCCTTTGACTGTATAGATCATGAAAGGCTATGGAATGCTCTTAAAGACATGGGAGTGCCAAGACATCTGATAGTCCTGATGAGGAATCTGTACTCAGGACAAGAGGCTAATGTCAGAACAGAACACAGAGAAACAGAATGGTTCCCAACTGGAATGGGTCAGACAAGGCTGTATCCTTTCACCCTTTCTGTTCAACTTGTATGCAGAAACGTATTATAAGAAAAGCAGGCTTGGACACAGAAGAAGGAGGAGTGAAAATAGGAGGAAGGAATATCAACAATCTGAGATATGCAGATGACACCATAATACTAGCAGAAAACCTCACAGACCTGGAACACCTACTAAGGAAGATCACAGAAGAAGGTACAAAGGCAGGTTTAATGGTGAACATAAAGAAAACAAAAATAATGACCACCGAGGACCTTCACAAGTTCAACCTAGACAATGAAGAAATAGAAATAGTAAAAGAATTCCCATACCTGGGATCAAACATTGATAGAAATGGAGATTGCAGTCAGGAAATCAGAAGACTAAGAATGGGGAGGGTGGCTATGAAAGAACTAGAAAAGATCCTAAAATGCAAAGATATACAACTCAGCACAAAAGTTAGAATCATACAAGCCATTGTATTTCCTATTACCATGTATGGATGTGAGAGCTGGACAGTTAAGAAAGATGATAGGAGGAAAATCAACACATTTGAGATAATGTGGTGCTGGAGAAGAGTGCTGAGGATCCCATGGACAGCCAAAAGGACAAACAAATGGGTCCTAGAGCAGATCAAGCTGGAAACCTCTTGGAAGCCAAGATGACCAAATTAAGGCTGTCGTACTTTGGACACATCATGAGAAGAGAGGACTCTTTGGAAAAGACAATAGTGCTGGGAAAGGTGGAGGGAAGTAGGAAGAGAGGAAGGCCATATGCCAAATGAATGGACTCTATTAAGGAGTTCACAGGTATTAAGGGGTTGCAGGATTTAAGCAGAGTAAGTAGAGGACAGAGGGTCTGGGAGATGTTTCATCCATAGGGTCACCATAGGTTGAGATTGACTCAAGGGCAGTTAACAACAACAAGTATCTTAGAACATGAGTACAAGTATACCACAGTAAACAAAATAGATGTATTCCTCTGCATTACTTCCTTAACAGAAAATATGATACTTGAGACAAAATACGAACACGGGCAAAAAAACAGAATCATAAATATTTCAAAGATATATTGAAATACAATTAAATGTTTCTTACATATGTGTTTCCTAAACAATGGTTATTCCAAAAACTGGGCATAGGTAGCAATCCTATGTTTGTTTTACTGAAAGTAACTTGTAATGAACACAAAGAGACCGACTGAATAAGAATGCGTCAGGCTGATTCTACCTCCTTTGGATTTGATTCAGTTTCTGGTTCCGCTGCTGTCACACTGTAGAAATAATGCAATTCGACACTGCTGTAACTGCCATGGCTCAAAGCAATGGAATCCTGGGATCTGTAGTTTTGTGGAGCATAAGCACTCTTTGGCAAGGAAGGCTAAAGAAAGTGTAAAACTACAAACCCTAGGATTCCATAGGCTGGTGCTACAGCACTTAAGGTGGTGTCAAATTGCAGTGCAGATGCAACCTGGCTCCCAAACTGGCACCAGAAACTCCCTATTACAATAATAATAATAATAATAATAATAATAATAATAATAATAATAATAATTTATTTATTTTATACCCCACCCCCTGACAACAATTGGGGTGGCAGTAAAAGAAATGACACCCACTCTTTCTCGGAGAGAGAGAGCAGGATAAAGAGGTGTCTAAGGACAAGCTATCCAGGCTGGTGAAAACTGAAGCAGATTTTGGCCAGCTCAAAAAGTACCGTACCTCTCCAAACTGGGCTGTTGAACCACCTATGGAAATGTGGTTCAATTTAAGTGCAACCTAATTAATGGTGGAATGTGGGAATCCTAATTTCACATACAAATTGGATTCTGGTAGGGTTATTGTTTGTTTGCTTGCAAGTACTTCCCAGTGATTGAAAAATGCTCTACAGAATTGTTTTCTGTGGGAAGCAATGTGGTGGCCAAATAAAAGTCCTGTCAATTTTGCTTATGAACTAATACAGCATTCAACATACAAGAAAGCGTTTTTTTACCTCTGAATTGCTTTGTGACACTAGTTAGAAAGGAATTTATTTCACCGGAGTCCCAGATTTTCCACTTCAGCTCTGGAGGGAAAGCCATTGGATACGCAAATGTCATCGTCTCCTTACTGATGGTGGAGAAAAACAAGATTACTGTTATTCGGTACCCATCCAATCCAGAATTCCAGAGTGGAGCGAAACAGAAATAGAAATAGTGCCATCCTATGGAAGCCTGGGATTTGTAGTCTTACAGGATCTTTAGCTTTCTCTGCCAAAGAATGCTGTTGCCTCCCAAAACTACACATTCCAGGATTCCTCAGAATGGAGCTATGGCAGTTAAAGTGCCATTAAAGTCAAACTGCATTATATCTACAGTGTAGATGCACCCTGAGAGAAGAACTGCAGAAAAACTAGAGGCACAGGTTCAATTCCCAGCTCAGCCATGAAACCCACCTTGGGCATGTCACATTCTCTCAGCCTCAGGGGAAGGCAATGGCAAACCTCGTCTAAAACAAATCTTGCCAAGAAAAACCCATGATTTTTGTGTGCCTCTAGGGTTGCCATAAGTTGGAAGCGACTTGAGGGCACATAACAACAGCAACAACCAGATCGGGAAGGGGCATGCCTGGGTTAGGAGGTTCTTCCTCATCGTCCCAAAGGCTAATATTCCAATGCCAGAGCCATAATGAGAGCAATGCCCATGGCTTGTTGAGTCTTCCCAATGATTACTCCATGAAGACAATCTGCACCATCTGAAAAGCACTTTCTTTAAAATCCTCAGTTCCCAAAAGCTGTTGGAATAATAATTTAGTCTTTGTATGCCAATAGTCATAGAATTATAGAATCATAGAATCCTAGAGTTGGAAGAGACCACAAGGGCCATCCAGTCCAACCCCATTCTGCCATGCAGGAACTCAAAATCAAAGCATCCCCAACAGATGGCCATCCAGCCTCTGCTTAAAGACCTCCAAGGAAGAAGACTCTTTGTATGCCAAGGGAAGAACAGCAGGGAGTGAGCCATTCTAGTCTCCCTAGGAAGGGAGATCCAGAGCCTGGGGCAGCCACCAAGCAGGTCTTCTCTCCCGTCTCCACCTATCATGCCTGTAAACGTAGTAGGACTGAGAGAAGGACCTTCTTATTGAAAGCACAGGGATTTCTCTTGGTCTTGTAACTGGAAGGAAAGTGAAGTGTTTTGTTTTGTTTCGTTTTTCTGAATTTATCTGTTTTCCTTACAAATCTGTACATTTGAAAAGGTGCACAAAGATGCTTTAGTAAATGGAGGAAATGATTATAGAGCATGTGCACATTACTGGGGGGGGGAGAATCTTCCTTAGGAGATTTGCGTATCATCATATCCACAAATTCCTATGGCAGGAGGGGAAATTAAAAGTCTTGCTTCCCATTTTGAAACCTGGACAGGATAAGAATGTTAGTGGAATTTTGCAAAATGCAACAAAAATGAATCTGATTTTCACATCCTTTTTTTGGGGGGGGGGTTTACTTTCCTCCTCCTCCTCCCCTTTATTTATTTATTTATTTATTTATTTATTTATTCAACAATAGAAAATCTCAGTATTACAACAACTCACCCCCTTTGTTACAAGCAAACATCCACCTTTTTTGTGAACAGCTCAAGAGGATTTCAATAGATCAAGGGTTTCTACAATATCACTGAGCACTAGAACAATGTTCAACCCAAATTTAACCCAAATGGAAACCAAGGCAGTAACTGAACTAAGCAGCTACCTGGGGTCCCATGATTGAGGGCAGACAATAGAGAGACCGAGAGAGTTGCTACCTAGGCACTGTTAGGACTTTGCTTTGTCTCAGTGACACCTGAATGATGGTTTTGCGCTTTGGCAATGCAAGAGAATGCTTGCTGTACAACCAGGGTTCTCAAGGATGAACAAGAGTCAATGACAAAGTCTTTCAGTCTAGGATTAACATTCTCGATGTACTCCTTATAGGCACCACAATACCCCAAGACTTCTCTCTAGACATCCATGCAAATACCCTCACAAATTTGTTGTGTGTGTGTGTGTGTATGTGTGCTTTGGAGTGAGGTGGAGATGTACACTTCGCTTCTATGTCAGTTATAATTGTGTATGCTCATGTTTTGACTCTGATTTTCAACATGTATTGCCTGTGTTTTGAGGCTAGACCAGAAGAGTTTTCTGAGAATGGTGTGTGTGAGAGTGTTTTTCCTTTGTATGTGTGCATGTGTGATGTTTTGATTTGATAGCTGGAGTTCAAGCCTAGCTTCTGATAGCAGAATATTTAATAAACATCAAGTTACTCATACAGGGTGATGTCTTGATAACATCAAGGCAATATGCTGCTTCGGAACAACCTCTCCTTCTTCGAATGTTTTCAGAGACTGGATGGCCATCTGTCATGAGTGCTTTCATGGTGTATTCCTGCATGGAAGGGAGTTGGACTGGATGGCCCTTGAGGTCTCTTCCAATTCTAGAATTCTATGATTCTTTAAAAAAAACAAACCTTTTAAACCCATTTCCTTGAGCAAGTTACTCATCATCTGTGACTACCTAAGCTCCCCACAGGAGCTATTTGGTGGCGGCACTCACTGAAGTTTTGTTTAGCTTCAAATGTGCCTACCATAATCTTTAAAATGTTATAAGATCTAACAATCATAGGACGTTATCACATGGGGAGTTGCGGGGAGAAAGTGGAAATAAACGGGATGAGCGGAAGACTTTAATTTACGGGATTTGTCCCGTTCCGCCTCGTCTGATAACTAAATTCGAATTTAAAAGGGGGTTAATTCGAACAAAAACCTGATCTTTTCAAATTCTCAAAAATCCCGAAAATGAAAAGATCAGGTTTTCGTTCAAATTAACCCCCTTTTAAATTCGAATTTAGTTATCAGACGAGGCGGAACGGGACAAATCCCGTAAATTAAAGACTTCCGCTCGTCCCGTTTATTTCCACTTTCTCCCCGCGACTCCCCATGTGATAACATCCATAGACTTGAATACAGAGCTGGAAGTGGCTAACCTTAGCATCCCTGACAGGTGCCCATCAAATCTCTGTTTAAAATCCTACAATAAAGAAGAGTCTATCACCTTCCAAGGTAGTCTGTTCTACTGTCAAATAGCTCTTACAATCTGAATGTTCTTTCTAAAGTTTAGCTGGAATCTCCTTTCTTTAAATTGTTATTCATTAGTTTCCTCTGAAGCAGCAGGTAACAAGCTGATTCCCTCTCCTATGTGACAGTCCTAGAGATAGTTTTAGGTGGCTATCACATCACCTTCCAATCTTCTCTTCTTTAGGCTAAATTATTCCTCTTAAGGTTTAATTTCTAGACCTTTCACCATCTTAATTGTTCTCCTTTGGACATGCATGCAATATACAAACCCTTTTCACCATTATGTAGCAGTAATGAAAGCAATTGGGATCCAGTTACCTCAGAAAAATGCTTCTACTATCCTGGAGGAAAACAGAAAGAAAGAAGATGGAAGTGAGTGCTTACCAGATGCCATAGTAAAGGGTGACACTCTGGCCTACCCAAATTCAACACCTGATGCTTCTACACAAGCCCTCTCCACTCAAGGATTGATGAGGATGGGTATAAGATAATACAAGGAGGTCTAAGGAAGCCTTTTTCTGCATTGTGAAATGTCACAAGAGAAAGGAGCTGTGGTGTATGTTAAGGGAGGGGGATCTGGCAAATGGAAACTATACTGGGGCTACATATTCCCTTCTCATTTTCTGTGCACAGACAGTCCAATAAAATTTGTGTTCTCCTTTATGGCAAGAAAATGCTTTTGGAAAACAGTGTAACCCTTGAAAATATGGGAGATGCCACTGGTGAACATATGAGGGATGCTGTCAAGTAATAGTGCATCCACTAGCCCCAAAGTAGTAAATGAGAGAACTCCAGCCAAGTGAAACCAGAAGTCCCTGTAATTCAGCTTCTTGTTCCCAACAATGATAAAAAGATCCTTCTAGAGCCTTGCTGCATTACTAAAGTTAGCAGAGAAGGAGCAGCAAAAAAGCATCTTTCTGTTTCTTTCTTCACATGACTTCTATAGCATTTCTGTGGGGTCATAAAGCCATAGCAGCTGATCATAAAAGCATCCCTTTAGCCGAATGCATTTTTCCAGTGTGACAAATGGAACAGTTTTATTATTGGCTCCCCATGGAAGTGCTACGAGGTCATGCGGATAAGCTCTCTCTCTGCTGTTCTCTCTCCGCTTACTTTTGTAATGCAATAAGGCTCCTAGAAAGCCCATAAGCACCACACAAAGAGCAGATGAGAGGAATTGGGCCACAACAATTAGTGTGATAGCTGTCCAGGGGCCAAAGGCTAATTTTCCCACTCATGCTGCCCATGCCCCGCAGACACCGCCCCCAGCATGCCAAAATACCTCTGAGCCTATTCATAGAATCTCTCTTTGAATGGAATCTGGAAGGGATGTGACATCATTTTCTCTTGCCATTTTGAGATGGACTCTAATGGAAATGGGTATTTTTTGGTAATGGGGGATTCTAGCAGAGGTGTCTTCACACATTTGAGGTGCTTTCTGCAGGGTTTGGGGGCAAAAATTGCCCCCCAATCCCCTCCCAAATTTGGAAGGCTAGAGGCTTTGGGGCACTGGAAGAGGGATCCAAGGGCCAGAAAAGAGGGGCCAGAGGTCACACACAGAGGCCACATGCTTCCCCAACACTGCACAAGCAGAAGAGCAAATAATGGCAAGTGTTTTCATCCACGTTAGACAGAAGGTAAATTCACCGCTCCTTTTCCTCTTGGATGCTCCTCTGTAGTCTAAAGCTGGTACTTGGTACATCAAAACTGAGTCCCTTCACTCCTTTTGTAAATAAGGGAGGCACACAAAAATTCTGACACTGGGTTTCCTTCAAAGAGCACCCCAATCTGTTTCTGATCATCTTACCTGAAGGAGTTGTATTTGTGGTTGTTGATACTTCTCTTCCATCTCCTGGACAAGACTGTCAACAAAGGAGAGTTCTTTTGAAATTCTGATCCAGCCTTCATCCCTCTTCCTTGTGATTTCCTTCACCACCTCTTCCATCTGGGCCAGCAGAAGCTTCTCTTGTTCTTCCAGAAACTGGTGTAGCTGTCTGAAGTTTGCTACTGTCGTCTCCATCTCTGCTTTCATTTGCTTCTGCAATAAACAGATGGGAACAAGCTTCATATTGGAACACAATCAATCTTCCTAGCATCCAGAGAATTATAAGATTTTTATAGTGGAAAGGGGTTTTTATTTTGAAGGATATAAAATAACAAAACATTACTCACAAACCTCAATTGGCCCAAAGAGCAGTGCCCAGATTGCTAACAGAGAGCATGCAATTCCCTTGTTGCAACAATTCCACCAGGCATAATACAGTCAGCCTTCAGTATCCATGGGGGATCCTTTCCAGACTCCCTCATGGATACCAAATCCATGGATGCTCAAGCCCCATTGTCCCTAATGTGGCCGTGCCACCATTAGGGACAACTGCACTGATGTCCTCCTGAAGTAGTCAATGGCTTACAGCTGAAAAACTGCATTTTAAAATGACTGTCTATGATTGCCTATGATTGCTATTCAGGGGTCAAGCTGGATAGCTACTTGGGACCTTGTAAGAATAATACTTTTTTTCTGTCTGCCTATCTCTCTTGAGACTGAAGCGTTGTTCCACTCCAGGGACAGCGTTCACTCTGATAAGACCTCCTGTTCTGTAAACGTTCCTTCTGTCCTACATAAGATTCTCATGTTCTGTAAACAATGTCTGTTTAGCAAGAAGTGCTGAATACTGCGAAACTAACTGAACTAGAGAGGGAGGGGGGAGTGTTTTTCTATATGCATGACATGCTTGTAAGATCACTATAAAAGGATCTTCAGTTGCTTAGTTCGGGGCTCAGCACCTCTGAAAAGTTATTTCCTGCTGAGCCCACTAGCGTGACAATTTTCAATAAAACTCACTTTCTTTACTCCATGGTCTTCGGTCCCCAATTTCTGCTACCCACCCTCCCTCTCTCCCTCCTTCCTTCCTTGCCTTCCTCTCTCCCCCTCCAAGGCTTCTGCACTGAGCTTGGTTAAAACCCCATTCTGTCATGCTGGAACTCACAATCAAATAACCCCCAACAGATGGCCATCCACCCTTTGTTTAAAAATCTCCAAAGAAGGAGACTCCAGCACACTCCAAGGAAGCCTATTCCACTGTCAAACAGCTCTTACTGTCAGGAAGTTCCTCCTAATGTTGAGGAGGAATCTCTTTTCCTGTAGTTCGAATCCATTGCTCTGGGTCCTATTCTCTGGAGAAGCAGAAAACAAGGTTGCTCCATCCTCAATATGACACGCCATCAAATACTTAAACAGGGCTATCATATCACCTCTTAACTGTCTCTTCTCCAGACTAAACATATCCAGCTCTCTAAGAGCCTGAGAAGCTGCGGGTTGGGGCCGAGGAGTGCAGCTACCTTGGCCCCAATCCGCAGCTTCCTGGGGCGGCCCATGGCCGCCCGTCTGCTTAGGCCCTAAATCTCTCCTCATAAGGCATGGTTTACGCACCCTTCACCATTTTGGTTGCCCTCCTCTGGACAAGCTCCAGTTTCTCAACATCCTTTTTGAATTGTGTTGCCCAGAATTGGACACAGGATTCCAGGTGGGGCCTGACCAAAGCAGAATAGTGTTGCACTATTCCGTCCCTTGATCTAGACCAGGGGTAGGCAACCTAAGGGCCAGGGGCTGGATGCGCCCCCCCAAGGCCTTTGGACCGGCCCCAGGCCAGTCCTGCCGCCGCCGCCGGTGGCCATGATGTTGATTATTGTTGTTATTATTTGTTCTTGAGGTTTTCTTGGCAAAATCTCCACAGGGGTTTTCCCATGACTTTTCTGGGGCTGAGAGAGTGTGAATGCATATTTTTTAATTTTATTTTTTTTTTAAATGATTTTGTTTTTATTTTTATATTTATTTATTTATTTATTTATTTATGGTGCTTCGGCCCCCCAATTGTCTGAAGGACAGCAACCCGGCCCCCGGCTCAAAAAGGTTGCCTACCCCTGATCTAGACACTATATTTATATTGATCATGGGAAATAATAGTACTACTTTATTCCACACCCACACCTACTATTATAAATACATTCTATACAACCAATAAATCCAGATATCTGTTTAATAAAAAGATCTTTCCCTCCTGGTGGAAAGAGAACCAAGAGGGGATCAGCCTAGCCTGATCAGCCTAAGAGAAGCCACCAAAATCATAGGAGTTTATCACATGGGGAAAATTGGAAGTTTAACCAGGTCAGAACCTGTGGTTATCCAGCATATTAGGCACAATTGCACAAATGGTTTTCACACGACGTTGTGCGCAAACCGCTTGGAATCCGACAGGAAAGTGACATAAACCAGCAAATAGGCATTTTCGAGAAAATACTGTAAATTCATTTCCGTTTCATTAACGAATCCACTTTTTTTTTTCTTTTCACAATTGCTCTAGTGTGAAAGCCATTTGTGGGATTCTCCCCGTTTTTGTACTTGTTGCCAGATTTCCCATGGTTCTTTGGGACAAGTAGCCAGGACTCTTAAAGGAACAGTTGCTAAGGCAAAGGCAGGGACACAGAGAAAAAGCTTGCTTCCTCCTAGTCTGTGTGTGAATGTATCTTCTCCCTTGCTATTCCCCATTAGCTGGGATTCTTAAAGGAACAGCCGCTGAGGGAAGGCAGGGACACCAGTTGCCAGAGGGACATAGCCTTTTATGCTGTTTTTCTACCTTTCCTACTTCTTTGAGTAATGTTTTGTTCTTTTTACTTAGGTTGGATACCATTTCTTGGAAAGTAAGGGACAGTACAGTATATTTTAATAAAGAAAGTTGTGTAAATAAAATTGTTTATTTCTCTGGCTGATTTCTGGTGATGCAGCCACTTCTTCTGTGCACACATGCAAAAAATGTGATTCCCAAACCATTATCGGGATTTACACGCATCTGTGTGAAAACGAAATGCGCATTCTACCCTCTTTCTCACTTTAGCAATGAGCTTCTAACGCATTATTGCATTCTGCATGTGAAAATCATTTGTGCATTGCTCACTTTTGCGGGTTGTGGTCACTTTAATCATTATTGGGATGGAAGTACATATGATCCCTGTGTGATAAACTCCATAGAATCCTAGAGTTGGAATGGCTATATGTGGTCCAACCCCCTGCCATGCAGAAATAAACAACTATAGCATTTCTAAAAGATGCCCATACAACCTCCATTTAAAGATCTCCAAAGAAGGAGAGACCACCCCTTGAGTAATATTTCTTAGTCATTCTTAGTAATATTCTCAGTAATATTTACAGTTACACCTTCTTAGTAATTTATTTACACTTCTATCTTCTTAGGGCCTATAGTTCATGGGAACTATAGTTTATTGTGGCACTAGAGCTCTCTACAGAGAAGGCTCAATGTCCCAGAAAAAAATACAGTTCCCCTGATTCCCTAGCACTGAGCCAGGGCAGTTAAAGTGGTCTCAAGTTGCATTATTTCTGGCAGTCTGTAAGGCCCTAAGTAGTGTTTACACTTACACTTTCTTCGTAATATTTACACTTACAAGTAAGTCTTGGCTTTCCTTTTCTGTTTCAGCTTTATATGCCAGCATTCTCTCTCTCTCCTTTTTCATAAATTCCAGGTGAACGCAGATTTGATTCTAAAGAGAAAATAAATGTTTACATTTAGCAGAGAGAAACAAAGGGAGAGAAGAAGAGAGAGAAAGAGATAACTGTTGCTCCTTTTCTGGAAGGATGGCAAGGAGTTTTTGCAAGCTTTCACATGCACACTATAATGGGTTTCATATGTGTAAAAGATACGCAACTTATTACATGGGCATTTACTACTTAATCAAGCAGACTGGCTGACACAATAATTTTAATAATGCCATTATCCCAGCAGCTGTATTGAAGGAAGCTATGGAAGATCAGCTGCAGCTGTAGATATAAAGTATTCTGTGGGATGTCTAGGAAATTGTTCTTTCCTCTGGCCTGTGAAAATGTCATTACTTGTCAGAACAAAGGAGAAAATATATTTAAAGGTTAGGAGAAAGGCAGGTTAGAGGTCCAGTCCTGAGGAGGTACATTTGTCTGCAAAGAAGTACAGGAACTATGGAGTTACATTCTGTTCATCAAAAGGACCCCAGTGAGCAGCAGCTATGATCAAGGGCCATTTTAATCCACTGAAGGGACCTGAGCTGCCTTTGCCTTTAGATGGTGAAAATAATCTGGGTTGAATTTTTGTTATATAAATTCCAAAAAGCAGACCTTAATTTGGCCATTTTATATAAGGGACAACAATTTTACCACAATACTATATATAATGGGATTTGAACATCCACAGATGTTGGTATCAACAGGAAACTAAGCCCCAGTGGATACCAAGGACCCACTCTATGTCAACTATCAATCATGCTTAATTAATAAAAAAAATTAAAAAATCCTAAGAAATAGAACACAAAGGAAAATGGAATAAACCAGAAACAGAAACCATATTGAATAGATTCAGATGCGGTTAAGCAACATGAAGTCTATTATTCTTTTTTTTCTTCCCATGGTTAACAGGATCTGAATATCACAAATAATCTACTTTTTCTTCTTCTGATACATATATGTATATACAGCATTGTTATATTTAAATGTTACTTTATGGTTCTCTAATAGCCAGATCTAAATACCGGTATATGAACAATCACTTTTAAAAGCCAGGACAGTAGCCTGTTTTATAGCACTGCTTTTCTCGCCCCCCCCCCCCCCCCCACGTATGGGAAAAAACGTGTACACTGAAATCCCACTGGCATCTATGGTGGCATGCTCTTGCGCGCAGCATTACATGCATGGCTGCAGCGCATATGCCATTTTGTCCTCCTGGGCTTGCCATATGCTTAAGCTCAAATCCGCATACAGTAAGCCTGAGTATGGCACATGCGCGCTGTAGATCATCAGCTTTTGTTGTTGCTGCATGCCCTCAAGTCATTTCTGACTTATGGTGACCCTATCATGTAGTTTTCTTGGCAAGATTGGTTCAATGGTGTTTTGCCTTTCCTCCCTCAAGCTGAGAAAGTTTGACTTGTCCAAGGTCACCCAGTGTGATTCATGGCTGAATGGGAATTCGAACCCTAGTCTCCAGAATCAGAGCCTGGTGAAAAGACCAAGAGAACAGGGGCCCTTTACGTGGATCTTTACCAGGGGACATTTTGAGGGAGAAGCCCACAGTCCTGTTTCAGTGATTACTTAAGATTCCTCATTATGGACACTGAGGGGGTTGCTGCAGTCACCTGCAACACTTGTGGGATGTTTGTCTTCTTACCAAGAGATGTGGGGAACTTCACCTGCACCAAGTGCAAGTTCGTAGCTCTCCTGGAAGAGAAAGTTAAGCAGCTGGAGGCCCGGGTAGCTACATTGCAGCATATTAGGGAGCAAGAGGATTTCCTGGAGAGAGCAGAATGAACGGTCTTGGACAGGGACCACACAGAGGAAGTTGTTGAGGAGGAGGTCATTTCATGCACACAGGAGGTGGACACCTGGAGGAACGTCACCCACAGAAGTCGGGAAACCAGGGATCATTCTGGGAGCTTGCAGCTACAGCATCAATTTGAAGCTCTCTCCCTTATCAAGGATGAAGAGGAAGAGCAGCAGGGACAGTCCTCAGGGGCAGTGCAGGGAACCCTAAGAGTACCACCGCAGGGAACAGCTACAGCTAAACCTCAGAGGAGGTGTGTGGTGGTGGTTGGGGATTCCTTGTTGAGAGGTACAGAAGCAGTGGTTTGTGGGCCTGACAAGATGTTCCGGGAGGTGTGTTGTCTCCCTAGGGCAAAAATCCATGATGTGACAGCAAGGCTGACAAGACTTGTCAAGCCTACTGACCATTACTGTTGAGATTTGTAACCAGAGTTTAAATGTCCAGATGAGGGAAAGTTACAAAGGGTACTATAGGTCACTTTACAGCTTGCTAGCTGGGAAAGTTGTCTGCAGCTGGGACTCAAAACATCTGAGCAGTGTCCAAGGTCAGGATGTGCCAGAGAGCACATAGACCAAGTGTAAACATATTGTGTCATCATGTTTGGGGGACAATAATTCAAGTGACACAGGAAGAAGTCACAGGAAGAGGCTGGACTTAAAGGCTGCATGGCAAGTTGTTGTTGGTCGGTGGTGAGTGTATATAGTTTTCTGTACATACTGCAACTAATGAATAAAAGTGTCTCTTTGGAGTTAAACTTGGCTTCAGTCTGTTTCATCAGAAGCAGGGAGGATGCATTCCTGAACAGCCAGACAGCTCCAAGGTCACTGGGTGTTTTTCTCTGCGAAGTGAAGAAAGCTTCTGAAAAACTTTGTCTGCGCACTCAATTGCTTGACAATTACCCCTTCCTCTTGGTCCATGTGGGAACCAATGATACTGCAAGGCACAGTCTTCAGAATATCAGAAGGGATTATGAGGCTTTGGGTAGGAAGCTGAAAGAACTGGACACACAGGTTGTTATCTCATATCTTCTCCCAGTTGAAGGGCATGGTCCAGGAAGGGAGAGGAAGATAGCAGATGCGAATAACTGGCTCCGTAGATGGTGCTGCCAAGAACGATTTGGATTCTTGGATCATGGGCTGCGGTTCCATGAGGGTAGACTTCTAGCAAGAGATGGGCTGCATCTCACACCAGTTGGCAGAAGCGTATTTGCCAATAGTCTCAAACATTTGATCAGGAGGGCTTTAAACTGAGTCATGTTGGGGAGGGAGACAGTATCTTGGAAGGTATCTTGGAAGGAAGGAGTACATCATGGGCTGGAGATAATAGTCAAAGTGTTATAGAGGGAACAAGGCAAATGATGCAAGGGCCCAACAGTGGTAGGAAAAAAAACCTCACACAGGAAGCAAGTGGGGAGGACCCATGCTCTTAGATGTCTCTACACTAATGCAGAGAGCATGGGAAATAAACAAGATGAACTTGAACTCCTAGCACAACAAAGCAAATACGATATAATAGGCATCACTGAAACCTGTTGGAATGAGTCTCACAATTGGAATGTAGGAATAGAAGGGTATAACCTTTTTAAGAGAAATAGGCCAAACAGGAAAGGAGGAGGAATAGAATTATATGTCAGGGATGTTAACACCTGTGAAGAAATCCAAGACTTAAATACTGGAAATCAGGTGGAGAGCATCTGGATAAAAATTAAAGGGGAAGGAAACAACAGGAATGTTATAGTGGGAGTCTACTACAGACCCTCAAGTCAGACTGAGGAATTGGATGGTGCCTTTCTAGAACAGATGACCACACACTTAGAAAGGAGAGATATAGTAGTGATGGGTGACTTCAACTATCCTGATATTTGCTGGAAGTCAAACTCAGCCAATACTTCAAGGTCTAGCAAATTCCTCACTTGCCTCAAAGACAATTTCTTTGTCCAAAAGGTGGAGGAGGCAACAAGGGGATGAGCTATTTTAGATCTGATCTTAACCAACAGGGATGACCTGGTAAATGGGGTACAAGTGGTGGGATCTTTAGGTGGGAGTGATCATGTTCTCCTGGAGTTTCTTATACAGTGGAAAGGAGAAGCTGGGCATAGTCAAACACTCATTCTAGACTTTAAGAGAGCTGATTTCAACAAACTTAGGGAAACACTGGGAATGATCCCATGGTCAGGAATACTAAAGGAGGAGTTCAGGATGGATGGGAGTTTCTCAAAAGGGAGATATTGAAGGCACAATCTCAAACTGTTCCAATGAGAAGGAAAAATGGGAGGTGTCTCAAGAAACCAGGTTGGATGACAAAAGAACTTTCAACTGAACTAAGTTTTAAACGGGAGATGTATAAGAAATGGAAAAGGGGCAAAATCACTAAACAGGAATTCAAACAAATAGCTTGCATGTAAAGTCAGGAAAGCCAAAGCACAGAATGAGTTCAGGCTTGCTTGCTAAAGGGGTTAAGGACAAAAAAAAAAAAGGCTTTGGGGGGTATGTCCGTAGCAAAAGAAAGAAGAAGGAAATGGTAGGGCCACTGCGCAGGGAAGATGGAGAAATTCTAACAGGAGACAGAAAAAAGGCAGAACTACTCAACACCTTCTTTGCCTCAGTCTTCTCACAAAAGGAAAAGGATGTTCAACCTGAGGAAAACGGAGCAGAAGACACAATAGGGGAAATGCAGCACAAAATAAGTAAAGAGGAAGTATAGAAATACCTGGTTAACCTAAATGAATTTAAGTCTCCAGGACCAGATGAACTACATCCAAGGATATTAAAAGAACTGGCAAGTGTAATCTTGGAGCCACTGGCAATAATCTGTGAGAACTCCTGGAGAACAGGAGAAGTCCCAGCAGAGTGGAGGAGGGCAAACATTGTCCCCATCTTCGAAAAGGGGAAAAAAGAGGATCCCAACAACTATCACCCAGTTAGTCTGACATCAATAACGGAAAAGATTCTAGAACAGTTCATTAAACAGAGAGTCTGTGAACATTTATTGTTAATATTATACCAAGATATTTCACTTTTTTTACAATTTGATATCCAGAGGTCTCTACTATATACTGCTTTTCCGTATTGGATAAATTCGTTGCTAAGACTACTGTTTTTTCTTTGTTTATTTTTAAGCCTGAAACTCGACTAAACTCCTCTAAAGTATTTAATAGATGATTTAATCCATTCTCCGGGTCTGACACAGTCACCAACAAATCGTCCACGTAATCTTTTAACTTAAATTCAAATCCTTTACTTTTAATACCTTTAATTTCTTTATGTTCTCTTATATTATTATTGAGCACCTCCATAACTATTAGAAACAAAAGGGGAGAGAGAGGACAACCTTGTCTCATCCTGTTCTCGACTCCACCTTCTTTGTTTTGTCTCCATTCACTAAAATCCAAGCCTCTTGTCTAGAGTAAATCGCTTCTATCCATTTAATAAAATTAGTGCCTACTTTTATTCTTGTCAATACCTTTAACAGAAATTGCCAACTGACCCTGTCAAAAGCTTTTTTGAAATCAATAAAAAACATTGCTAGTTTATTGTCTATTTTTCTTTCATGCCATTCTATTGCATCTAAGACAAATCTCATGTTGTCCTTAATCCTCCTTGAAGGTAAAAAACCATTCTGGTCTTTATTTATCCATTCCATTAGAATTTTTTTCAATCTTTCTGCCACTATCGTTGCGAAGATTTTATAGTCGCAATTCAACAGCGAGATTGGTCTGTAATTTCTTACATTTTGAGTATCTTTATTTTCCTTTGGAATGAGCACAATGTTGGCTTGACTCCAGTGGGGGGCATTTTGTTCTCAAGTATATTATTTATTACATGATATAATGCAGGGACCGGCAACCTTTTTGAGACCTGGGCCGGTCTCCACTAGCCCAGGTCTCGGCTGGGCCAAGGCGGGGGGGAATGGCGGTGCGTGCGCGCTTGCGCATGCGCCCCCTCCACAGATGCACGCGTGCACCCCCCACGAATCCCCTTACCGAGCCAGGCGGACCCCTGCCACCGCCGCCTCTGGCTCCTCCTCCTCCTCCTCCTCCTCTGCTGCCACTGGCTCCTCCTCCTCCTCCTCCTCCGCCGCCTCTGCCTCTGCCTCCTCCTCCTCCTCCGCGACTGCCGCTTCCACTGCTGCCGCTTCTGCTGCCGCCGCTGAGCCCGCTTTCGGCAGAGCGGGACGCGGCCTGCATTTTGGTCTCCAAAATGCCGGCCGCGTCGCGTTTGCGCATGCACAAATCCTGTGCATACGCAAACGTGACACGGCCGGCATTTTGGAGACCAAAATGCAGGCCGCGTCCCGCTCTGTCAAAAGCAGGCTCAGCGGCGGCAGCGGAAGCGGCGGCCGCGGCGGAGGAGGAGGAGGAGGCAGAGGTGGCGGCGGCGGCGGCGGAGCAGGAGGAGCCAGCGGCGGCAGAGCCAGAGGCAGCAGTGGAGGCAGAGGCGGCAGCGGTGGCGCCTCCACCTCCGCCGCCGCCTCCACTGCTTCCACCGCCACTGCCTCCACCAATGGCTGGTCTTGGTCGGCGCGCAACTGCGTGTGCCGTGGACGGCATTTTTTTCTCCAAAATGCCGGCCACAACGTGTTTGCACATGCGCAAATCCTGCGCATGCGCAAACGCGTCGCGGCCGCCATTTTGGAGGAAAAAAATGCCGGCCACGGCGTGCGCGGTCGCGCACCGACCAAAACAGGTGGCGGAGGTGCCACCGCCGCGGCAGCGGCAGGGGTCCGCCTGGGCCTGCAAATCCGGCATCCTAGGCCAGAACCGGCCCGGGGGCCGTAGGTTGCCGACCCCTGATATAATGGTTGTGCTAACTGTTGCATAAACTTCTTATAATATTCTGGTGGGAAGCCATCAGGCCCAGGTGACTTTCCTATTTTTATTTTACTGATCGCATCCTGGACCTCTTGCATCGTAATTTTCCTGTTTAGTTGTTCTCTTTGGTCATCATTAAATGGTTCCAAAACACACTTCTCTAAATATTTGTTTACGCTTTCTTCTTCAATCTCCTCTCTCTTATATAATTGGTTATAAAAGTTATAAATTATCTCTTTGATCTTATCTTGTTCCAAAAATTGCTGTTCATTCTCTTTTAAACAAGTTATTTGTCTTTTTGTTCTTTCCTTCCTCATTCTATAAGCCAACCACTTTCCTGGCTTATTAGCCCCTTCAAACGTCTGTTGTCTCAAATATTTAAGAGTCTGTGAACATTTAGAAGGGAATGCCCTAATCATTAAAAATCAACATGGGCTTCTCAAAAACAAGTCATGCCAGACTAATCTGATCTCTTTTTTTTTTTTTTTGATAAAACTACCAACTTGCTAGATGAAGGGAATGCGGTAGACGTAGCATATCTTGATTTCAGTAAGACTTTTGACAAGGTTCCACACAATATTCTTGCAAACAAGATAGTAAAATGTGGGTTAGACAATACAACTGTTAGGTGGATTAGTAACTGGTTGACTGACCGAACCCAAAGGGTGCTCAGCAATGGCTCCTCTTCTTCATCCTGGAGAGAAGTGATCAGTGAGGTGTTACAGGGTTCTGTCCTGGTCCCAGTGCTATTCAACATCTTTATCAATAATTTGGATGAAGGAATAGAGGGCATGCTTCTCAAATTTGCAGATAACACCAAATTAGGAGGAATAGCTAATACCCCAGAAGACAGGATGAAAATTAAAAATGACCTTAATAGATTAGAAAGCTGGGCCAAAGCTAACAAAATGAACTTCAACACAGAGAAATGTAAAGTACTGCACTTAGGGCAAAAAAATGAAATGCATAGATATAAAATGGGGGACTACACGACTACATGTGAAAGGGATCTAGGAGTCCTAGTAGACTACAAGTTGAACATGAGTCAACAGTGTGATGCCACAGCTAAAAAGGCCAATGCAATTTTAGGCTGCATTAATAGAAGTATAGTATCTAGATCAAGGGAAGTAATAGTGCTACTGTATTCTGCTTTGGTCAGGCCTCACCTGGAATACTGTGTCCAGTTCTGGGCACCACAATTTAAAAAGGATGTTGAAAAACTGGAGCATGTCCAGAGGAGGGCGACTAAAATGGTGAAGGGTCTGGAAACCATGCCCTACAAGGAACGATTTAGGGAACTGGGTATGTTTAGCCTGGAGAAGAGACGGTTAAGGGGGGATATGATAGCTCTCTTTAAATATTTGAAGGGATGTCATATTGAGGAGGGTGCTAGCTTGTTTTCTGATGCTCCAGAGAATAGGACTTGGAACAACGGATGCAAGCTACAGGAAGAGATTCCACCTTAACATTCAGAGGAACTTCCTGACAGTGAGAGCTGTTCGACAGTGGAACGCTCTTCCTCGGAGTGTAGTGGAGTCTCCTTCTTTGGAGGACTTTAAACAGAGGCTGGATGGCCATTTGTCGGGGATGCTTTGATTTTGAGTTCCTGCATGGCAGGGGGTTGGACTGGATGGCCCTTGTGATCTCTTCCAACTCTATGATTCGATGATTCTATAGTCCAATGCTCAAACCACTACATCACACTGATTCTCTTCACTGCATATATATGTTTTTCTCCTTTTTCATGAATCTCACCTAAGCAAAATTAGCAAATCAGTGGCTGAACAACATAGAGAAAAGCTAATGTGGGAATCGACACGAGGCTGCCTAACATATGAGGCAGGCCTAAAGAAAGATCATCCCAAGTCATATGAGAAGAAGGCCTCTTGTCCTGTGAGATCTCAGATCCCATAGGAACCCCCAAACCCCTCAAAATATTGGCCAGCAGTCATTGTGCAGGGAAGAATTTTACTTCCACCAGGCTGAGCATGGTGCTTAGCCTGCATTGGAAAGAATGAGCACCAGATGTGCTCACAAAAGACTCCCACCCAAAATATTTGGTGTATCATTTGAGAACTGTGTGTTGACCTTATACCCCAAAATAGAGGACATTTGGCATCATATTTAATGCTCATTCAGGGTAAGTTTCCCAGCCCTTAAATAAGGGACATCCTTTACAATCAGAAACCTCTCATAACCTTATACAGGACAAAATTTTAGCCCTGAAGTAACGGATATCCCTTACTTCAGGCAACTTTAATGAGGACAAGACCTCCTTTTCCAGGACATCTCCTCCAATTCAACCTTCTGTCTGGGAGGAATTCCAAAATGTCCTCCATTTGGAGCTTGACTAAGCAGCATAAATTTATATTTATATTTTATAAATATAAGAGTATTAAATGAGTACCCATTAAATGAGTACCCAGCTTGTTGGGAGCAATTAGCTTACAGTTGTAAGGCACTTAGAGATTGCTGAGCGCGGTATGAAGTGGTATATAAATGAAGCTGCTATTGCTATATTAGAGTTTTTAGCTTTTATTTACAAATGCCCTACATTTTTCTTGAATTTCCTACATTTTAATGTGCCTTGTCCTCCTTTGCTGTTATGATATCTGGTCACTACGAGGATGGTGCCATTGCTGTGCATCCAGCTAAGGGAAAACAGTTTGATGGGTCTCTGCTTCTCCCCGTGATCTCCACCCACACAAACATGGCTATCTGGTGCCACACTGAAAAAGGTGGGTTGGGGGGTTTGGGTTGTTATGTGGTTGGTTGTTCCAACCTGAACAGTGAATAAGGGTGCATTGACACTGTAGAAGTAATGCAGTTTGATACCACTAAGTGCTATAGCTCCATCCTAGGGAATCCTGGGGTGTGTGGTTTCACAAGGTCTTTAGTGCTGGTGCCGCACAAAGCTATACATACCAGTATGTGTATCCAGGATGTATCCAGGATCCAGGATGGAGCCACGGCAGTTAAAATTATGCTGCATCATTTCTACAGTGCCGATGCACCCAAAGTGGGTTATGATGGCATAAACTGGACTTCCGCCATCGTAGCTCCCTAACAAAATGCCAACCAGCATTTAAAGAAGAATCCAAAACTATCCCCACTTCTTTCCCTTCAAGAAGCCCAGTGATTTCCTACCTTGTACTGCTGGGCAGCCTCCTCCACTGGAATGACCTCATGATTTCTATGTCCTAGAGATCTGTCACAAACCACACAGATGGCAGTTTGATCGTTCTTACAGAAAAGTTTCAAAGGCTCCTGGTGCTTCTGGCAGACTTTCTCCATGACTTCTTCCGCCGGTGCCCTTTTTTCTCCTAGATGCCTGAGCTTCTTAGTTATTTCCACAAAGTTTGCCAGCTGCCAATTTGGCACAAGATTCTTGGGCTGGAAAGATTTTCTGCACAGAGGGCAGCAGACCTCTTGGTCCAATTCCTGACAGCATTGAGCAAGGCAGCCTTGGCAGAAATTGTGCCCACATTCTATAGTCACTGGATCCGTGAAATAATCCAAGCAGAGAGAACAAGTGGCTTCCTTGCAGAGCTCCTGGACAGCATCCCCCGGAGCAGATGCCATGCTTGCTGCTTCACAAGGAAGTCCACAGCTAGTTTCACTTCCTTTGCCTTCAGAGATTGGGCGTGCCTATTTTAGGAAATGCTTCACAGATGAAACAGTCATCACAAAAGACAAAAGGTGGAACAAACTGGACTCTAGATCAGTGATGTCACTAGTGTTGGTGTCACCCGGTGCGCTAACTCAAGGTGTCACCCCCCCAATTGACTACCAGTCCCTACAAAATTCATAGGAGTTTATCACACAGGAGGTAAAAAGCCCGCATTCTGTGAATAAACGGGGTATATATATATATAATCTGTTTATTTTCATACAAAATCAAAATTGAACAAACAAAATAAAACAACATATATGCAAACAAATACACAGGCAATAACAAAGATACTACATGACATCAAATATAAACTAGACTTTCAAGTGTCCAAGTCATAAATTATACTTGTTCATACCATTTGACTTCTGATTTAATATTTACACATCATCATATAATAAACTCATCTTCAGATACTTTTTCCTTACTGCTTTTTAACCCTTTGTAATAAGAAACCCACTATTTCTGATAACATGATATATGTCGATAATTTATTTCTTAATTATCATTTTGTCACTTTTGTCACAAAAATAAAGGGTTTAAACAAAAGGGTTTAAATCCTGTGAATATCCCGCAACAACCCGGGTGACGGCGGCATTATCCCGACATTAACCTGTAAATAAGGCAACCAAATCGTGCCCCTTTTTATTTTCGGGAAAATGGGTATGGGTCTGCAGGAATTAAGCAGAGTGGTGGAGGACAGGGGGTCTTGGAGATGTCTCATCCATAGGGTCCCCATGGGTCGAGATCGACTCGAGGGCAGTTAACAACAACAAGAGGCAAGAGGGAAATGCGGGGGGGGGGGGAGAGAAAAGATAAAGTTCTGACTTGAGAATGAGTGAACCATGGCAGTGGTGGACACCTGTGCAAACAGTTGCTGCCTATTTTTCTCTGTTGTGAATGTTTTCACACTTTGTATTATTACACTCACCCCTCCTCATTCACTAGGGTTAGGGGCACAGGACCCCCGTGAATGTGTAAAAAACGCAAATAACAAAAACACTATGTTTTTACCTGAGAGAACACCTCTCTAAGAATCCCTAGGTCCTCCAGTGCAACTCTCTTGTCGACATCGGCCAGACATTGACCCTAAAATTGCACTGGAGGAGCTAAAAATGCCTAGCGGAGTCTTCTCTCTAGGAATTTCTAGATCCTTCAGTGCGACTTTTGGTTAAAGTTGATTTTGGTTAAAGTGTATTATTATTATTAGTATTGTTATTATTACAATAATCTTTTCAAGCCGAATCCATAGATCCAGAGGGCTGACTAATTCTTTAAAGTTTCATTTCAGCAAACTTTTCTGTTTCAACAAAACTTTGTGGCACATTTACGCTGTCCCAGAACATGCATGAACAGCAAAACAGAGCAAAGGGGAAAGCAGGTAGGTCTGTCTCACCAGCTAGTTCCAGCATTTTTTTTTTTTTAATTAAGAGCACAGAGCTCTATGTTTGGCCCACCAAAATGAAAATCATACGCAGAGCGGATGCTAGTGAAAGAATAAATCATCCTTGAATGCACTTTGGAAGAAGCTTTCATGTGGTCCCTGGAAAGCTATAAATAAATTGTTGTTGTTGTTATTGTTATTTTTATTAAAAGAATGAATAAGACGCATGCTCTATATCTATATGGTTTTCTGTCCCATGTTCATATCTTCTTTTTTTTAGTGGTTGTTCTTTATCTAGGCTGTTCCTCCAGCCCACTGCATTCCTCTCCCTGCTTTCACAACTTGTGGCCAAATGCTTCATTTCCTAGAAGGGAAACACCCAGAAAACAAAGGAAACGAAACTTAACTTTGGCCTGGTTGCAAGACAGCATGAGCATGGCTGCTACTGAGGATCACATCCAGGACCTCTGCGAGGAGGCGGTGTGCCCTGTCTGCCTGGACTATTTGCAAAATCCTGTGACCATTGAATGTGGGCACAATTTCTGCCACGACTGCCTGACCCGGTTCTGGTGCGAATCGGAGCAAGAGGCCACCTGCCCTCAATGCAGAGTAGCCATCCAGCAAAGGAATGTCATCCCAAATTGGCAGCTGGCTAGGTTTGTAGAAATCACCCAGAAACTTAGTTGCCAAGTGAGGAAGAAGAAGGGAGGAAACAGCAGGGATTGTAAGGAGCACCAGGAGCCCTTGAAGCTCTTCTGTAAGAAAGACGAGACCCCCATCTGTGTGGTGTGTGACAGGTCCAAGGAGCACCGAAATCACGAAGTGGTTCCTGTGGAAGAGGCTGCCCAAGAGTACCAGGTAAGACATGACCATGGAGTTTGGGTGAATCTACATTGTAGAATTCACTACGTCAGGAGCCACCATGGTGCAGTGCTTTGAGCGTTGGACTATGGAGATTTTCAGATTTTCAGACAAAGCGAACGAAGCGCGATTGCGAGAGTGTGAAAGTTAATCGTGCTTCGTTCACACTATTGGGGAAGCAACCAGGAACATTTACCCAGGCTGAATTTCAGTGGAGGCAATCCGTTTTTATTCAAAGAATTACAGAATCATAGAGTTGGAAGAGACCACAAGGGCCATCCAGTCCAACCCCATTCTGCCATGCAGGAACTCTCAATCAAAGCACCCCCAACAGATGGCCATCCAGCCTCTGTTTAAACATCTCCAAAGAAGGAGACTCCACCAAAATCTCCGAGGGAGTGTCTTTCACTGTTGAACAGCCCTTACTGTCAGGAAATTCCTCCTAATGTTGAGGTGGAATCTCTTTTCCTGTAGTTTGTATCTGTTATTCCAGGTCCTGTTCTCTGGAGCAGCAAAAAAAAAAGCTTGTTCCCTCCTCAATATGACATCCCTTCAAATATTTAAACAGGGCTATCATATCCCCTCTTAACCATCTCTTCTCCAGGCTAAACATACCCAGTTCCCTAAGTCGTTCCTCGTAGGGCATGGAAAGAAAAAGTCATCCTTGGATGAATATTTGAAGAAGCCTTTATCTAACTGGAAAGTTTTTTAGCAGCATCAGTATGGGAGAATTGTGAAGGCGGGATGGAGAAACAAACACTTTTGGTCTCAGGCTGCCATAGCATCTCTGCAGTAGATTGTACAATAAAATTCAATGTCCAAGGCAACAGGATTCAGCTCTAGGTGATCCTTCTGTAGCCATGTGTGTGTCTGGTTACAACAGGCAAGATAAATCCTAGTGGCCTCCAAAATCCCTTACTTTGGATATGTGAACAGCAAAAAAGGGGAGATCAGATAAGCCTGCCTCACTGGGCACCTCCAGTGTGTTAAAAAAGCAAAAGTTTGGCTAGGGAAAGAAAAAGTCATCCTTGGATGAATATTTGAAGAAGGCTTCAAGTGGTCTCTAGGAAGCTCCAATGTTTTTGTTTACTTATGAAATGCTTACCTAACTTGTTTGTTTAATTGCACATTCACATTTTTTCAAAGGTATAGCAATGTTAGTTTGTAAAATCAGCATGTAAAGAAATCTTGTAGCACCTTTGAGACGAAGTTGGCAGCAAGAGCTTTCCTAGACTTAAATCTACTTCCTTAGATGCATTTGGTCCGTAGGAAGCAGCAGGAAGTAGACTGAAGTCTAGAAAAGCTCATGCTGCCGACTTCTTTTTTCAGTTAGTCTCAAAGGTGCTACAAGATCTCTCTGTATTATTATTTTATAGCTAAATGCATCTGAGGAAGTAGACTGAAGTCTTGGAAAACTCATGCTGCCAACTTCTTTCTTTCAGTTAGTCTCAAAGGTGCTACAAGAACTCTTTACATACTCATTCACATATATTATAAGTTTTGAACAAAAAGTTTGCTGAAACATGTTTAATTCTTTTTTTTTTTTTTTTTTTAGATATAGGAAATCTGCCCCTATTCTTTCCACATTATATCTGCTTCTGGTACCATATTTTCTGTTAAAGAAGTAATGTCCTGGAGGGAGCACATCTATGTGACTAACTGAGGCATTTTACAACCTGTACAGTTTGGGCAGCTACAGAAAAGGAAGAAGCAAAAGGCCGATGCAGACTAGCCTAAAGGGCCAGCCTGGGGCTGGAGTTGGGGTAGGGCGACTGCGCGCCGGCCGCTCCAACTCCTCCCCGACACCACCATCACACCATGCGTATGGTGCGCTGTGTCAGGGCACCCTGTTGGTGCAGTGTGCACATACACTGGGCCAAAGGGGTACAAAAGTGCCGCAGCAGCAGCTCTAAGGGCAGCTTTTTGCCGCCCAAAAAGGAGCAGCATTTGCCAGCTCTTTTTGCGGCCACAAAAAGAAGGATCAGGGCCGCGGCGTGTGGTTGCTGCGGCCACGATCTGGCACTCCCAGGGCGGCACAGAGCCACCCCTTAGGGGCTGTCTGCATCAGGCCAAAGTTACCAAAAGGAATGTGAAGACAACAAATAGAAAAGTTATAAGTGTGAATGATACACCCCAAGTGAGACACAGGCAAGATCAGAGCATTAGATGAATGGACTCTATTAAGGAGGTCACAGGTATTAAGGGGTGGCAGGAATTAAGCAGAGATGGGGAGGATCCATAGGGGCTTGGAAATGTCTTATTCAAGGGTAGGTAACCTAAGGCCCGGGGGCCGGATGCACCCCCCGAGGCCTTTGGACCGGCCCCAGACATCCCATAGCGCGATATGAAGCGGTATATAAATGAAGCTGCTTTGCTTTTTTGCTTTTTGCTTTTGCAGGCCAGTCCTGCTGCCGCTGCTGCTGCCACTGCCTCCCGCCATGATGATATTGATTATTGTTGTTATTACTTGTTCTTGGGGTTTTCTTGGCAAAATCTCCACAGGGGTTTTGCCATGGCTTTTCTGGGGCTGAGACAGTGTGCATGCATATTTTTAATTTTTATTTATTTATTTATTTTTGGTGCTTCGGCCCCCCAATTGTTTGAGGGACAGCAACCCAGCCCCCGGCTCAAAAAGGTTGCCTACCCCTGGTCTTATCCATAGGGCTGCCATGAGTTGAGATCGATTTGAGGGCAGTTAACAACAAAACACTCTGCGATGCTAGAAATTTGAAGAGTGAAGGAAAATTTAATGGGGGGGGGCAGAGTTCTTATTTGGGGGACAATGCCCTCATTCCCCCTCCCACCGTAGCTAAACCCCTGTAGCTGTCCATTTGTGCTCTGCAGTGGGATCAAGAAGATAACCTGAGTCCCCATTCACACTACAAAATAACCCGGTGTGTTAAAGGGAGGTAGTTCATACTTGCACCCTGCATACTTGGAATAGTTTCGGGGGGGGGGGGGAAGCAAAATACCCACTTACCCCAGATCTTTTGGAACCGGGGGTTCCAGTGCATCTTTTAAAAACCGGCTTTTTGGAGGGAGCTGCCAATAGCTGCTAACCCTAACCCTAACTGTCAATCCTATTTGGAGCACTTATGTGCAGAATAGCAGACCTATCATGGGGGTTTCTCTGCAAGGGTTCTTGAGAGGGAATTGCCATTGCCATCCTCCGAGGTGGACAGATGGTGGGATTCCCTCCAAGGCAGGGGTAGGCAACCTTTTTGAGCTGGGGGCCGGTTCCCCGAAGTCGTCCCTTCTGGCGGGCCGGGGGAGGATGGTGGCGCGCGCGCTCACGCACACGACCCCCCCGTACGCGCTGCCACCGCAGCCATCTGCACTGCTGCAGCCACCTCCACGCATGTCACGGCCGCCATTTTTGTTCTCCAAAATGGCGGTCACGATGCGTGCAGCCGTGCAGCAACCAAAACATGCAGCGGCGGTGGCAGGCGGTGGTGGCAGGGGCCGGTAAGCGGGGGTTTGTGGGCCGAAACTGCCCCACAGACCATAGGTTGCCAACCCCTGCTCCAAGGGAATGGTGTTTAATGTTGAACAACTGGAAAAATGTCACCCAAACGGTGTGACATAGATGAGCATCATTTGATTGACAGTAAAAAACAAACAAACCCCAGCATTGATGGAACATGTGGAGAATCCATTTTGAATCGATTCAAAGGGAAATGTGAACATGAAGTGTGCTAAATTGCCACGGACAACTTCGATTGTGGCAGACGTAGTGGGAACTTCGTTGTTGCATCAATGACGTGATTCAGATCCATTCAGTGCAAAAACATAAGTGTGAATGAGGCCTGAGAACCACCTTGCACAGGTGAGCAGAGAGAAGACGTGGTAAGGAAACTGCATACCAGTTAGCCCCACTTTCCCCTACAATTGAAATGATCATCACACAACCCCTTTTCTCACCACTGTTACGTTAATGAAAGGAAAAGCATACAGAGCAGTTTGGGAGTGCTCCCTACTGCACATCCCTTCAATAGCGCAAGGTGGATGTTGATGATCCCACACACTCTCTTCCACCCTTGTCCTTTATCCTGCCTTCTTGCACTTTGCCCAACCAGTGTGCCTTTAATTTGTGTGTTTTGTGTTTTAATGCAATTCTGATGATTAGTTAAACCACTAATTTGGTTTAACAAAAAAATTTAAATAAATGAAACAAAGAGTTTAAAAAAACCCAAACAGGCTATTCTGCAATAGTGAAGGAGAGGGGAATGGAGAGAGGAGGAGACACTGACACCAAATGACTGCCTAGTCCTAGAACTACCATAGGAGTAATTTACTTCACCTGAGTACAGTGCAATTGGGAGCTCATTGACAGGCTTTCCCCATTAGTGGCAAGGTGCAGACTAACCACACTTGGAAGACAAGGCAGCAACAAGAAGGAGAATGTGTTGTGTGATAACTATAACCAAAAATGCTATTGTCCAACTTTTATCTTGGTTTAAAAACCACATGTGATAAATTCCTGAAACAAACCTGAACCTCTGTATTCTCTTTAGGATTTGATCTGCAGTTCTCTGGAGCTACTGAAGAAAGAAAGAGAAAAACTTCTGAATTACAAATCAAAAACAGAAAAAGAAAGTCAAGATTTATTGGTAAGTTTGTTACAAGGAAGGAAGCAGGTCCCTGTAACAAAATGTACAAAATGCAGAAAAGTTAATAGCAACAAGGCAGTTCTACTTGCTAGAATATCTATTATTTCCAGTAGCCCGATGTAACAAAATAAATGCTTCAAAAAGGAGATTTAGAAAGTGAGTCTATGTAGTTCTGAATGATATTCTATATTTGTAAAAATTGAAATGTGCTCCCCCCCCCCAAAAAAAACCACAAACCCTTTACACACCAATGTAGGAAGCTGTGGCCCTACAAATGTTTTAGATCTACAGTGGGCCCTCGGTATCCATGGATTCTGCATCCACAGATTCAGCCATCCATGGTTTGAAAATATTTTTTATATATATAAAAAAACACCACACACACAAAAAAGCAATCTTTGATTTTGCCATATTATACAAAGGGCACCATTTTACTACACTACTGTATATAATGAGAATTGAGCATCCATGGATTTTGGTATCCATGGGGTGTCCTAAAACCAAATCCCAGCAGATACCATGAACCTACTCTATAATTCCTAGCAGCCCTACCCAACAGAGCTCATGGCTTGTGGGATTATGGAAGACTATTTTCACAGTCTGAAAACATCTTGTACATCTTTTTAAACAATTGCTTTCTTTGGGGAACAAAAAAAATAGAAACACAAACCAGTGCAAAAGCGAACAAGATAAAAATGCAGTGTAAAAGACAGTAGAACAGCTGTAAAAAACGAAAATGCCAGGGCTCCTTAGAACACAACAGGCTGTGTCATCTTGCCTGGATCTTTCTGCCAAAGTAATACTATTCATATGGATCAATTAAACACAAATAATATCATGTGTATATTAAGAAAAAAATACCGTATTTATTTTAATCTTTCTGCCCTAGTGTTATCAAGGGGATGCAATAGTTCAAAGTGGTTAAGACGCTGACAATATTGACTGCAAGATCGGCAGGTTGGCAATTCAAGGCCTGGTCGCTAGTCCCAGCTTCTGCCTACCTAGCAGTTAAAGCATGCAAATGCAAGTAGATAAATAGGTACCACTTCACTGGGAAGGTAAACAGTATTCTGTGCAATCATACTGGCCATATGATCACAGAGTAGTCTCTGACAACACTGGCTCTTTGGCTTAGTAATGTAGATGACCACTGTCCCCTACTGTCAGATACGACTTAACAACCTTGTCAACAGGGAATACCCAGTTTTATCACAGAATGATGTGAGGAGGCATACTATGCTGCTAAGAAAGCATTCTGAGAAAGCAAAGACAAAATAGGATTTCCCATTTTCTAAATTAAAATTATATTACAAAATAAAATACATTTCCCTCCAACTAGACAGTTGAAAAATCACTGATCTGAAGGCCACAGCTCCTCACCCTTATTGTACACCTTTTGACACTGTTCAGATTGACCAAGACAAACTTACCATTCACAAACATGGTGGCAATCAATCATTACTGTCCTTTTCTCCATCTGCTTATTGCAGGAGCAAACAGAAGCAGAGATGGAAAAGACAATGGCTGAGTTCAGACAATTATATCAGTTTCTGGAAAAGAATGAGAAGCGTCTGCTGTCCCGGATGGAAGAGGTGAAGAAAGAGGTTTCAATGAAAAAGGAGGAATATCTGGCCCATCTATCTGGGGAACTCTCTTCTCTTGAAAGCCTCATCCAGGAAATGGAAGAGAAGAAACAACAGCCGGCAAATGAACTCCTACAGGTATGTAAAGCAGAAAGAGACCAATCTCCTCTCTAGAGTAAGAGAGGAGTTCTGCTGCGCCAAAGGAGTGCAAAAGAGCTGCGGCGGCTCTAAGGGTGGCTTCTTGTTGCCCCCAAAAGGAGTGGCATTTGCCTGCTCTTTTTGGAGTGGCAAAAAGGAGGATCAGGGCCGCAGTGTGTGGTTGTTGTGGCCCCAATCCGGGGCTCCCAGGGGTGGCACAGAGCCACCCCTTACAGGCCGTCTGCATCGGCCCTAAGTTCTTGCCTTTCACAACTCTACTCAGAAAATGGGATGGTTCCTTTTTTTTTTTTTTATAAGAGTTAATACCATATCTTAAGTCTTGCCTTTACATCCTTATTGGCATGTATGCATTTTCTTAGCCCCACCTGTACCTGGTTGCCTCCCCCACACATTGCACAGCCACCATTTACCGTTATTCTTCATCCATCTCCCCTTTAATATGAGCACAAACGGTTATGCCTGCCAGAAATTTGTAAGTTCTTTGGCATCGATTTGTTTGTTTTGTCCTTTACATCCTTTGTTACATTCTCCTAGGTTTTACCACTGCCTTATCCAGGGTCATATCAAAATCCATAATTTTGGCCCCAAAACCTGCCTGCAGCTTATACAAGAGATTGACTTATACACAAGTATATACAGGGTGTTTTCTTTTCTGCAAGAGACTGATTGGTCACAGAAAAATGAGTTACAAAAATGGAATAAGGAGCCCTACCTCACTTGCAGCACAAACCTCCTTGTCAGGTACTCCTCTCTCAGCTCCTCTCTTTTGTGAGATGTAACCAAAGATCATAGAATCATAGAGTTGGAAGAAATCATAAGGGCCATCCAGTCCAACCCCCTGCCATGCAGGAACTCCCAATCAAAGCATCCCCGACAGATGGCCATCCAGCCTTTGTTTAAAGACCTCCAAAGAAAGAGACTCCACCACACTCCGAGGGAGTGTGTTCCACTGTCGAACAGCCCTTACTGTCAGGAAGTTCCTCCTAATGTTGAGGTGAAATCTCTTTTCCTGGACTTTGCACCCATTGTTCCAGGTCCTAGTTTCTGGAGCAGCAGAAAATAAGCTTGTTTCCTCCTCATTATGACATCCCTTCAAATATTTAAACAGAGCTATCGTATCACCTCTCAACCTTCTCTTCTCCAGGCTAAACATACCCAGTTCCCTAAGTTGTTCCTCATAGGGCATGGTTTCCAGACCTTTCACCATTTTAGTCGTCCTCCTCTGGAGGACGCTCCAGTTTATCCACATCCTTTTTGAATTGTGGTGCCCAGAACTGGACACAGTCTTCCAGGTGAGGTCTGACTAAAGCAGATCTCCTCAGCCTTCCTTTATGGGAGATTTTATTCATTTTCCTTAGTCCTTCAGTGGCATGTGCTCAGGCACTGTACGTTTTCCAGGAAGCTGGTGCTTGGAATCAATATGAAAGATGATCAAAAGTAAAGAGAAAGCATTTACTAAAAAAAATTACATATCTGAGAAACAATGGTTATTTGCTAGTGAGGAGAAATGGTAGAGATGAAGTTAAATAAAAGAACAAATGTAAGGATATAACAGATCAGACAGGACAATGAAGTAACATACTAGGGCACCCTAGCTACTTGTCTATAGCGCTGTTGTTACCCAGAAATACATAGTATGTTCCTGGACAGCCCTTTATATCCACAGATTCTTTATCTATGGATTCAACCATCCATGGCTTGAATATATGTGTAACAAAAGGCAAACTTTGATTTTGCCATTCTATATACGGAATACTATTTTACTATGCCACAGTATATAATGGGACTTGAGTATTCACAGATTTTGGTATCCATGGCGGGTGTGTGTATGTGTCCTGGAACCAAACCTCAGTGGATACCAAAAGCCAACTGTATTTCTTTAACAGACTGCCTAAGCAGACCAGGGTGTCCAGGACACCCTGGGCCGATGCGCCGCGGGATCTTGGCAGCCGCACGGCGGCGCACCGGCGGCGTCCCTAAAAGGAGCACCAAATTGGCGCTCCTTTTAGAAGTCAGGGAAAGTGCGCCCTAAACGCATCGGGCGCACTTTCCCTGACTCTTCCACCGCAGCACGTGAGGACGCTGTGGCGGGAGGTTGCCCTGGAAGCACCGGCCGTGCAGAGGGCTGGCAGCTCCGAGGGCAACCTCAGGAAGAGGAAGGGCTGCCACGCGTGTGGCTGCCCCTCCTCTTCCTGGCCTCCAAGACGGCCCAATTAGCCATTTGCTGAGGCCCAGAGAATTAGTACTAGGGGTGAAAATGGCATAGAAAAAATAGTGTTAGGTTCCAGGGATAATTTCTTTCTTTCTTTCAGTAGTATCTAATGTTCTTATGATTACCATTTTGGTGTTTAACTGTATAGATTTATGCTTCTTTAACATGCTGGGAGCTGGGGAGAAAGGCTTATCTGCTTTCTCTTTTTCTCTCTCTGTTTCATTGCTTACACAGACTCAGTAAGGGATTCTGGAGGTAGCTACTGTCTACCTTGCCTTCTGTAGGCAGGCAAACACATCTACACAAGGATTAGTGAAAGTAGTATCCCATTCTTTCCAGCTCAAACTTTATTGCATTATTTACTGTAGACATGTTGGTGTAACCAGTGGCATCCCTGGGGGTAGAGGGAGGAAGGTCAATGCTTCCAGGACAGATCCGAAGATCAGACCACAGAAAGCAGGAATGTTTCAGATTGGGGAGACTGAGGGTGACACAGAACGTACACAGAGTACAGCCTGGGACAACTGTATGTGTACTGTGTATGCAGAGATGTATGCCAGATGTGCACAAAGAGGATAGTTTTTGAGACCAATATTTAAACCTGATAACTAGCCCCTGCTGGTGTGCTTGATGATCTCTAGCATTGTAACAAAGAGCTAATGGCAGGGGTAGGCAACCTTTTCCCTTTAAGAGCCAAGGGACTTCAGCTCCCAGAATCCCAGGAGCTATTGGCCAACATGGGACTATTGGCCAACATGGCTGAGGCTTCTGGGAGCTGAAGACCCTTGGCCCTTAAAGGGGAAAGGTTGCCTACCCCTGCCTAATGGCTTTCTCAGTAATCAACAATGAGATTCTGGGTTGGTTGATGGCTTTAATAATAATAATAACAGCTGTGGTGATACAGTGGTTAAATGCCTATATTGCAGCCATTCATTCACAAACCATAAGGTTGCGAGTTCAGTACTAGCCAGGGCTCAGGCTCGACTCAAGCTTGCATCCTTCCGAGGTTGCTAAAATGAGTACCCAGCTTGTTGGGGGCAATTAGCTTACAGTTATAAACCGCTTAGAGATAGCTTAGGCGGTATTAAGTGGTATATAAATGAAGCTGCTATTGCTATTGGTATTTAACTTTGGAGTTACAAAAATGGTGATTGGATCAGGACAACCCCAGGGTGACTGGACAGGACGAGGTGGTTGGCAACATGGCAAGGGGCAGGAAGTGAGGTTGGCTTACTTCTTTGGGTGCAAGGAGATCCTTTATCTCAAGGTACAAGAGGAAATGCAGTGACATGGGGGGAGGAAGGAGAAGTTAGCAGCTTTTTTCTTTTTCATAATGTTCAATGATATTCAGTAAACACTGGATATTGTCTTTCATCTGTCTTTTAAGAATAAAGCCAGTTTGATCCTTGTGTATTCAAGGAGCTTATTGAATTCTTAAATAACTTGCCTTACCTGATCTGGCTTAAAATTAAATTCGGGTGTCATCCGGACCCTATCGCAAGGGTTTTGCCACCAAAATCGCTGCCCAAATGCAGCCCGGGGCCATCCACGCTTGTAGAGCCACTCATCTCAGTTCTTTTCGAAGCCAGGAGTTTGGCTCCAGGAGCAGGGGATGGCCTGAGATGGCAAAACCCTTACGATAGGTTCCAGACACCACCCAAATTTAATTTTAAGCCAGATCAGGTAAGAATATTTAAGAATGAGATAAACTTGCAGGATTGAAGTAGCCTCTTCAATCTCTCTGCTAATATTAAAGCAAAGATTTTATAATAAAAGTTTAGCAGAGAGATTAACAGCTTTGATTGTATTATTACTTGGATCATCCACATGCCTTGGGTCTTGCTCCTTTTCTTCTGGGAACCTGACCTAGGGTTCCTAAAGGTCATCATGACCTCTCCAGAACAGGTTGGCTCCAAATATGAAATATGGGGACTCCAAATACAGCACTGGGTATGCAGGGTGTGCTAACAAAGGGGAAAAGAAAAAGAGAAACTCCTTTGTGAGAGGCTTGGTATACCTGTATGCCTGTTGTCTGTTTTTCACATGTGATTATACTCTTATGAACTTCCAGCACCAGTAAAAGAATGTGAGTAGACCAGAGTGCCCTCCCTGAACATGTCAGGGGTTCACTTTTCTTTCTCTCTCTTCCCCTCTAGGATGTGAAAACTATCTTACAGAGGTAAGGGGATCTCATTCACTTCCCATTAGTATCACATGATGCTTCGACTGCAAAGCATGCACCACAATTGGATTATCCTTTGAGAACTCTGTCTGTAGCCCATAGAATCACAGAGTTGGAAGACACCCTAAAGGCCATGCAGCCTAACCTCTTGCCTTGCAGGAAGACACCATCAAAGCACTCTCAGCAAATTGCCATCCAGCCTCTATTTTAAAAGCCTCCAAAGAGGGAGACTCCACCACACTCCATGATTTCATATTCCACTGCCAAATAACATTTATGATCAGTAAATTCTTGCTAATGTTTAGGTAGAATCTCTTTTCCTGTAGCTTGAATCTACTGCTTTGTATCCTGGTCTCTGGAGCAGCAGAAAACAAGCTTGCTCCACCCTCAATATGACATTCCTTCAGATATTTAAATATGGCTATCATGTCAACCTTAACATAGGTTTTCTGACATTGCAAAAAGAAGATACCCAACATTTGGAAGAAAGTATGTGTCCTGAAGCGGTTGTCACTAGACAAAGCAAAGCCCTAGTAGCTGTTGTGAACTCAAAAACAAAAAAAACAAAAAACAAACAAACAAACAAAAAACACAAACCAAACCAAACAAAACAAAACAAAACAAAAAAACACCAGTGAATGTATTTGGTGCAATTAATGCCTTGATTGAGTCCCTATATTAGGAGAAAGGCAAGATATAAGATGACGATGATGATGATGATGATTTATTTAGATTAATTGCTTGGTTCATTCTAGTGCCAACCACTAGTGTCAATGGGGGGGGGGGTGACCATCAGTTACCGCACTGGATGACACCAACCCTAGTGATGCCACTGGGCTGTTGTCATTCTGGAGGTTTCTTTTTCCCTTCATTTCTTTTATGCTCCACTCTCAAATTATGGATTTCCTAGGTGATTGTTTATCCTACTTTAACCTTGTTTTTCTTTACCAGGAGCGAGGAGGTGTCATTTGAGAATCCATTGGCTTTTCCTCTAGAACTGAGGTGGAAGTTCTGGGACATCTGTGACATAAATCCTTTTCTAGTTGCTGTTATGAAGCAATTCAGAGGTAAGGAAGAATGGCTGGAGGATTTACTCCTGTTGTTAGCGTGGTTACGCAGCGCGTGAAGATCCACGTAGCGTGCAGCACCAGGATCATGACCTTCTCAGATGAAGCCAGTAGCTTGTCAGTGGAGAAGCACCTCTCCCCTTCCAGACAGAGCAAAGAGACTCCACAGACAGACGTCTCACAGATGAGGCTTTAATCTGTGTTCCTCTGTGTACAAGGCTATTTACAGAAACCATCCAATGCGACTCTCCAACACAACATACATCAACCAACTATTCACAACCCACATGTGTGTCCAGAGGCTTCTGCCTTATATAGCCATGCCTCCACATGGCTTTCTAGCCCTGCCTCTTCCTCCTGGACACCTGTCACTCACCTGAGTGACTCTGCAGTTTTGCAGCAGTTCAGTGTGCTTTACAGTACCAGGTGACCATCCCCATGATGTCACATCCTATGACACAGCATGAGTCTGCATGAATCAGCAGAGATCAAATGCTGTGTCATCATGGCTGCTGCTATTCCCCACATTGTACATTTTACCCCGGGATTCCTTCCCAACACCTGTCACTGTCTTAGTTCAAAAGTAAAGACTTTTATAGAGGTCAATTGGTTAAAATATTTACAAATTAAACAAGATTATATGAAAGATAAAGAAACTTACGGTATTGATTTGGATATTTCAAGACTCGAGAAAATTGCAAGAGAAAAGATCAACAGGGGATAAAAAAACTATACAATCTATTATTACACTTGGAATTGGAAAAAGAGCTGGTCAAAAATAGTATGATTAAGTGGATGCAACACATCAGTACCCAAATCCCACTAAGCATGGGAAAAGGCTTGGAAGGACTCTTGCAAATTCTCAAGATGTAATATACTGAAGGAGAATTACTTTAAAATCCTACATAGATGGTATTTTTACCCCCTCAAGATTGGCAAAAATAAACATTATTAGAAATAACAAATGTTGGAAATGTAAAAAAGAAGTGGGGACTATGTACCATATGTGGTGGTCATGTGAAAAAGCATCTGATTTTTGGGAAATAATTCAAAAGGAGATGGGAAAGATATTGCAGATAAATATACTTTTAAAACCTGACACAGCATGAGTCTGCATGAATCAGCAGAGATCAAATGCTGTGTCATCATGGCTGCTGCTATTCCCCACATTGTACATTTTACTCCGGGATTCCTTCCCAACACCTGTCACTGTCTTAGTTCAAAAGTAAAGACGTAATTTTTTGTTGTTGTCACTAACCTATAGCAATAGGAGCAAAAGAGCTTCATTTTTAGTAGCGTAATTGTCACTTTCTGTCCACAGATTATCCTGAATACACTGCTGCTCTGGGGCATTGTAAGGGTGGGAGAATGGTGGGTCAACACAAAAATGACAACCTGTGTATATCTGAAGTTAGGTTTTGTTTTGGGTTTGTGTTTTTTTGCTTCCAACTTATATCTGTTTATGCCTATGCTGACCCATTGTTTCCTTGGAAGCTCACCCACCCAGGGTCCCAAAGTTTGCCAGAGTTTTGCCATCCTCAGGCTCACCACTTATTCTTATCTCCATATTACTCAAAAATATATTAAACAGCAGTGGTCCAGCATGAGAAAGTTCCAATATTCCTCTCCTTCCTATGTTATATACAGTGGGACCTCAGCATCCACGGACTTCTCATCTTCAGATTTGAGCATCGTCAGAAGGCAAGCATGTATTGACCCAAATGGTGATGCGTGCATCTGGCTGCGCCACCATTTGGGACAGCCCCCGTTGTCCCCAGTGGTGAGGTGTGCATGCATCCATGCCACCATTAGGGACAATGGGACTTCACCTGAAGTCCCATTGTTCCTAATGGCAGTGTGGCTGCATGCACATGCCGCCATTTGGACAACGCAGGCTTACCTGAATTCCTGTTGTCCCTAATGGTGGCATGACCACATACGCATGCCACTTTTGGGGACAACAGAGGCTTACCTGAAGTCCCATTGTCCCTACTGGCAGTGCAGCCATGTGCACATGCCACCATTGGGGACAATGAAGGCTATCTCTAATGGTGCTGCGGTCATGTGCATGCACCACCATCGGGGACAACGGGACTTGAGCATCCACAGATTTTGGTATCTGCAGGGGTTCCGGAATGGATCCCCCGTGGATACTGAAGTCCGATTGAACAGCTATACAACTCACATCTCTAATGATGTTGATGACAGTTCTCCATGTTGGCTTCACCACACAACAGATTGGTAGAGCCAAGGCAGTCCCCACCCACTCCTTTTTTGGCTATTCTTTTTTGCAGCACTTATTCATGGATTTTACAATTGTTCCTCTCAGTTCTGACACCTTGTGAAAACTTGAAGTCTTGATCCGTGCTTTTTATCCAATGGGAAAGAATGAGATGATAATTGTGGTTTTCTGTCCACCCGTCTCTGGATAGACTAGCTTTTGGTGAACATTTCTGATCCCGGAATGCGTTTTGTGAGTGAAAGTTCTGAGAATCACACTCATATGTTGTTGGGTGCTAATTTGTAATACCTAGTAGTACAGCACAACTCCTGTATCTGTGGAGGATACATTCCCAGGCTTTGTCCAAATAAACAAAATGGTGGGCAGTAGTGACCCCAAGTCAGGTGAGACAGCAAGGGAGGGCGCAATACTACTGCCCATCTCTGTCTACCTGCCTTCTCATTCTTCCTCCTTCCCAGTGAGGCTTGGTGAGCACCCTGTGCAACCCTTGTCCTTGTTGGTCACAGGATGAGGAGAACTTTGCACAGCAGCCAGCTGATTTGTGCTTCTTTAGGGGGTTGCAGACTGCCGGAAATAGTGCAAATTGAGTCCACTTTTAGGGTTAGGGAATCATGGGAACTGTATTTTATTGTGGCACCAGAGCTCTCTGACAGAGAAGGCTCAATGTCTCAGAAAAAAACAATTCCCATGACTCCCTAGCACTAACCCTAACCCTAAAAGTGGACTCAATTTGCACTATTTCTGGCAGTCTGCAACCCCCCTATGTTGAAAGCCATGTGCCTCTTTTGGTGGTGGGTGCTGCACTTTTGTGTGTAAGAACAAAAGTAGGCAAGGCCAGCTAGGCTCGGTCATCCTCTCAAAGTGCCCAGCTTCATGCAGCCATGGCCCAGTGGAGAAGTATAAACTGGAGGCAGCGGGGAGCTGGACTGTTTACCTTGCCTGTTGCCTGGTATATACTTATTTGGACCAGCCCTCTCTTTCATGCTACATGGTTTTATCCCTTTGATACCACTTTAATTACCCTGACTGCCTCCTATAGAATTGTAGGATTTGTAGTTTGGTGACCTCTGTGGCAGAGAATTACATTAATCTCATTAAAGTGTAAATCACGGGATTCCATAGGATAGAACCATGACAGTTAAAGTGGGGTCACCATGTTATAACTGTGTAATGTGAAAGAGACTAGTGATTTGTCATTTTTAAATAAGCCACTTTACCCTATTTGGTCCATTTTATCTGGCTTTAACATCTTTTTAGGTATTCCATAGAGAGGAAGCTTCTCCTTTTTTCTTTCTTTTTTCTTTTTTTGAGTTGTGAATGCAAATGTTAAACAAAGCTTGTCTGGCACTGGAAAATTCCTGGATTGGAGATAGCTGGGATCACCCCACCTTGTTTGCTGTTCTCAACTTGTTGGAGTAGATCCTAACTGATGTATGCAGAGTTTCCTCTACTGGGTTCCAATGTACTCCTTCTGCATCCCAACCTATGAGTCAACCAGAATCCTATGAATAGCTAACCAGACACAAATGCATGATGTACGTTGCAATATTTTATATACTTGCCACTTGATCATATGAGGCTGGTAAAGTGCAATTACAGTAGGATAACACCGTCTTTGGCAGGTACTTATCACACAACGTTGTGTCTCTTCTCATTGACAGAAATGTCACTGAAAAGGTACCCTCTGCCAATGCTTGAAATGCAGAGCAACAACAAAATGTGAATGAAAAGATGCCCTCCTTCAATGACAGAAACAATAAGTGATAAGCACTTGTCTAAGATGCTATTATCTTACTGTGACTGCTTTACTAGCTTGGTCTGATAAACTCCTTAACTACAAGTAAACTGCATTGACCATGCTGGGTCTTACTGCATAGGATTATGCTGGGTTTTTTATAACCATTTTATAGTTACAGGGAGGATTCCTTTTCTGCCAGATTTGTTCCAATTTTTGCTCAATCTTTTGTTTGAAATAAAGACGCAATAAAGGCTATGGTATGAACATACATTTTTGTTAATTAGAATTGTTGGGATGGATGTGTAGTGTTTAATTTGTGTATATGCTTCTCTTACCCAGATGCTCTGCTACCTGGACTACAGCTGCAGAAAGGTAAATTTCTGATGGATGACAATAGGATGGATGGGAACGGGTTACAAATTTAGCTAGTGTCTCATTGGTGTCAAACAGTTCTGTCCCACAGACTTTAGAACTATCAAAGAGTTGAAAGGGTGGAATCAGTAATTCTGTAGCAAACATAGGAATAGTAAGGCCATTTGGATGTTGCTGGACTGCATTCCTACTCACCGCACTCCTTGTACTAGCTAAGACATAGGACCTTTACAGACTGCCAGAAATAATGCAGCCTGAGACCACTTTAACTGTCCTGGCTCAGTGCTAGGGAATCATGGGAATTGTATTTTTTTCTGAGGCATTGAGCCTTCTCTGTCAGAGAACTCTGGTGCCACAATAAACTACAGTTCCCATGATTCCCTAGCACTGAGGGGGGTTGCAGACTGCCAGAAATAGTGCAAATTGAGTCCACTATTGGAGGTCGCGCGTAGCAGCGGGGGTGCGCGCGTGACCGCGTGCGCACCGCCATTCCCCCCCCCCTCGGCCCGGCGGAGGGGAGGACTTCGGGGGACCGGCCCCCAGCTCAAATAGGTTGCCTACCCCTGATCTAGACGCTATACTTCTACTGATGCAGCCTAAAATTGTATTGGCCTTTTTAGCTGCTGCATCACACTGTTGACTCATGTTCAACTTATGGTCTACCTGGATTCCTAGATCCCTTTCACACGAAGTTCATTCAGCCAGGTGTCCCCCATCGTATATCTGTGCTTTATAATTTATTAATTATAAAATATAATTAATTTCAGTGCATGGAAATCTTATTGATTTGAGAGTGAATTGAAATTATGGGTGTGTATAGACTGAGTGAGTGTGGCGTAGTGGTTTGAGCGATGGACTATGACTCTGGATACCAGGGTTCAAATCCCGCCTCTACCATGGAAACCCACTGGGCAAGTCGCACACTCTCGCCATGCAATAGGGTCACCATACAATGGAAATTATTTGAAGGCACACAACAACAACAACAATAACAACAATAGAGTTAGTATCTTAGTAATTCACCCAGCTAATGATCCTTCTTTTTCCTTTCTTCATTTTCTCTCTCCACCCCCAACAGCAAATGTAACTCTGGATCCAGACACAGCTCATCGCAAACTGATCTTATCTGGGGATAATAAAAGCGTAACATGTGGAGACCAATATCAAGACCTGCCTGACAATCTGGAGAGGTTCAGTACAGATGCGTGTATGCTGGGATGTGAAAAATTTGCTGCAGGCAGACATTTCTGGGAAATCAGTGTGGGAAGAGAGGAACAGTGGATTGCAGGGGTTTCCAGAAAGTCGGTGAAGAGAAAGGGTGGCATTGTCTATGGTCCTCAGGGAGGGATCTGGGCTGTAGGGAAGTGGGGAGGTAAGTACAGGGCTACCAACCATCCTTGTTACTCCCCTGTGTCTTCAGACAGAGAACTGGAGAAGATCAGAGTGTCTTTGAATTGTCCTGGAGGCCAGGTGGCCTTTTATGATGCTGATACAGGAGACCATCTCTATACATTCTCTGGAGCCTCATTCATGGGAGAGACCCTTCTTCCTTTCTTTAATGTTCTTGAAAAGGGGCACTTGATAATTGGCCCTTAAGGCAACCAAACAAGCTGACCATAAAGCCTCTGAATCCTGCAAGATTAACAGATAGATTAATGTTTTGGGTTTATCTCTGATAAACCTGTCAGAGAGCTCTGGTGGCACAATAAACTACAGTCCCCATGATTCCCTAGCACTGAGTCAGGGCAGTTAAAGTCGACTCAATTTGCACTATTTCTGGCAGTCTGCAAAGGCCCCAACTTGGTAATGCCACCAAATGGTAAAGGAAACCTGTCCTGGAACTGGTCTTTCTTCTAGCTCAGGGGTCCCCAAACTACAGCCCGCAGGCTGGACCCAGCCCGCCAAGGTCTTCCTACCGGCCCACCGCCGCTCACGCCCGCCGCATAACACCATTTTGGCTTCCAAAATGGCGCCCGGAATCGTGCGCAAGCACGCACGCCTCCATCTCCCCGGAAGATCTGGGGGCCAGCGAACTGGCCCCCGGATCAAAAAGTCCGGGGACCCCTGTTCTAGATGGTCCTTTAACATGGAGCTCTGGCACCTAGGCCTGTAACAGCCCCTTTAAACAAGCTGGCACGACTAATCTAAGTATCCAGCACCATAGGACGTTATCACACGTGGCCCAGAAACCGAAAACAAAGTGGAAATGAGGCATCCCGAAAATAAATAGGAAATAAACCTTGTTTCCGCAAACATCATTACCTTCATTGCGAATTTACAGCAACTGCAATGAACGTCCACACACAAGAAAAAAAACCCCGTAAATGTAGCAGAAATGAGCCTCCTGCACATGCACAGATAGAGTAATGCTTGCGGGAACCATGGGTAATGACGGGGAAATGCTCCCCAATACGTATTTGGCGATCACATTTGCGATAAATGCGGAATCACCCTCATCGCACAATTGCATTTCCTCAAGAAACCGAAATTCAAAAGATCTCAGATCTTTCCACTTTCTGTCGGGGTTCTGTGCGACGTCGTGTGAAAACACGGGCCAATAATTCGGTATCGGTCGGGATTTCGTGTGGATTTTGTTTGGATTTGGCCCCTTGTGATAACGTCCATAGGCAGCATGCACTACCTGTCAAATTCCTCACTACAGACAGTGCTATGGCTGGTAGACCGGGTCCTACCTGAGAGCATCCTTAGGTAGGCTGGGACATTTAAAGGAATGACGCTTGAGGGATTTAAAGGTATTTTTTCTATCAATTAAAGTGAACCAAAGTGCAGCCATATTAGATGAACCTTTGCCAGGATCCCCAAGTTAGAATGGCCTGTCCCACTTGGAGAAGAAGGCATTTGCTGATTCTGGCTATGTATTTTGCAGTGAAACAATGATTCCCAGGTTTTCTACCTTTCCCATTTCAGGACAACTTGCGAGCCCATGTGTCTGAACACTCACAATATTGATGAACATGCCATTGTTGACTGTTAACACAGATACCTTTAAGTGTAGCTCTTTTGAGAATAAAAACATGGGAATGGAAATATATGGAAATATATGTGCATGCTCTGTAAGGGGTAAGCTCACCTTTAAGCAAGGTTGTAAAGTTTCTGTTCTAATCAATAAAGTTGTTCCTCTTCACTCATGATCCAGACGACTCAGTGGTGCAGTTCTTGAGTTGGGAGGGCACTCTTTGGCTACAGATCCTTTATTGTGCAGAACTTGGGTTTCTCTGCAATAGGTCTGATATTTCAGTATCTACTCAACACCACCATATCTTTCCCAAGCGCCTCCAGTAGGGGTAAGGTTGCTTTACCTTCCTCTCAGGGGGAGAGCTCGTCTTTATCACTTCATGTCCCCCTTTGGTATTGCTGGTGGCATCCCCAACCACCATTGCTCTGATCCTGCCGTATCCCAGCTTTCATTCCATAGCCCCCAAGAGAAGATGCAGTCTGGGATGGGGTGGCTTGGAAGTTAGTAAACTTCTGTCTCAAAGCACAGGGGCCTACTCACAAGAGAGACAGAATCATAGAGTTGGAAGAGACACAAGGACCATTCTGACCAACCCCGCAATGCAGGAAGACACTCCCGACAGATGGCCATTCAGTCTGTGTTTAAAAGCCTCCAAAGAAGGAGACTCCATCACACTCCAAGGCAGCCTGTTCCACCATCAAACATCTCTCTCCATCAGGAAATTCCTCCTAATGTTTACATGGAAACTCTTTTCCCAAAGCTAAAGCAGCAGGCAAAAACTGGATGAAACCTACACCCACTCATCCCTTGCAGATAGTCTTAAGGGACCCATTTCTTTCATATCCTGTCCCCCCAAAAAGAATTCTATTAAAGACAGAAAGATGGGGAAGCACTCCGCTATGTCTCTGAGCTGACAAAACTAGGAGCTGTTCATCTGGAGGCATAATAAAGCAAAGAGCAGAAATCTCATAGTTTCAGTCTTTCATTTCACATACATTTTTTAAAAAAATCTCAAGTTCTATCACGAATATGAAATTTGCCAGTTTTGGTAAATATATATACTGAAAATGGAAGTTCTCACCCATCCCTAGTCCTCACATGTTCTCCCAAACATGCAAAAGGCATCAAGAGTAATGTTAAAGTTGTGACAGCCATTTGCTCAATCCTGCATGAGACTTGTCAGAGAATCAAGTTGTCCCTTAATATGGCTGAACTGTGTGCTTTAATTTCTTTAATTTTCATTTCCAACTGTAGTGGCAGGCTGGTTAAGGTCATCCAGTCTCTTCTCTACTAACAGCATTATCAGACAAGACTCCTCTCTCTGTCTAGCTGAGGTGCCCATATTGGTCCTCCTAGAAATTGTTGAAAGGGAAGCCTATTTACTTAACGTTATGTGACTTCAAGTCAATTCTGACTTATGGTAGACTTATTGTAAGGTTTTGGAGGAAGATCTAAAATGGCTCCCCTTGGACTAACTTGGTAAAATTTAAGCTTTACCTATGGAACTGTATGCCTTGGCTTTTAGAGAATTCCCTCAGAAAAACAGATTGACAAGCTAATATTTCACCTAGCATATCTTCTTCTGTCCTAGAACAAGAATGTTTGTTCTTCCTGATAGAAAAGGAATAGGTTATTTACACTGAAGGAAACAGTAGTTGACCCATTTGATGCCTAGCCTAGGAGATAACCAAACCATTGGTCAGAAATGTTTAGTCTCATGGAAAATTACTTCAGCACATGCACAATGTAAGAGTGACTTGGCAAATTTTTGAAAACAATATCAGACTGTTCAAGCCATGAGCTCAGGTCTTTCATTCTGCTCAGATTCTGGTCTGTCAGGGTGTGAGACAGAAGTGCATCTCCTTCAATAAAGTTTGCTCTTTGATTCACCAGCCCAGCCTCCTAATCTGTCCTGGCATGGCTGGTGTGGGGTGGTGGGAATCATTCTCCATCAGTTTTCTTGGCAAGGTTTCTCCAGAGGTTTGCCATTACTTTCCTCTTAGGCTGAGAGGGTATACAACTTGCCAAAGGTCACCCAGTGGAAGTCAATAGCTAAGCAGGGATTCGAACCCCAGAGACCTACACCAACACTCAAATCACCACAGTTAGTTCAGAAGTGGGCAACATGCAGCCTCCTAAGCCTCTGGAGACCCCTTCCCAATGTTCAAAGCCCCCAGAGCCCAAGGTGCATCAGTACTGCCTGTTGCAGTACTAAAGAGATGAACTTAGGTGGTTGAATATCACTTGAATGTCCAGGTATATTCCTTCTTGTCTTAAGAAGGATCAGAGGAGATAGAAGATATGGGTGTGTGGATATAAAGGGCTGGTATATTTTATGCCTGAAGAGTTATGCAAACAACAGGAAGGCATATCTTTACAAATACAAATACCTATGTCAGCATTACAAAAACAAACCCAACCTGAGTCACATACATGGTACAAACTATAAGTCGACTTCACGTATAAGTTGAGGGCAGGTTTGGGGGTCAAAATTATGGATTTTGATATGACCTGTGGATAAGTCGAGGATAAAACTTAGGGGCATGTGTTTAGGTGCATGTAACAAAGGATCAAAAGGATGAAGTAAAGGAAAACAATGCCAAATGATTTACAAAATTCCATCAAGTACAACTGTTTGTGCTCACCCTAAAGGCTGGATGGATGAGAGAGTAGAGGGAGGAAGGTCAATGCTTCCAGGACAGGTTATGTTCTTGCCTTTCACCAGTGGATGATTCCATATATATATATATATGAGTTGAAGTATAATACTTACATTGACCCATGGATAAGTCGACTCAGTTTTTTTGGGTCAATGTTTTGATTAACATTTCTAGCATTATACATGCGTATACACAGTACAATCATTACAAACCATACAAAAGTAAAAAATAATACATCTTGCACTCCCATAAAAAAAAAATCTCCCTGCAAGCAATTACTTATTAAAAGCCTTCTTAAACAGAAAGAAATTTGCCTGCCAGCAAAAGGAGAGAAGGGAGTGGGCCAGCCAAACCTCCAGCGGAAGGGATTTCCAAATGGTAGGAGCAGCCACTGAGAAGGCCTTCTCTCATGTCCTCACCAAGCGAGCCTGTGATGGTGGCGGGACCGATAGAAAGCCATCCCCTACCAAGCTTAGAACTCTGGAAGGTTCTTATGGTGAGATACAGTCTTTCAAATAGTCTGGACGTCATAACCAAAATCAACTGCCCAAAAATGAAATGTCAGAGACTGGCCAATAAATATTCAGAATGGTGGGATCCAGGGCCCTTCATAAGGGCAGAAATGTGTCCATTAAATACGTTTATGTACATTTTATTGAGAAAAATACAGGTAAGTGAACTGAAATCAACACTTTCATTGGCTATTTAGGCAAAAGACAAACTTGGTAATGGCTATTTCCTGATTTCCTTGTCTGTCATGAATTTTGGCTGTTTCTTGCTGCTGTTTTAAAAACCTGGCAAACTAGTCCAGATTCAAGAGATTCCTATAATGAGCCACACAAAAGAATGGAATAAGCAGACATGAGGGTGATAATGATCTGATGATGCTTACAAAATACAAGGAGCTGTGTCACAAGAATTCATGCTTCTTTGAACCAATGTAGTTGCCTTAAGAAGATATTCTGAGATAAGCTTTTCTGATCACATAAAAATAAGGATGAAGGGTTTCTCCAGAGAATGAGGTTGCTGAGAATGTATAAAGAAGGTCTCCAGTATCTGCATCAAAAAAAGCCACACGCTCTCCTGCATAATTCAAAGTCACTCGGATCCTCGTGGGCTCTCTTCGCAAGAGTACAATTGGGTTCTTGGGAGGTTTTATACTCCTGTATTCACCATTCCACTTTCCAATAGCCCACATGCCTTCTTCAGGACCAAATTCCACAAGTCCTTTTCTCATCATAGACTTTCTGGCCACTCCCACAGCCCATATTCCCTCATCTTCCACCATCACCTCCCAGAAGCGTCTGCCTGTTGTGAATTCTTCACGTCCCAGCACAAACCTACGTACATCAAACCTCTCAGGATTCTTGGGTCGGTCTTGAAATTTGTCTCCCCATCTCACACTCTTACAATCCTTGGACAGGATGAGCTGGGGATGAGCTGTGTCTGGATCCAAAGTCACATTTGCTGGTGAGGTTCAAGGAGATGGCAAAAGAGAAACAGCAATCAGCTAGGAGACTGACTTAAGACCTCCTCAACATCAACACATCACAGGAACTAACTTTGCCCTAAAAGTGCAAGGCTCCAGTGTATTGCATTCAAAACTAAGAGGTCATTCTCCTTTGACTGATCCCTCCCAGCAATCAAACATATTCCTTCTAACTGTGACCACGGGGTCTGCTAATTTCAGAATTTTTAGACCCTGACTGTCCTGTCATTCAAGTTATTTACCAGAAGCAAACATGAAGGCACAGCAAACATATGAATATGACTCGCAAGCATCTCTCCAATTACACATAATAATATTTTGAACAAAAAAGTCACCTCCTTTCTTCTGTTTTCAAAAAAATCCAGCATTAGAGATCTTTAGTGTATCAGTGAAATGGAGCTTTTGGATTGTAACATGATAATTCTTAAGTTCCTTTTTAAAATTCAGAGAGGAGAAAATTTGTCCTTCGAATCATATGACCACCTCAAGCAACCAAGGCCTGTTTTTTTAAAAATATATATATTTGGAATACCCCTAGTGCAGATTCAAGAAATTGATACAAACAGTCCCTCAAAACAATGGAACCAGTGGACATGGAAGTGACAACATCCCAGCAAAAGTCAAAGAGCTATAGGACAAGAAGTCATACTATTATATATCCATTTGAAAGAGCTTCAGTCAGCCTATGAGTGATCAATTGTACACAGAGATGAATGTGACGTCTATTTCTGCAGATAGGTTTATTACTACCCCCTACCATCTGAGTGATTATGCTCCATCACTGTATGTTTGAGAAGCCCAAACATCACTGAATTACATTTGACCTTCCCATTATTCATAGTTTATCTACTGATGGTTCCAAAGTATGGAGAATAGAACTGTTTAACCTTAATGGCAACCAGCCATGCTTCTTTGAGGTGTCTTTGAGACTATGAGGTGATATAAACATGTAATTTACATGTCTTTACTGTAAATTAGACAGTGGAGCAGACTGCCTTGAAAGATGATAGACTCCCTTTTTTGGAGGTTGTTAAACAGACTTTGGATAGACATCTTTCAGGAGTGCTATAATTGTGTATTCCTGCATGGCAAAGGGCTGGACACAATGGTACTTGTGGTCCCTTCCAGCTCCAAGATTCTATGATTCTACCAGTGTTTCTTAAAATATGTGAGGTATGTACAAAGTGTGGGAAAATAGGATTTTTCTTCACATTTTTGAGGAACTGCCTAAAGAGACTGGGGAATGGGCTGGGCTACATACTTTAAGATATTTGTATATACTGGTATTAATAAGTACCTTTGGGATGTTGACCCTTACATTTTAGTACAGTGGAAGATAAATGATTACAGGCAGACAGGTGGCAGACAGTAACCTTCAGCTATGTGTGACAGAGAGGAAGCAGCTATCAACCGGTAGCAATATTGGTTGTCACAATAAAAGGGAAACAATTTTAAAATAATGTTTCATCCACCGAATGAACGTTTCATCCACTCCATCCACCGGATGTATTTGGTCCGGCACTAGAAATTTACCTTTCTCCAGCTGTTGTCCATGCAAGAGAGCTTCTGGAGAAACAAACAAACAAAAATCATAAAGGTTAAGCACCACCCTGCCATGCTTATAATAATCCTTCTTGTCAAAAAGGCATTTCATAACACAGCAGCTTTTGTTTTCTTATTTCAACAAAGTTAAAGTTGACAGAAATAAGAGAGAGAGGAATCCTATGCATGCTTACTCACTTCTGTCCTACACACATTTACTCAGCACATCCCATTGTGTTCCATGCAATTTACTCCCCCAGGAAGTATAGCTAGGATTCCAATTAAAATTAATTTTACCTAGAAGATTCTGGGGTGTTTATATATTGACACTTCTCCCAAAAGAAAGGAGCAGAAGGACACGAAGGTGACAATAACCAGAAAAACCAGGGGAAAACCCCAAGCAGCTATTTTATGAGAACTCATACTTCTTTAGACCAGCCTGAAAGAATCTATGCTTCTATAAAAGGAAGACCTATCTCACCAACTCTTTACAAAAGGACAGGAGAGATACTGGGGGCTTCCAGATGTTGATGAATTGCTGCTACAATCCAACAATATATTCTCACAATGCTGTTAGACTGCACCTCTCAGTATTCCTCACCACTGCCTATGCTTGCTGGGGCTACTGGGAGTTCCAGTCCAACAACGTCTAGAGGGCTGCATGATCCTGCATAGCAATGGCCTTTGTGGTCTCTTCCAATTCTATGATTCTAAATTCTAAATTATCTTCAGTGTTATAATGTAGTATCAACACATTTCTGTACTGGCATATTTTATTTACTTGAAGATATCTACACGAAGATTTGGGAACGTTTGTAAGATGATTCTTTTTTTAAAAATGAAACACCGCCTAGATTGGTCCGCCACCGGGCGGTATATAAATAATAATAATAATAATAATAATAATAATAATAATAATAATTTATGTGCATGAACTGAACCACCACGAAAGAAGCTCTGTTGCTTCTGCCAAACTCTGTGAGGATATTAAAATGAAATTCTGAACGTAGCATGTTTTGGACCAATACAACCCTTACAAATATAAACCCAGCAATGCTTTCTAATTGCTCCATTACTTTTAAATTTTTCCATGACTCCATCAAAAAAGGGATTTAGATCACAGAAGTCCCAGATTCTCCACTTCAGCTCAGGAGAGAAAGCCACTGGATTCTCAAACACTGCTGTCTTCACTTCACTCCTAGGATAGAAAGACAGTGGAGATTAGCACATTCAATTTAAAACAACTTATCCCCAAGGGGATGAAGTCACATTTAAATTTAAAAGCGGGTGTAATCGCACTCAGCCACAGCCAAGTGAGTACAACCCATATGCAGCCCAGACCGCAGCCATGCTTATCCAGTAACTTTTAAAAAATGGGAGCTTGCTTAGCCTGTACCAGAAATGTCAATGCAATTCTAGGCTGCATCAATAGGTGTACAGTGTTCTGACTGAGGGAAGCATTCTACTTTGGTCAGATCTCATTTTGAAATACTGTGTCCAGTTTGGAACACCACAGTTCAAGAAGGATATTGACAAGTTGGAAAGTGTCCAGAGAAGGGCGACCAAAATGGTAAACCTGGGACCAAGTTGATAAAGTCGGGAAACCAAACTTTATGAGGAACAACTTTTAGGGAGCTGGAGGTGTTTCCCTTGGAGAAGAGAAGATTATGAGGTGATATGGTAGCTATCATCAAAAGCTTAAAGAGATGTCATAGGACCTTATCAAACGCTGGCCACGAAGCAAAGAAAAAGCGAAGAAAAACAGAAGTAGGAATAAATTCGGTTCCATAGCGAAACGAAGGAAATATCGCCCTTTTGGCCATTTCGCAATTAATACCAAGGCTCCCTTCTCTCCCGTCACAAAAAGCCGGGAGGAAAGGCAGCCATGGGAACCGGGGAGGAGGAGGAGGGCTGGAGGACTGGAGAAGGGAAGGCAGCCCATGGAGAGAGAGAGATCGCCTCCCTCTTCCCTCTTCCTCTCCTCCTCTTCTTTCCAATCCGGTTTGCCTTTTGCCAAGGCAATCCCTTCCCCTCGCTGGGATTTTCGCCCTGCCCACCAATTCGCAATGAATGCGAAGGCTCCCTAGGTACATCCTCTACAAACCGAATGTCAAAATCTCCCTACTCCTTACGGATTAGCTCCGTATTCTGCCGAGTTCTGGGGCAGCGTCGTGTGTAAACACGGGGAACAATACGGATTAGCTCCGTGTTCTGGGGCAGCGTCGTGTGTAAACACAGGGGAACAATACGGATTAGCTCCGTGTTCTGGGGCAGCGTCGTGTGTAAACACGGGGGAATAATATGTATTAGCTGTGGATGCCCTTTGGATTAGCTCTGCTTCAGACCCCATGTGATAAGGGCCTTATAGAAGATGGAGCCTGCTTGTTTGCTGATACTCCAGAGACAAGAACATGAACCAACAGATTCAAATTACAGGAAAAGAGATTCTACATGAATATTAGGGGAAATGTCTTTACTGTAAATCAGACAGTGGAGCAGATTGCCTTGAAGGATGATAGACTCCCTTTTTTGGAAGTTGTTAAACAGACTTTGGATAGACATCTTTCAGGAGTGCTGTAATTGTGTATTCCTGCATGGCAAAGGGCTGGACACAATGGTCCTTGTGGTCCCTTCTAGCTCCAAGACTATGATTCTACCAGTGTTTCTTAAAATATGTGAGGTATGTACAAAGTGTGGGAAAATAGGATTTTTCTTCACATTTTTGAGGAACTGCCTAAAGAGACTGGGGAATGGACTGGGCTACATACTTTAAGATAATATATATACAGTGGTACCTCTACTTACGAAATTATATACAGTGGTACCTCTACTTACGAAATTAATTTGTTCCGACAGCCGTTTCGTAAGTAGAAAATTTCGTAAGTAGAAGCAAATTTAACATTGAAATGCCCTAATCCGTTCCAAGCCCATAGAATAGCCGAGGCTGCGGCTGGAAGGCCGCCTCCTTCCAGCCCCTTCCAGCCGCAGCCTCGGCTGTTCTATGGGCTGGTCCTTTCAGCTGCGGCGTCGGTTGTTCTATGGGCTGGTCTTGGAAGTAGAGAAGCCCTCCGCTTCCAGGACCAGCCCATAGAACAACCGAGGCCGCGGCTGAAAGGAGGCCTCCTTTCAGCCACGGCCTCGGCCGTTCCTGAGGCTGTCCCTGGAAGCAGAGAAGCCCTCCGCTTCCAGGACCAGCCCATAGAACAGCCGAGGCCGCAGCGCCTCCTTCCAACCGTGGCCTCGGCTTTCGTAAGTTGGAACACTTTTGTAAGTTGAAGCAAATTTTTTCCGGAGGCACGTTTCGTAAGTTTAATTTTTTATTAGAAGAAGCATTTGTAAGTAGAGGTAGCACTTACTGGTATTAATAAGTACCTTTGGGATGTTGACCCTTGCATTTTAGTACAGTGGATGATAAATGATTACAGGCAGACAGGTGGCAGACAGTAACCTTCAGCTATGTGTGGCAGAGAGGAAGCAGCTATCAACCGGTAGCAATATTGGTTGTCACAATAAAAGGGAAACAATTTTAAAGTAACATTTCCATTGTCATCTGTAAATACTGGAGGGTATAGAGTCTGCACTCTCTGCATTCAGATCCTGAAGGGCCATGACCTTTACATGCAGATCACACCCTCCCCAGCATCATAGACAGTGAGGAAAATTAGTAAGATCCACATACCTCTGCAAGGTATTCTGCACATCCTAGAGGGAGGGAAAAAAGAAGAGGTAACTGAGGGAATGGCATACAAGGAGTGAGCCACTTTTGGGAAACCAGTCAAATGGCAACAATGCCAAATAACTGAAAATAACATTTCATTTTATTTACATCCCACTTTTCCCCAATATGGAGCTCACTGAAAAATGGGATTTCACATGTACATTAAGGTAAACCCATTGACCAAATTCATTTGCAGGGGTAGGCAACCTTTCTCCTTTAAGGGCCGAGGGACTTCAGCTCCCAGAAGCCTCAGCCATGTTGGCCAATAGCTCCTGGGATTCTGGGAGCTGAAGTCCCTCAGCCCTTAAAGGGAAAAGGTTGCCTACCCCTGTTCATTTGGATGCTTCAATTTATTTATTATTTAAATTGTATGCCACTTTTCTCCCATATGGGACCCAAAGTAGCTTATCTTGTATGTTAAAACAAAATGGCTGTTAAAAGCTTTAAACAACAATCCACTTAAATCCACTAAAGATTAATTTGGAGATGTTAAACTTTCTACTTATTAAATCTGTTCTTTCAGATGATAACCAGCACTTCTCTATGTAAGAGACCTAGTCATTATTTCTTTAAGTGAGCCCTTTCAATTCTTGTAGTGAGACCCAAATATATTGGAGACTCTGGAGAGGAATCATAGCTGCTTTACCTTCAGGAGTTCACTGGCTGTCTGTTGCCTTTTCTCTTTTAGCTCCTGGATGATACCTTCAACAGAGGTGAGTTCCTTGGAGAGCCTGGATCTGTACTCATCCCTTTGTCTTACTATTTCCTTCTCTACCTCATCCATCTGGGATAGCAGAAGCGTCTCCTGTTCTTCCAGAAACTGACGTATTTCCTGGAACTGAGCCACTGTTTTCTGCCTCTCAGTTTCTGTTACTTTCTGCAACAGACAGATAAAGAAGAAAAAGAGACAACTGATTGTATTATAGCCCACTGCAGCAATAAGGAATGGGCTATAATTTCTTTCAATTTAAAACATTTAAAAAACACACTTCATCCTTCAGATACCAGAAGGCTATACAACTATACCTAAAATAATAAAAGATATTTACAGTACATCAAATATTAGGAAAATTCTACAAGAAAAGAATTTCTATCTTATGAAAGGTATGTGATGTTCAAGATACAGAATTTCAAGATGCATTTTTAAAAAAGTCTTTGGGCCTTTACAGACTGCCAGAAATAGTGCACCTTGAAGCCACTTTAACTGTCCTAGCTCAGGGCTAAGGAATCATGGGAACTGTAGTTTATAGTGGCACCAGAGCTCTCTGACAGAGAAGGCTCAATGTCCCAGAAAAAAATATAATTCCCATGGTTCCCTAGCACTGAGCCAGGACAGTTAAAGTGGACTCAAGCTGCACTATTTCTGCAGTCTGTAAAGGCCTTTTCTTTAAAAAAAAAACAATTTATTTCAGCTGAGAAAAATTTGTATGATCTCATTAAGGAGCTGATCAAAGAGAGGAATATATGTATTATATAATGCAGTTGTCCCTGTGCTAGACCTAAACCACTGCCTGCCATCAGAAATATACTCAACTAGAGTGAAACAAATTGAAATTTAATCAAGACTAGACAGCATTACCTCTAGTCATTCATAAAGGAGTTCAGGGAATAGGGATTCAGCCTGTGCTGGATGGGGTTACACTTCCCCTGAAGATGCAGGTGTGCAACTTGGATGTATTCCTGGATTCATCCCTGCGCTCAGGTCTTGATGTTGGTCAGGAGTGCATCTGCATGGTTAACACCTGTGTGCCAGCTGTGCTCGTTCCTTGAGACATCAGACCTAGCCATGATGACACATGCCTTAGTTACATGCCATTTGGATTATTACTAACATACTTTACATGTGGCTGCCTTTGGAAAGTGCTCAGAAACTTCAGCAGGTCGAAAGAGCTGCAGCCAGAATATTAACTGGGGCTGACCACAGGGAGCACACACCTCCCTTGCTGCAACAGCTTCACTGTCTGTCTATTTCTGAGCACAAATTTGAGTGCTTACGATGACATGTAAAGCACTATATAGCTCAGGTCCAGGTTATTTGAAGGACTGTATTCTCCCATATGAATCTGCCTGTTTTGAGATCTGGGGAGGCCCAGCTCTCCGTCCCTCCTCCTTACAGGTACATTGGTGGGAACATGGGAAAGGGCATTCTCAATGGTTGCTTCAGTGTCCTTTTTATTCTGGCAGGCCTTTGAGAATTTTTTTTTGGGAGGTTTTAGGTAGAACAGGTCTTATATAATGTGCTGGAGTTTTATTTGTTATTGTTTTTCAACTGGCTTTAATTTTATGATGGTTTAATTGCTTTTTCACTTTTTTCCACTATGCTGTGAATTTTTAACTATTTTTGTTTTAACTCTTCTAAGCTGCCTTGAGTCCCAAACTGAGGAAAAGGAGGGATATTTCTTTTGTACTTGTATTTTGTACTTGAAAAGGGGGGATATTTCTTTTGTACTTGTATTATGTATATTCATTTTTACTGTTGTAAACTGTTTACTGCAGATTGAGGTGGGAAATAATAATAATTATTATTATTATTTCTTGCTTTCTTAATGACTGCAGGATTCTTCAGCAAAGATCTTACCCTTTTCATAGAATCATAGAAGGGCCATTCAGTCCAACCCCTTTGCCATGCAGAAATGCACAATAAAAGCACTTCTGACAGATGGCCTTCCAGCATCTGTTTAAAAACATCTAAAGAAGAAGATTTTACTGCTCCCTGAGGCAGCATATTCCACTGTCAAATAGCTCTTACTGTCATGTAATTCTTCTCAATGTTTACATAGAACATCTTTTCCTATTGCTTCCATCCATTGCTCCATGTCCTAGTCTCTGGAGCAGCATAAAACAAATCTGCTCCATCCACAATGTGACATCCCTTCAAATATTTAAACAGGTCTATCGTATCATGTCTTAGCCTTCTCTTCTCCAGGCTAAACATATCCCATTCCATAAGTTGCTCCCCATATGACATGGTTTCCCGATCTTTCTCCATTTTGGTCACCCCCCTGTGGACACACTCCAGTATCTCTCTTAAATTGTGATACCCGAAACTAGACACAGTTTTGCAGATGAGGTCTGACCAAAGTAGAATAGAGTGGTACTGTGACTTCCTTGAAAGAAGACACTAGAGTTGCCCCTCCATTTTCGCAACTTTGAGTCCATGACCCTCGCCTGTTCACGAGGGGCAAACAGAGGGGATTAAAATAGGGCCCATAGCGTGCACCTTCATTCAAGGCAATGGGTCTTGAATATTGGCGTTTTTCCGTTTTCGCAGGGGGTCCCTGCAAAAACAGAGGGTCAACTGTATATTCCTATTGATGCAGCATAGAATTGCACTGGCTTTTTTTTATTTCTTCCTAAATAAATAACTGAAAATCCCATTACCTTATTATGTAGCTCCTCTCCAGCTCTCCCTTCCTTCTGAACTCAACTAGTAACTTCAGTCCTTTCTTTTGGGTTTCCTCACTCAATGGGCCAAACCAGTACTTCATAAAGGATTACACATGCATGTAACTCTATTAATCCTTCATAGATTTAAATTCATATGAGAAGGAAGTGTACATCTAATGTTTATTACTATCTGAAAGTTTTTTTTCTATAATTATTGATGTAAAGGTAATCGTCTCTCCTTCTTTTTAACAGCCCTTGGGAGAAATGGCTTGCAAGTAGTGCTCCAACAAAATACACTGAACTATTTTGGAGACCACTGTAAAAAAATCTTCAAGAGTTACAAGAACCTTTAGAACTCATTTTGAGCATTTATTTGTGAAAAGGAATTATATGACCAAACCAAACCAAACAGGATGGTCTTTTTATGGTGGATAAGGCCATTTGAAATAATAATCATTCCGTCAATCCTTACAGCTTTTGATTCTTCTCCATTTTATCTTACATTTTAACAGTAACTTTCCAATGTGATATTTTTATTAACTATAATAATTTGATTTCTATTAAATCAAATTATTAGTTACATACAGCCTTCCCAGCAACTGTGACACTTACGAGCAGGTGTTGGCTTTCCATTTCTGCTTCTGCTTTATCTACCAGAATTTTCTGTCTCTTCCTCCTCAGCAGCTCCAGCTGAGTACAGATCAGAAACTGAAGAGAAAACAAAAGTTCAGGATTAATTAAAAGGAGCAGGAAAAGTGTTGTGTAATATCTGTGTTCCCTCCCTGCCATGCAGTCTGGTGCTTGAAGTCAAAGCCAGTCCTGCTATGAGGCACAGGGAGGTTGAAGCAACTGCTTCAGGTGGCAGATCCTGAGGAGCAGAGAGTGGCACTGAGGTGCTAGCAGGACAGCGCTAAGTATGCCATTTGGCTAGCCCTATGCCCACAAAACTAGCCTTCTTCCTACACGTGCAGGGGGTGATGCTGTCCTGTCACCAACCTTTTCATAAGATGTATCTTATCCACCTGACATTGATATGTAGACTGGGAGAAAGACCATATTTTACTTTTTTTACCATTCACCAGTATGTGGTTTTTTTAATAATTTTATTATAATAAAATATACAACAAAACATACATACATACACACATACATTAACCACATATACTCCACATACCCCTACGCAGATACCCTACAAAAACACGAATAGACACCTATCTATAATAACATACAACATACAAATGACCAACACTACATAGATCCTAACATAAACATCAAATCATCATACAACACTCTACATACAATTAATACTTATTTTAAACTCAAATGAAAAATATAATGACTTCCTGGTTGAATATATACCTTTTTCGATTTCCTAAATAAAGTTATTTGTTTCCCTTCACAAATGTTCATTCAACATTACATTACATAATCAATATAATGTTCTGGTTAATTTAAACTTCAGATATAGATCACTCTTATATAAACTAATGTTTTTAACTTATTTATATTTAATCTTCCATATATATTGTCTTTCTGATATCTAATTCCCAGTATTGTTTAAAACATTTCCAATCATCTTCTACATCTTCTTCTGTTTTCCCATTCAACAATGCTGTTAATATATCCATCTCCATCGCCTCCCACATTTTTTCTTTCCATTCTTTATCACTTGGAGTTTTCATTTGTTTCCACACTTTTGCATATACCATTCTAGCTGTCAAGACCATATATAGAATGATACGTTTATACTTTTTCTCAATGTTACCATTGAGGCCATTAATCATATTAAGTAAAAATAATGTTGGCTCATATTTAATATTCAATTTTAATATTCCAGAAATAAGTTTATGTATCCTTTTCCAATAATTCTGTGCCTCTTTACATTCCCACCAAAGGTGGAAAAATGTTCCACCTTGGTTTCCACACTTCCAACAATTGCTTTTACCTGTTTTGTATAACTTACTTATTTTATCTGGGACTAAATACCATCGGTAAACCATCTTAATATGATTTTCCTTATAATCTTGACAGCAGGTAAAATGCTTAGTATCTTTCCAAGCTTTCTCCCAGCTGTCAAGCTCAATCAGTTTACCAACATCTTATGCCCATCTTATCATTGAGTGTTTAATTTTCTCTTGTTCTAAATCTCTTTCTCTTAATAACTTATAGTATCTAGTAATATGGCCCTTTTTTATCCCAACAAATAATATCTATCTCAGATTTTTCATTTGTTATTCCGTCTTTTCTTTTATCCAAATTGTACCTTTCTTTTAATTGGTTATACAAAAACCAATTCCTCTTTAATTTTTTTCCCAATTGTTCCACAGTTTTAACTTTACCTCTGTCTGCTCCTTCCCAGTGAATTAAATCCTTATATACCAACCACGCTATACCTTCATTTTTAGATCTTTTATATAATGCTTCTTGCGGTGATGACCAACTTGGAATTTGTTTATAAAATTTTTTTTTATCTTCTTCCATTTTTTAAATAAAGCATTCCTGATAAAATGATGACAAAAATCCTTATTGTTCTTTTCTTTATCAAACCATAGAAAAGCATGAAAACCAAATTCCATTTTGACACTCTCTAATTCTAATATTCTCTCATTTTCTAATGTCATCCAACTCTACCAATTAAGGCATGCAGCTTGGTAATAGAGTTTCAAGTTGGGTAAACCACAACCACCTTTAATTTTTTCCTCTGTTAAGAGCTTCCAACTGATCCTGGGACGCTTCCATTCACCAATATGTTGATGATACCTGACTGTATGGCCAAGATCACACGACACTATTATAATGCTATTATTCCATGTTGCTATCCTGTGAAATTCTAGGGTTTGTAGTTTAGTGGTACTTAGGAGAATTTACTGCTTGAGAATTCAAAATGCCTCTCCCTAAACTGCAAATCCCATGATTTCACAGGAGGCAACCATAGCAGTTAAAGTGGAATCATGGAATCATAAAGTTGGAAGAGACCCCAAGGGCCATCCAGTCCAACCCCCTGCCATGCATCCCCAACAGATAGCCATCCAGTCTCTGTTTAAAGATGGATCATAGTGCAGATGATGGCTCATAGTGCAATGTGATATTGTCTTTAAGTCTCCTTTCTATCTAAATCCAAGGAAAGGCTGCAAGCCATTCGGGATCTGGTTCAGCATTTGTGGAACATTTTTCCTTTGGACCTCCAGCTGGAGGAGGATCTTACCCACTTTCGTAAAGAGTTGAAGACCTTCCTCTTCAATTTGCCAGATGTAGCTGCTGAGCATGCCTAAGGTGGCCAAGATGGATAGCGACTAATGAGGATTTTGTTTGTTTTTATTTTTAGCATAATAGTATATTATATTAGTATGTTAGCATTTTATAATGTTGTGTTTTATCGTTCGCTTTTGATTATATATGTTCTAATATATCACCCTCTGGTGGAAAGGGCATTATAAAGAAATATTATTATTAAGCTGTTTCAGTGCTAAACCAATATGTGCTGGCAGTAATGAGACTGGATGAGGGCAAACAAACTGAAACTTAATGTAGATGAATTGGTAGAATTCAAAGACACAGCCTTGTTAGTCCAAATCAGTCCGCCAAGGGATCTTGCAGCACCTTTGAGACTGAAAGAAAGAAGTTGGTAGCATAAACTTTCGTAGACTTGGGGCCTAAGCAGACGGCGCAAAACGCCATTTTCGAGGCCAGGAAGAGGAGGGGCAGCCTCACGCTGGGTGCCCCAACCCCTTCCTGAAAACGTTGTTGGAGCGGCTGGCCCTCTGCTGGCGCTCCGACGACGCACTTCCACTGCAGCGTCCGCACACGCTGCAGCGGAAGAGGTGCCGAAGGTGCGCCAGAGGCCTTTTGCGGCGCACCTTCGGCGTCTTGTGGAAAGAGCGCTATTTTAGCACTTCTTCCTGGGCCTGGGACGCGGCGCATTGGGGCCGAGGAGTGTGGATACCTCGGCCCCGATCCGCAGCTTCCCAGGATGACCCCGTGCCACCCGTCTGCTTCCCCCTGGTCTACCTCCTCAGATGCATGGAACGAAGTGCCTAGGAACCAACCTTTATAGCTATGAATGAGCTTTGTATTTAGGCAGGCCTTTGGCTCTTAATCCATATGGGGGAAGGGTTTTCAAAGGGGTATGCAATGCTTTTTGAAAATTGTTTTAAATATGTTTTAAACTGTGCAGTGTGGTGTAATGTGGTGTAGTGATTTAAGTGTTGGACTAGGGCTCTGGAGACCAGGGTTCAAATCCTTGTTCAGCCATGCAAACTCACTGGGTGATCTTGGGAGAGTCCCACTCTCTCAGCCTCAGATGAAGACAAAAGCCAAACCCTCTCTGAACAAATCATACCAAGAAAACCCCATGATAAACTCTTCATAGGGAAACCATAGACAATGGATGATGGATCATAGAACCATAGAGTTGGAAGAGACCCCCAGTAAACAAGTTTGTTCCATTTTTAGAAAGTGATGTGGAAGTTGCAGTCACAGCATAAGAGATAAATAAATCACCAGGAACAGATGGCATACCAATAGAGCTGCTTCAAGCTACAGAAAATCTACTTTCATTCAAACTAAAACATGTCAACAAATATGGAAAACAAAACAATGGCTCAAAGGTTGGAAAGGGGACCCAGAGATTGCAATAACCACAGGACCATATCTTTCATGCAAGCAAAGTCATGCTCAAAATTCTGCAACAAAGACTTTTACCATATATGGAGCAAGAAATTCCAGAAGTGCAAGCTGGGTTCAGGAAAGGAAGAGGTACCAGAGATCATATTGCAAACTTATGTTGGATAATGGAGCATACCAAAGAATTTCAAAAGAAAATCAGCCTGTGCTTTATATATTATAGCAAAGCAAGGAGATCAAGCAAGACTGCTTAATTACTCTTATCCAGGGGTAGGCAACCTTTCCCCTTTAAGGGCCGACGGACTTCAGCTCCCAGGAGCCTCAGCCATGTTGGCCAATAGTCCCATGTTGGCCAATAGCTCCTGGGATTCTGGGAGCTGAAGTCCCTCGGCCCTTAAAGGGGACAGGTTGCCTACCCTTGCCCTTATCTGTTAACTTGTATGCTGATCATATCATACATTAAGCAGGATTAGAGTCACTGAAAGGAAGCATGAAAAATTGGAGGAAGGAACATAAAGATATGCAGATGACATGGTACTACAGGTTGAGTATCCATTTATCTGAAAATCTGAAATCTGAAATGCTCAAAAATCTGAAAGTTTTTTGGTTTGTTTTTTTAGTGTTGACATGACAGGACAGCAGTAAAGGCAGTGGCGGCAGCGGCAAGCCCCAGCAGGTGTAGGTGTGCATTCTTCAGGCTCCCCGACCTTTAGGGAAAGGAAAGGAGCAGAGGAGGGAGATGGCACAGCCAGGTTCGTACTCAAACTTTGCACAATCAGCAGTTGTGGTGGCTTCTGCTGCTCTTCCTCCCCTGCCACCGACCAGCTCAAGTGAGGGCTAAAGCAAGATGCAGCAGCAATGGCTGCTGGCCACTGTCTCCAGCCATTACCTGAAGAAGACCTGAGCAGGGGTGCTGATGATAGGGTGACTTGGAAGCCGCGTATTCGAAAAGTCTCTATAAGTCGACTTGGCTGCAGTTAACAGCAAAGACCTCTTTTGCTAAGAATGCTTTGTTGCTGTTGTTAACTGCGTCGGTCTTGACTCATGTCGACCCTATGGACGAGACATCTCCAGGACCCCCTGTCCTCTATTGCTCTGCCCAGCTCCTGCAAACTCATATTCATGGTCTCTTTAATGAAGTCCATCCATTTAGCATGTGGCCTTCCTGTCTTTCTACTTCCCTCCACCTTTTCTAAAATTATTGCCTTTTCCGATGATTCATGCATTCTCATAATATGTCCAAAGTCTAAATCATGTCTTGTCATCTTAGCTTCTAGGGATATTTCCAGCTTAATCTGTTCTAGGACCCATTTGTTTGTCTTTTTGGCTGTCCATGGGATCCTCAGCACTCTTCTCCAGCCCCACATTATCTCAAATGCGTTGATTCTCCTCCTCTCTTCTTTCTTGACTCTCCAGCTCTCACATCCATAGATGGTAATACGGAATAAAATTGCTTGTATGATTCTGACTTTTGTGCTGAGTTGTATGTCTTCGCATTTCAGGATCTTTTCTAGTTCTTTCATAGCCACCCTCCCCATTCTTAATCTTCTCCTAATTTCTTGGCTGCAGTCTCCATTCTGATCAATGTTTGATCCCAGATATGAGAACTTTTTCTATTTCTGTTTCCTTGTTGTCTAGTTTGAATGCGTGTAAGTTCTCTGTAGTCATTATTTTTGTTTTCTTTATGTTCAACATTAAGCCTGCCTTTGCACTTTCTTCTTTGATCTTCCTCAGTAGGTGTTCCAGGTCTATGAGGTTTTCTGCTAGTATTATGGTGTTGTCAGCATATCTCAGACTGTTGATATTTCTTCCTCCTATTTCCACTCCTCCCTCTTCCATATCCAAGCCTGCTTTCCTTACAATATGTCCTGCATATTGTAAGGGAATATGCACCATACCTGAGAATGCTACACTGCCTTAATATTCAACAATGGCTCCTCTTCTTCATCCTGGAGAGAAGTGACCAGTGGGGTGCTACAGGGTTTTGTCCTGGGCCCAGTGCTATTCAATATCTTTATCAATGACTTGGATGAAGGAACAGAGCGCATGGGTACCAATTTTGCAGGTGATACTAAATTAGGAAGAGTAGCTAATACCCCAGAGGAGAGGAACAAAATTCAAAATAACCTCAATAGATTAGAAAGCTGGGCCAAAACTAACAAAATGATTTTCAGAAATTGTGATGAGAAAGAACTATGATTTTTATGTTAATACAAAGTCAATGTAAGGGGAAGGATGGATGACTACGTATGAAATAGTATGAACGGATAAGATATATGCGTTACTATAATTGAGGAATGATTGATTGAAAGAAGAAGATGTGAGGAAAGATAAAGGAAAAGAAAAGGACACTGGAAAAGAAGATGGAAACCATAACAAAACAGAAAATAGTAAACCTCCCTGGAACAAGAATAAAGATAAGATAGAAAATGTATGAATTAAGATAAAACTGTATGTAATGTGAGCATGTATTTTTAATGGGCTATAAAAATGTCCAATAAAAATTAATATATATTATAAATGAATTTCAGCATAGAGAAATGTAAGGTACTGCATTTAAGGAGGAAAAATGAAATGCATAGATATAGGATGGGGACACCTGGCTTAACAAGACTACAAGTGAAAGGGATCTGGGAGTCCTAGTAGACCACAAGTTGAACATGAGTCAACAGTGTGATGTGGCAGCTAAAAAGGCCAATGCGATTTTAGGTTGCATCAGTAGAAGTTTAGTGTCTAGATCAGGGACAGGCAACCTTTTTGAGACCTGGGCCAGTCTCCTGTAGCCCAGGTCTCGGCTGGGCCGAGGGGGGGGAATGGTGGCGCGCACGTGCGCACCCTCCTCCTCCGCGCACACCCCTCTGCACACGTGACCACTGCGGCCGCTACCGCAGTCCAAATCGCGGCCGCGACGCATTTGTGCATGCACAAGAATACTGCGCATGTGCAAATGCGTCACATCCGCCATTTTGACTTCCAAAATGGCGATCGCAGCGAGCGCGGCCGAAAATGTGCCCTGACGGCAGCGCATGGCGGCAGCGGTGATGGCGGCAACCTTCGGCCTGGGCCGGTAAGTCCGGGGCCCAGGGCCTTAACTGGCCCCCGGGCCGTAGGTTGCCGGTCCCTGGTCTAGATCGAGGGAAGTAATAGTACCTCTCTATTCTGCTGTCCAGTGGTGTCCAGTTCTGGGCACCACAATTCAAAATGGATTTTGAGAAACTGGAGCTTGTCCAGAGGAAGGCAACTAAAATGGTGAAGGGTCTGGAAACCATGCCCTGTAAGGAGTGACTTAGGGTGGGTATGTTTAGCCTGGAGAAGAGACGGTTAAGAGGTGATATGATAGCCCTGTTTAAATATTTGAAGGGATGCCATATTGAAGATGGAGCAATCTTATGTTCTGCTGCTCCAGAGACTAGGATACAGAGCAAGGGATTCAAAGTATAAGAAAAAAGATTTCACTTAAACATTAGGAGGAACCTCCTGACAGTAAGAGCTGTTTGACAGTGGAATATGCTGCCCTGGAGTATGGCAGAGTCTCCTTCCTTGGAGGTCTTTAAACAGAGGCTGGATGGCCATCTCTCAGGGGTGCTTTGATTGTGAGTTCCTGCATGGCAGAATGGAGTTGGACTGGATGGCCCTTGGGGTCTCTTCCAACTCTAGGATTTTAAGATGGGTTTCCTACCTCATACTCCTTGGCAGCCTCCTCCGCAGGAACCACTTCGTGATTTCGGTGCGTCTTGGACCTGTCGCACACCACGCAGATGGGGGTCTCATCCTCCTTACAGAAGAGCTTCAGGGGCTCCTGGTGCTTCTCACAGACTCCCCCTTTCCCTTCGGTCCCCTCTTTGCTCAGTTTCTTGGCAATTTCTACAAAGTTGGCCAGCTGCCTATTTGGCAAGAGGCTCCCTTGCTGGAAAGCCTGTCTGCATTGAGGACAGGAGGCCTCTTTCTCTGAATCTTCCCAGCATTGGCTCAGGCAGCCTCTGCAGAAACTGTGTCCACACTTTGGGATGGTCACTGGGTCCCTGAAATAGTCCAGGCAGATGGAGCAAGTGGTTTCCTCAGACAGATCCTGGACAGCACTCCTACTTTCTGCCATGCCTGCAGTCTCTGAAAAAGGCCCAAAGTTAGTTTTACTTTCTTTGCTTTCAGGGAGGCTGGGTGTTTCCCTTCCAGTAAATGACTCACTTATGCAACAGCATGTGAAAAAGATGGAAAGGATTCAAGGAACAGGCTCTTGGCACAGGGTGCCTCTGCACCTGCAGAAATAACACAGTTTGGCACCGCTTTAACTGCAGTGGGTTCCCATGCTACACAATTTTATGTCAGAGAGCTCGGGTGCCACAACAGTCTACAAATCCCAGGATTCCCATAACATTTAGCCATGACAGTTAAAGCAGTGTCAAACCGCCTTCTTGCTGCAGTGCAAATGCAGCCACAAACAGGGGTAGGCCACCTTTCCCCTTTAAGGGCCGAGGGACTTCAGTTCCCAGAAGCCTCAGCCATGTTGGCCAGTAGTCCCATGTTGGCCAATAGCTCCTGGGATTCTGGGAGCTGAAGTCCCTCTGCCCTTAAAGGGCAAAGGTTGCCTACCCGACACAGAAATTCATTTTCGAAAGAATGGGTGCAAATTTAGAAAAGAACTGACCCTAGTCTTAATCGGTTACCTATTTCTCCAATTCCTGTTTCATCTTCCCACCTGACCTTTACTTCCATCTATACTCAACTATTTCCTTTCCTTTCCTCTTTCCATCTCCATAATTTCTTCACCCTTCTCCATATATGCTTCTTTTAACATCCTCTCCCTGACCTGACTAACATCTCCAATTGTTTTTTCTCCTGTTTGGTTTGTAACACCTTGCCTGATGAAGAAGCCAGTGGAGCCTCGAAAGCTTGCAACAAGTATATTGTGCATTTTGGTTGGCCCCATAAAGGTATCACTGATGGGTTTTTGTTCCAACACAGCTACTCCGGAATGTTCTCTCACCGAACGTTCGAGCAGCTGCTGATTGGCTGCGACGCGCAGCCAAGGCTGGGATCCATCCAATCGCAAGGAGCCCCAGCTGGCTTCTCGACAAGAGCTTCTGGAGGGGAAGCCCAGCCGAGAGTCTTTCCGCGGGAATTTCAATTCCGCTCTGATCGCGTGTTTCTCTCTTGCTGCTGAGTCCTAGGACCTTATCACACGGGGTCTAAAGCAGAGCTAATCCAAAGGGTATCTGTAGCTAAAACGTATTATTTCCCCGTGTTTACACACGACGTTGCACCGAAACTCGGCAGAACCCGGAGCTAATCCGTAACGAATGGAGAGATTTTGGCATTCGGTTTTTTGAGGAAGTACAAGCGAGCCTTCGGAATAGTTTCGCAATAGCCGCGCAGGCGAAATGCATATGAGCACGCAATGCGTGTTGTGAAGGCTTTCCCCCCCCGACCCATGGTTCCCCGCGCAGCTTCCCATGGATCTGTGAGGAAGCATCTTATGGCGCATCCTTCCTGTTTGGATCGGGCAACAAACGGGACGGGAAAACATGGTCCTCTCTTGTAATTTATGGAATTTTCTAGCTTGTGTGTGCACGGAGGATACGTTTCCAGGATCCGTGTCCCGGGAACCGCGATAAATGCGATATGACGGTAATTGCGTGTGGTGGGCAGCGGGAGCTCTTTCAGTTCATTTCGATATAGAACTGAATTTACTCTTACTTTGGTTACTTTTCGCTTCGTGGCCAGTGTGTGATAAGGTCCCTAGGCGCTGCTTGGGAAATCTCCTCTTAAGACTCTGAATTGCTTGGTTTTGCAGCAGGAGGCTGAGAATAGAAGAGCCGCCCTTGTTGGGAGCGTTCTCTTCCCCCCCCCCCCCCCACAATTCGGATTGGGGCCCCTTTTGAAGCAGCTGCCTCAGCCGGACTTGGAAGGTAAAAGTTTGGGATTGAGAGTGTAACCCCAATGTGGAACATGAGAGAGAGGTGTTCTCCACTCCTAGAGCCAGTTGTGGTTTGAGTGTTGGACCGGGACCTGAGTTCGAATCCTGTCTCAGCTAATGGGGTCCTTGGTCTCCGCTGGAGTTTGGTTTCAGGACCAGCATGGATATCAAAACCCATGGATACTCAAAACCCATTCAGTACAATGGAGTAGTAAAATAGTGACCCTGATATATATATATATATATATATATACATACATATATATATATATATATATATAGCATGGATATCAAAACCCATGGATACTCAAGTCCCATTCAGTACAATGGAGTAGTAAAATAGTGACCCTGATATATATATAGCATGGATATCAAAACCCATGGATACTCAAGTCCCATTCAGTACAATGGAGTAGTAAAATAGTGACCCTGATATATATATATATATATATATATATATATATATATAGCATGGATAGCAAAGCCCATGGATACTCAAATCCCATTCAGTACAGTGGAGTAGTAAAATAGTGACCCTGATATATATATATATACACACACACACACACACACACACACACACACACATATATAATGGCAAAGATTTGCTTTAGGGGATATTATTATTATTATTATTATTATTATTTATATCCCACCTTTGTAAAATAAAACCAGGGCGGCTTACAAGATAAAACAAACAGTCCTGTCCCCCAGTAGCCCCCCCCTTAAAATACAATTAAACAATTGACATTTAAAACATACTTTAAAATAACAAGTCACAATAAATAAAATTAAAGTAATTAATTTTAGTTAAATTAAAATAACTGTAATGGAAACCAAGGACAGGCATAATGTTTTTGGTGATTTTCAAGCCGTGGATGATTGAATCTGTGCACATAAAAGTGGTGTCAAACTGCATTAATTTTGCAGTGCAGATGCACCCCTCAAATTAGGACCCCAGGCTGGCTCTCCTGTGGGATGGTTCGGTGGCCCCCAAATGTGGTTGGCTTTAGGGGCTCACTTGTTTTGTTTTAATTTTTACCTTTGACTTCTCAAGACAGTGACCCTTCATTGACACATAAAGGAACAAAGCTTCCTGGAGTTCCTTTTTTTGGACTATAGTTCCCAGTGTGCCCCGGCCAGTATGACCACCCATGTTCTGAGCTAGTGGTTTCCAAACTTTAGTTCTCCAGGTGTTTTGGCTTAGTCAACAGTCAGGAATTCTGGGAGCAGAAGTCCAAAACATCTGGAGGACCCACTGCTAAGCTCACCTGGATGTGTGTGTGTGTTATGTGCACAGATTTAAAGTGAACCCGCATCTCACATTTGGCCACAGACTAACTCCTATCCATTTACATCCCCACACTATAATCCAGTATATCCTATTGTGCAGGGGTAGGCAACCTACAGCTCGGGGGCCCGGATGCGGCCCCCGAGGCCTTTGAACCAGCCCCAGGCCTGTCCTGCCGCCGCCGGCGCCCCCGCCATGATGATATTGATTATTGTTGTTATTACTTGTTCTTGGGGTTTTCTTGGCAAAATCTCCACAGGGGTTTTGCCATGGCTTTTCTGAGGCTGAGAGAGTGAATTTTTATATACCATATATATTTGCTTCGGCCGCCCAATTGTCTGAGGGACAGCAACCTAGCCCCCGGCTCAAAAAGGTTGCCTACCCCTGCTATTGTGTGTGTGTGTGTGTGTTGGGAGTGTGAGAGGATTTAGGAAGGTCTGCACCCCAATTTTCCATCCCCAGGGCTGCCCAAAATGCCTGAGGTTCCCAAATGTGAGAAATGCCAAGTTTTGCAGAATACTACTTTTGGTGATCTAGGCAATTTGAACTTCTAACTCCCATTTTCTTGACCATCAGCCATTCTGGCTGAGATTTCTGGAAATGGAAGTCTCCAAATGCCCTGGATTTCAAAGTTTGCTCCTCCAGGGTTTTTGGTTGTTCTGGGTTTTTGTTTTTTTGGACTGCAACTCCCAGCAGCCCTAGCCAACTTGGCCAGACATCTGGGATTCTGGGAACTGAAGTACAAACGTCTGGAAGCTCAAAGATTGAGAAACATTGGACTAAACCAGGGGTAGGCAACCTTTTTGAGCCGGGGGCCGGTCCCCCGAAGTCCTCCCCTCAGCCGGGCCGAGGGGGGGGGAAATGGCGGCGTGTGCGCTCATGTGCGCACCCCCGTCACCACGCGCAACCACCACGCACCGCCGCCACCACTGCCACCGCCGCAGCACGCACAGCCGCCTCCGCACATGTCGCGGCTGCCATTTTGCTTTCCAAAATGGCGGCCACGACGCGTTTGCGCATGCGCAGGAGTACTGCGCATGCGCAAACGAGTCGCAGCCACCATTTTGGAGAACAAAATGATGGCCGCGGTGCGCACGGCCACACAGCAGCCCAAATGTGCAGTGGCGGTGGCGTGCGGCGGCGGCGGTGGCAGCAGGGGTCCGCCTGGGCCGGTAAGTGCTGGGACCTGGGGCAGAACCAGCCCGCGGGCCATAGACCCCTTGAGAACCTCTGCTTTAGGCTTTGTTGGGTTCACTGAATCCCAAACTTTGGTCCTCCAGGTGTTTTGGACTTCAGCTCCCAGAAGCCTCAGCCAGCTTGATCAACAGTCAAGAATTCTGGGAGCTGAAGTCCAAAACATCTGGAGGACCAATGTTTGGGTACCACTGAATTAGACTGTTTTATTCCAAAACGACTGTTTCCAGAGAGAGCCCTCCATGTCACCAGTAAGAGGGACACAGGAGGGGAAGGATGACCTAGAAGCCATGGTTACTTATCCTGGGCTCTTACCTTGTTTCTTCTTTTAGATCAGGGGTAGGCAACCTTTTTGAGCCGGGGGCTGGGTTGCTGTCCCTCAGACAATTGAGGGGGGCAGAAGCACCAAAAATAAATAAATAAATAAATAAATAAATAAAAAATAATTTTTTAAAAAAAATATATGTATGCACACTCTCTCAGCCCCAGAAAAGCCATGGCAAAACCTCTGTGGAGATTTTGCCAAGAAAACCTCAAGAACAAGTAATAACAACAATAATCAATATATCATCATGGCAGGGCCCCCAAGCCTTAGGTTGCCTACCCCTATTTTAGATAGACTGAACAAGATGGGGGGGATATTTTGGGGTGTAGGTTCTTCACAAAGACAGAAATGTGTGTCATGTTGTTTATGAATGTGGAGAGCATATTAATTTTACAGAGAAACACATGGCTATGTGAACTGAGATCAATCGTTTGGTCTGATATTTAGGTAAAATACAAAACTGGTGAATTTGCCTGATATTTAGGTAGAATGCAAAACTAGTTAATTGTCAGCCCTCCATGTCATTGGAAAGACTGAACTCTGTGTGGTTTGGCTGCACCGAGGCACCCTGTTCCTGAATTTTTAACATATGTAAATCCACCCATCTCAGTGGGCATCTTGTCAGTGAATCCCATTTAACTCCTGTCTACCCTACTGGTCATGCTGGCTGGGGCTGATGGGAGTTGGGGTCCAACAACATATGGTGAGCCAAGGGTTCCCTCACCCTTCCCAGAGGATTTAGATACAGCAGGCCTCATGACTGAGAGTGCATCTACATGGTAGAAATAATGTAGTTTGACAGCACTCCTATGGACTCTTGAGGTCTGAGGTTTTACAAGGTCCTTAGCCAAAGAGGGCTGGTGCCTCACAAAACTACAAATCCCAGGATTGTGTAGGATGGTGCCATGGCAGTAAAAGTGGTGTCAAACTGCATTATTTCTACAGTATTGATGCACCCTTAGAAAGTTAGAAATATACATTGGAATCATCTTCCCACACCCAGGTATGAGTTCACTTCCCACAATCCCCAGCCAACAGGACATGTTGGCTGAGGATGATGGAAATAATATTGCAAAACATCTGGTGGCCACTGTTGTTGGATGAAATTTTACATGAATACCATACAGTGTGGTGTAGTGGTTTGAGTGTTGGATTATGGACTCTGAAGACCAGGTTTCGATTCCCCGCTCAACCATGAAACCCACTGGGTGACCTTAAGCAAGTCACACTCTCTCAGCCTTGGGGGAAGGCAATGGCAAACCTCCACTGAACAAATCTTGCCAAGACAAGCCTTAGGGTTGCCATAGTCAGAAACAACTTGAAGGCACTCAAGAACAACAAACCATACTTCTTTCTGTTAGTCTCAAAGATGCTACAAGATCTCTCTACACACTGATTCTACAAACTAACACAGCTGTATCTTCAAACCATACAATGTCATTGATTTTGTTACTGGTTATCCATGCATTAGTTACATTTATATCCTTCATTTCTTCCAATAACTTGAAGATGGTTTACATTGCATGGCTTCTCACTTACCAGTGTAGACGTATGCCGCCACCAACAAGCCTGCAAGGTAGGCCAGGCTGAGAAAGCCCAACTGGCTCTTGCTCATCACACAAATTTAATGGTTCAGTAGCACCTTGAATTCCAGTTACTACACCATGCTGCCTCTCCATTACAAAATGATATTTATTTATTTCATTTGTATGCTAGCTTTCTCCCAAAAGGGACGCAAGGCAGTTTCATACCAAAACTAGATATAATGTAATGCAGGGGTAGGCAACCTTTTTGAGCCGGGGGCTGGGTTGCTGTCCCTCAGACAATTGGGGGGCCAAAGCACCAAAAATAAATAAATAAATAAATAAATAAATAAATATAAATTAAAAAAAAATTTTTTTTAAATATGCATGCACACTCTCAGCCCCAGAAAAGCCATGGCAAACCCCCTGTGGAGATTTTGCCAAGAAAAACCCCAAGAACAAGTAATAACAACAATAATCAATATCATCATGGCCGCCGCCAGCGGCGGCAGGACTAGCCTGAGGCCGGTCCAAAGGCCTCGGGGGGCCACATCTGGCCCCCGGGCCTTAGGTTGCCTACCCCGATGTAATGTATATAGTTTGGTACAGAGGTGGGAAGCCTTATTGTATTAGACTCCAACTCCCAGAATCCCCAGCCAGCATAGCATTCTGAGAGATGTGGTACAATAAAATAAAGTTTCTAGCTCTAGTCACTAGGTATGCCTTTCAAAACATGAACTACCATTCACTCTGATCTCAACGCCTGTTCTATTTTCTCTGCCAGGTGATGACTCCTCCCAAAGAAGGACATTTTCTTCTCCCAGAAGGAATGAAGCCAAATTTTAATTTTAATTTATTTGTCATTTATTGTAATGTTTTTTGGTAGTTTGTTATTTTTAAGTATGTTCTTAAATGTGAAGTCGTAGGCTTTCATGGCCGGCATCCATAGTTTTTTGTGGGTTTTTCGGGCTGTGTGGCCATGCTCTAGAAGAGTTTCTTTCTGACGTTTCGCCAGCATCTGTGGTTGGCATCTTTAGAGAAAGATGCCAGCCACAGATCCTGGCGAAACGTCAGAAAGAAACTCTTCTAGAACGTGGCCACACAGCCCGAAAAACCCACAAAAAACTATGTTTTTAAAATTTGACTGTTTAATTATATTAATTATATTTTAGGCGGGGTGGGCTATTGGGGGACGGGATTGTTCATTTTATCATGTAAGCCGCCTCGGTTGTATTTTACAGAGAGGCGGGATATAAATATATTATTATTATTATTATTTAATATTATTATTAAAGTCATGGCTGCAGAGAATTCCAGGAAGAGATTTCTCCAGGAAGTGACTTGCCCCATCTGCCTCAGTTACTTCATGGGCGCCATGATGCTCAAATGCGGGCACAACTTCTGTAAAACCTGCATTCTTCGATGCTGGCAAGAGCCTGACAGAGCTAACCAGTGCCCACAGTGCCAAAGGCCTGTTGAAAAACGTTTCAGGCCCAACCGGTGCCTCATGAACCTGGTTGAAATCCTCAACGACTGGGATATGGAGAGCAAGGTATGCAGCCGGGCCTCCGAATGCCAGCGGCACCAGCAGCCCTGTCGCTCTTCTGCAAAGAGGATCAAGCCCTGCTCTGTGGGGAGTGCAAGGGCTCCCAGGAGCACCTGGGTCACATCTTGGCCCCCATGGAGGAGGCCGCCCAGGAGTACAAGGTGATTACTTTGCTACTGAGGCTTATGCCCCCAAATGTTGACTACTAAAATCCAAGCTCTCCGCCCCCCCCCCCCCATGCTCTGGCTCCATCCTATATAATCCTAGGGTTTGTAGTTTTACAAGACTCTTCGCCTTCTGCCAGAGTGCTGGTGTCTCATAAAACTACAAGTCCCAGGATTGTGTAGGATAGTTAAAGTGGTATCCAACTGCATTATTTCTACAATATCGAGACACCCTTAGAAAAGTAGAAATATATATTGGAACCATCTTCCTGCACCCAGATACAACTTCAGCTCCCACAGTCCTCAGCCAACAGGATGTGTTGACTGAGGATGATAGGAATAATATTGCAAAACATCTGGTGGCCATTGTTGTTTTGAGACTAAGGGCTGTCCTGGGGGTAGAGTTGGGGCAAGGCAGCTGCACGCTGGCCGCCCCAACCCCACCCCGACGCTGTCCTGACGCAGCGCGGCCGTATGCACACCGTGCAGCATCAGGACGCCTTTCCGGTGCAGCGTGCAGACACACTGCTCAGAAAGGGTGCAGAAGAGCTGCAGCGCCAGCTCTTTTGGGGACGGCAAAAGGAAAGCTTGGGGCCGTGGCGTGGGGTTGCCGTAGGCCCGATCCGCCACTCCCCAGGGCAGCTCTCTGCCGCCTCAAACGGGCCATCTGCATTGGCCCTAACAGAAAGAAAGAAAGAAACTGGTAGCATGAGCCTTCATAGACTTCAGCCTTCTTCCTCAGATGCATGCATCTCATACATGTGTCCACAGTTTGGATATTGAGGGCCAACTGTAATCTGCAAACATATGGGGAATCCAACTTGGGAAAAGCCACTAAGCATGCAGGGTCAACAGATCTCATACTTGGCCCTCCAGATGTTTTGTATTTCAACTCCCAGAGGCTCCAGCCAGCAAGGAAGCAGTAATGGGTTCTGAGAATTGAAGTACATAATATCTGGAAGGCCAACGATTGAGAACCATTGCATTACATCACTGAACTGAAGTGTCAAGAAGGGAAAAAGTATTGAGTCCAATTGTGCTGCTACATTTTAAGAAACAGAGTGGCGTGGTGGTTTGAGCATTGGATTATGACTCTGGAGACCAGGTGTTCAAATCCTGGCTTGGCCATGCAAACCTATTGGGTGACCTTGGGCAAGTCACACTCTCTCAGCCTCAGAGGATGGCAGTGGCAGCCCTCCTCTGAAGAAACATGCCAAGAAAACTCTTATTATAGGTTCACCTTAGGGTCACCATAAATCAGAATTGACTTGAAGGCACACAACAACAACAACAAAATGTAAATAAATACATAAAAATTCAGAACACTTCTAGTCCCAAGTATTTTGGTTAAAGGAGACTCAACCTGTAATTAACCACTATGCTAAGTATACTGTATATGTCATTGCTGTAACAAGGCCCTAAATAAAATTATTTTTATTTTTTGTTTTCAGGATCAGATGAGTAACTACCTGGAGATTTTAAGGAAGGCAAAAGTAAGCATTCTGGATTATAGAGATAGTACAGAAAGTCAAAGAGAAAGCATTACTGTAAGTACCGCAGTTTTAGTAGCATAGGTTCTGTTATGCCTGATAGCTTTGTTTGTGTCTATGTTTTGTAATACTGGATGATGGGATATGCAACGCAACTGGTGAAAGGTTGTTTAGTGTTCCTGGTTCCAGTTAATGAGCAGATGGAAGGAAAGGAATCAGGCACTGCCAGTTGTCAAGGTCCTTCCTATGGGAAGCTTGGTATAGAGGAAGAAGGGAGAGGTGAGCCCTGGGGAGGCAGAATGTTTTTATTTGTAAACAAATGGGGTACAAACCCCCAAAACTGTTTATATTGCTATGCTTTTTAAATATGCTGTGTAACTGGTTTAGTCCTGACAGCATTGATATGCTGTAATCAATTCAATTTTCTGCCTGTCAAAATCAACAATATACAAAACCAGATAACAAAATTGTTAGAAATGCGGAAAAACCACAGGAACATGGTTTCATCTCTGGTGGGAAGGCCCATATGCAAGCAACTATTGGGCAGAAATTCACAAAGCAAATAAGCATAATTCTGGGAGCGAAATTTCAAATGGTCCCTGAGATACACTTATTAAACATGATAAATAAAATTGCCAATAATAACATAAAAAAGAAGTGGAGACAGCTACTATATATGACCTCAGTGGCAAGAATAGCATACATGCAGAAATTGAAAGAAAAGACTACCCAAGACATAGATATATGGCTTTCGAAAATGCTATAAGTAATTGAAATGGACAAATTAACACAAACAGTTAACGTAAAATTTACGAAAAACACAGAAAATGACTGGGACTTTTTGATAACGTATTGTTATCTGATGCCGTGTTTGATCAATTTCAAAACAAAACAAAACAAATGCTATGGGTGTCAGAGGGTTTCAAAGAAACCCACCTCCAGGCTCACCGTGGCCCACCCAGTTCCTATGATTGATCTACTGGGCTGCAAAGAGCAGGATCAGGCCCCCAACAAGGCTAGACCAGCTAAGATCTTTACTCAGAAATGCTTGAAACACAACACAAGTTTGCAAGTTGTTATTCAAAAGTGTGCATGTAATGAATATAAAATATATATATTTTGATAATATTGGTATTAAAATTCAATTCTGTTCTGTTCTTAATATATAAGTTGTAGTTCTTTGGTTAATTAGAGACTACAATGACTGATGATTGATAGAATTTTGCATTATTATTATTGTTGTTGTTAAAATTCTCTTATTTTACATGAATATTTTTTTAAAAAGCAAATTATGATACTAAGAGAGAGACAAAAACATGAGCAACATAGGGTCTCTGCAGACCAGCCCAAAGGGCCGGCCTGGGGTAGAGTTGCAGTGGGGCAGCTGCACGCCGCTTGCTGCAACCCCACCCTGACATCGTCCTGACACCATGCGCCATCCTCCCGGCGCAGCATTCTGATACACTGTACTGAAAAGGGCAAGGAAGAGCCGCACGCCGGCTCTTAGGGCGGTCTTTTGTCGCCCCTAAAAGGAGCTGCATTTTGTTGCTCTTTTCAGGGCAGCAAAAGGGAGGATCAGGGCCATGGTGTAGGGTTGCTGCGGCCCCCATCCACCGCTTCCCCGGGGCGGCCCAGAGCCGCCCATCTGCAGAGGGCCATAGTCCCTTTCCACACTGCTAGGCTTTCCCCCCCCCAAAAAAAACCCTAAAATTTTAAGCCATAACATTTCAGGATGCCTGGTGTTTTTTTTGTTTTTTTGTTTGTTTTTTGGAAAAATTTGATCCCTCTAAAAAATCCAGATTCAAGAGCCATCCATAGAGTGGGTGCTTACCTTTCTTGCTGATTGCCGTATTTTTCGGCATATAAGACGCTCCGGCATATAAGACGCACCCAATTTTAAAGGAGGAAAATCTAGAAAAAAAAGATTCTTAACCAAATACTGTAGTAAAATATTTTATATCAACTGTATAAAGTTAACAGCAGTTTAAGAACAATTTTAAGTTGTAAATTTAAGTTTAAGCCAGCAGCAGGGCCAGGTGTTGCACAAATTCCCTGCCCAACTTTCTTGCAAGTCTCCTGTCACCTTATGGCAACTCCATGAATTTCCTAGGGTTTTCTTAGGCAAGGAAGACTCAAGAAGTGGTTTTGCCAGTTCCTTCCTCTGAAATACAGCCTGCAGCACCTGGGATTCTTTGGCAGTCTCTCATCCAAGGACTATCCAGGGCTGACCCTGCTTAGCTTCCAAGATCAGATGGACTGGTACCTTTGGAGTTTTTAGGCCATTGGCTTATGGAGTAATTTCTGGCTTATTTTGACCCTACCATGAGGGTTTTCTTGGCAGATTTCTTCAAGGGGGGGGTTGCCATTTCCACCCTCTGAGGCTGAGAGAATGTGACTTGGCCAGAGTAATCCAGTGCCTTGGAGTAATTTCTGGCTCATTTTGACCCTACCATGAGGGTTTTCTTGGCAGATTTCTTCAAGGTTTTTTGTTGTTTTTTTGCCATTTCCATCCTCTGAGGCTGAGAGAATGTGACTTGGCCAGAGTAATCCAGTGCCTTGGAGTAATTTCTGGCTTATTTTGACCCTACCATGAGGGTTTTCTTGGCAGATTTCTTCAGAGGAGGGCTTTTTTTTGCCATTTCCACCCTCTGAGGCTGAGAGAATATGACTTGGCCAGAGTAATCCAGTGCCTTGGAGTAATTTCTGGTTTATTTTGACCCTACCATGAGGGTTTTCTTGGCAGATTTCTTCAAGTGTTTTTTTTTTTTTTTTGCCATTTCCACCCTCTGAGGCTGAGAGAATGTGACTTGGCCAGAGTAATCCAGTGCCTTGGAGTAATTTCTGGCTCATTTTGACCCTACCATGAGGGTTTTCTTGGCAGATTTCTTCAGAGGAGGGGGAGTTGCAATTTCCACCCTCTGAGGCTGAGAGAATGTGACTTGGCCAGAGTAATCCAGTGCCTTGGAGTAATTTCTGGCTCATTTTGACCCTACCATGAGGGTTTTCTTGGCAGATTTCTTCAAGGGGGGGGTTGCCATTTCCACCCTCTGAGGCTGAGAGAATGTGACTTGGCCAGAGTAATCCAGTGCCTTGGAGTAATTTCTGGCTCATTTTGACCCTACCATGAGGGTTTTCTTGGCAGATTTCTTCAAGGGGGAGACTCTTTCCACCCCCGTCCTTGGTGCTTCAATGGGCTCTTCCTGGGATGGGAGGATCCCATTCAACCACCCAGGAAAAGGGGACCTCTTTCCACCCCCGTCCTGGGTGTTTCAATGGACTCTTCCTGGGATGGGAGGATGTCCTCTGACCCCAGGAAGAGTCCATTGAAGCACCCAGGACAGGGGTGGAAAGAGGAGGAGCCCATTCAACTACCCAGGAAAAGGGGACTCTTTCCACCCCCGTCCTGGGTGCTTCAATGGGCTCTTCCTGGGATGGGAGGAGCCCACTGGAGCACCGAGGCTGAGGCTGAAATGAGGCCTACTTTTAGCTGTGGCCTCGGCAGTTACGATACTTCTTTAGTTTGCCCTCAGCCTGTATATTCACTTTATTAGACGCACCAACTTCCCTACCCTCGTTTTGGGGAAGAAAAAATGCGTCTTATATGCCGAAAAATACGGTACTCTTTCCTTGCTGAAAATGGGCATCCTCTTTGTGAAGGCATAGATGTACCCACCATCCGGTCCTTTTTTGAGGGCTTTGCCTTCCACCTTGTCCACATAGGGGATTGTGGGGAGTGCAGTCCCAAAAAAGGAATTCAGGTGTGTCTTTCCTATCTACCTTTTTGATATCGCAGAGGCAGTGACTGCGTCTATCATGTTATTGAAATCTTTGCCTCTACCTTTTGTTGCTCGGTGCAGAAAAGAACAAAAGACCAGAGGGAAATTATTACTGATCTCTTCTGTCAACTGCTTCAATATTTGGAAGAGCAGGAGAAGCTTCTGCTGATCAAGATTGATGAAGTGCTAACGGAGATTGCACAGAGAAGGGATGAGCATCTGGTCAGAATATCCAACGAGCTCTTCTCTCTTGAAAGGCTCATCCAGGAGATGGAGGAGAAGTGCCAGCAGCCAGCAAGCGAGCTCCTGCAGGTGAGAATCCTGGGGATTCTGGGCATTGCACCCCAAAGTATAACCTTTCCAAGTTCTAAATGGCAAATTAGAGGATTCTTAGTTACCTACTTTGGTCTGTTGACTACAATAAAGGGTTTGATTGAGTTACCTACTGAAAGAATCGGAGTTGTTTCTCCATTTTATTTTCGAATAGCTTTTCTTCTAATGGTCTTTGATTTATTTCATTTGTTAAAATATTGTTATTGTTGTGTGGTTTCAAGTAATAGTGATCCTAAGATTTGGCAAGGTTTGTTCAGAGGACACTTGCCATTGCATTCCCCTGAGGCTGGGAGCATATGACTTGCCTAAGGTCACCAGTGGGTTCCCATGGCCAAACAAGGATTTGAACCCTGATCTCCAGAGTCACGAGTCATGATTCAATTTCAAACCACTTTGCCACCCGGGCTCCTACATAATGAGAGATATTAGCAGTGGGTCTAAACAAGACATTCATTTATGTTTCGTATACACCTTATAAACATAGCCTAAAAACACACTATTAGTATAGTAACATATGTTAGTAGTATAAGGGCTATGAACATAGCCACACCAGCTCTCTAAAATATTTGTGTGTTGTATCCCTTTCAGTCATTTCCAATGTATGGTGACCCTAAGCCAAACCTGTCATGGTGTTTTCTTGGCAAGATTTGTTCAGAGGAGGTTTGCCATTGCCTTCCCCTGAGGTTGAGAACATGTGACCCGGGGTTTCATGGCTAAACTGCGAATCGAATGCTGGTGTATCCCTTTGATGCACCATATTTGTGTGTCCATACATCTTCGACTGCTTGTTCCTGCAACAGATCAAAAAATTATTTGGGCAATTTACCTCGATGGCTTTTAATTTGTTTACGTGAAAGTCTATTTCTTTTTGGGTCTGTGACTCCGTTGAAATCACCAACTATCAGTAAATTCCCTTTATTATCTCTGGTAAGTTCTTTATTTAATTTGTTGAAAAAAAATCTTTTCCCCCCAACAGTGCGTATATGCCTACTAGCACCAATTTTGAGATTGGTAATTGAATTTCTACTATCACATAGTGACCATTCCTATCCTTGAACTTTTCTTCTGCTGGTTATCACAAAATTACACCTTTTTTCTTTTTGTCTGCAGATGAGTAAAAAAAAACTGTCCTAAAATTGGGTTTCTTAGGCAGTGGATCTCCTTCTCCTTTATTCTAGTTTCTTGGAGTACTATGATATCTCCTCTGCCACAAAAAATGGGGAAATGAGGCACCTCCATCAAGCCTTCTGCCGTCCAAATGCCCTTTCCACCACGTTCATGGCACGATTCAGTTTCTTGTTAAATAGCTTCTGTCTGGCATCACTGTGGCCCTGAAATGGCTTCATCAGCCATTTCCGTATAGGAAAGGCACTGTCAGCCACCAAGAGGGAACCGATCTGCTGGCCCCTCAGGTGGATGCTGGGGTTCCCTCGCACATAGATGCCAGACTCCATTGTTTCAAAGGAGTTTTTGGCCAGGACAGGGGAAGGAGGAGGAGGCGGCTCTCCAGGCCAGTTTCTAACAGAAAGGAGAAAGAGAAAGAGGCTTCTAGGCAGTTCTGCCAAGAAAGGAGACAGAGAAGAAGGCCAGTTCCTGCTAGGAAAGAGGAGAAAGCAGTTTCCAGACAGCCATCTTGAGTGGGTAAGTTTTTAAATTCTTTTTAAAAACACTTGGGGGGAGTGTGACTGTGACTCAGCGGGTGGGGCTTTGTTGAGTGGCATTTGCAAGTCAATAGGGGGTGGGCTAGGCAGTTAGCTCTATACAACTGCTGCCAGAGGCCAGTTTCAGGTCAGTTTTGGCCAGGACAGGGGAAGGAGGAGGAGGAGGCTCTCCAGGCCAGTTTCTAACAGAAAGGAGAAAGAGAAAGAGGCTTCTAGGCAGTTCTGCCAAGAAAGGAGACAGAGAAGAAGGCCAGTTCCTGCTAGGAAAGAGGAGAAAGCAGTTTCCAGACAGCCATCTTGAGTGGGTAAGTTTTTAAATTCTTTTTAAAAACACTTGGGGGGAGTGTGACTGTGACTCAGCGGGTGGGGCTTTGTTGAGTGGCATTTGCAAGTCAATAGGGGGTGGGCTAGGCAGTTAGCTCTATACAACTGCTGCCAGAGGCCAGTTTCAGGTCAGTTTTGGCCAGGACAGGGGAAGGAGGAGGAGGAGGCTCTCCAGGCCAGTTTCTAACAGAAAGGAGAAAGAGAAAGAGGCTTCTAGGCAGTTCTGCCAAGAAAGGAGACAGAGAAGAAGGCCAGTTCCTGCTAGGAAAGAGGAGAAAGCAGTTTCCAGACAGCCATCTTGAGTGGGTAAGTTTTTAAATTCTTTTTAAAAACACTTGGGGGGAGTGTGACTGTGACTCAGCGGGTGGGGCTTTGTTGAGTGGCATTTGCAGGTCAATAGGGGGTGGGCTAGGTAGTTAGCTCTATACAACTGCTGCCAGAGAATTTTATAACCAGCAGACTTAAATACTGTTAGCAAGGGATTTTCTTTGAGGTGGAAAGTCGTAGTCCACTTTCAGTTACTAATTAAGACTTAGTATGGACACTGAAGGAACTGCTGCCGTCACCTGCAATACCTGTGGGATGTTTGTATTCTTACCTACAGATGTGGGAAACTACACATGCTCCAAGTGCAAGTTGGTAGCCCTCTTGGAGGACAAAGTACAGCAGCTGGAGGCACGGGTAGCTACACTTCAACACATTAGGGAGCAAGAGGCTTTCCTTGACAGAACAGAACAAACGGTCTTGGACGGGGAACACACAGAGGAAGTTGCTGGAGAAGAGAAGGTCGCATCACACACACAGGAGGTAGAAAGCTGGAGGAAGGTCACACACAGAAGTAAGGAGACCAGGGATCGTACTGGGAGCTTGCGGCTACAGAATCGATTTCAAGCTCTTACTCTTAGCAAGGGGGACGCAGAAGAGCAGCATGGACAGATTTCAGAGACAGAGCAGGGGACCCTGGCAGTTCCACCACAGGGAACAGTCGCTGCTAAGCCTTGGAGGAGGCGTGTGGTCGTGGTGGGGGACTCCTTGCTGAGGGGGACAGAAGCAGTGATTTGTGGGCCTGACAAGATGTCTCGAGAGGTGTGTTGTCTTCCTGGGGCAAAGATCAGAGATGTGACAGAGAGGCTGACAAGACTGGTCAGGCCTACCGACCAATACCCCTTCCTTTTGGTCCACGTGGGAACGAACGACACAGCAAGACACAGCCTTCAGAACATCAAAAGGGATTACGAGGCTCTAGGAAAGAAGCTGAAAGAAATGGAGGCACAGATTGTCATCTCGTCTCTTCTGCCAGTTCAAGGGCATGGTCCAGGAAGAGAGAGGAAGATAGCAGATGTCAACAATTGGCTCCGCAGATGGTGTCGTCGAGAACGATTTGGATTCTTGGATCATGGGCTGCGGTTCCATGAGGGCGGACTCCTGGCAAGTGATGGGCTGCATCTCACACCAGTTGGAAGAAATGTTTTTGCCAATGGTCTGAAGAATTTGATCAGGAGGGCTTTAAACTGAACTGTGTGGGGAAGGGAGACAACGTCCTGGAAGACAAAAGGACTGGAGAAAATAGTCAAACTGTCATAGAGGTAACAAGGCAAACAGTACAGGGACCCAACAGTGGGAGGCAAAAAAATGTGCACAGGCAGCAAGTAAAGGGGACACATGGTCTTAGATGTCTCTACACTTATGCACAGAGCATGGGAAATAAGCAAGATGAACTTGAACTCCTAGCGCAACAAAGCAAATATGATATAATAGGCATCACTGAAACCTGGTGGGATGAGTCTCATGACTGGAATGTAGAAATAAAGGGGTATAACCTTTTCAAGAGAAACAGGACAAACAGGAAAGGAGGAGGAATAGCATTATATGTCAGGGATATTTACACCAGTGAAGAAATCCAGGACATCAATCCTGGAAGCCAAGTGGAGAGCATCTGGATAAAAATTAAAGGGGAAGGAAATAACAGGGATGTTAGTGTGGGAGTCTACTACAGACCCCCAACTCAAGCAGAAGAATTGGATGAAGCCTTTCTAGAACAGATGACCACACACTCAGAAAGGAGAAATATAGTAGTGATGGGTGACTTCAACTATCCGGATATTTGCTGGAAGTCAAACTCGGCAAATTCCTCACTTGCCTCGAAGACAATTTTATTGTTCAAAAGGTGGAAGAGGCAACGAGGGAGTCAGCTATTTTGGATCTGATCCTAACTAACAGGGAAGACCTAGTTAATGGGGTGCAAGTGGTTGGATCCTTAGGCGGGAGTGATCATGTCCTCCTGGAGTTTATTATACAGTGGAAAGGAGAAGCCAGGCATAGTCAGACACACATTCTAGACTTTAGGAAAGCTGATTTTACTAAACTTAGAGAAATACTGAGGGTGATCCCATGGACAGGAATACTAAAAGAGAAGGGAGTTCAAGACGGATGGGAGTTTCTCAAAAGGGAGATACTGAAGGCACAATTTCAAACCATGCCAACGAGGAGAAAGAATGGGAGGTGTCTCAAGAAACCAGGATGGATGACTAAGGAACTTGCAACTGAACTATGTTTTAAACGGAACATGTATAAGAAATGGAAAAATGGGGAAATCACCAAAGAGGAATTCAAACAAATAGCTAGCACGTGTAGGGGTAAAGTCAGAAAAGCTAAAGCTCAGAATGAAATCAGGCTTGCTAGAGAGGTTAAGGACAATAAAAAGGGCTTTGGGGGGTATGTCAGCAGCAAAAGGAAAAAGAAGGAAATGGTAGGGCCACTGTGTGGAGAAGATGGCAAAAAGTTAACAGGGGACAGAGAAAAGGCAGAATTATTCAACACCTTCTTTGCTTCAGTCTTCTCAGAAAAGGCAAAGGGTGCTCAACTTGAGGATAATGGAGCAGAGGACAGAATAGGAGAATTTCAGCACAGAATAAGTAAAGAGATAGTACAGAAACATCTGGTTAATCTAAATGAATATAAGTCTCCAGGACCAGATGAATTACATCCAAGGGTATTAAAAGAACTGGCAAATGTAATATCGGAACCATTGGCAATAATCTTTGAGAATTCCTGGAAAACAGGAGCGGTCCCAGCGGACTGGAGGAGGGCAAATGTTGTCCCCATCTTCAAAAAGGGGAAAAAAGAGGATCCCAACAATTATCGTCCAGTTAGTCTGACATCAATACCCGGAAAGATTCTGGAGCAGATCATTAAACAGAGAGTCTGTGAACATCTGGAAGATAATTTCAGAATCACAAAAAGTCAACATGGGTTTCAGAGAAACAGGTCATGCCAGACAAATCTGATCTCTTTTTTTGATAAAATTACCAGCTTGGTAGATGAAGGGAATGCTGTGGATATAGTATATCTTGATTTCAGTAAGGCCTTTGACAAGGTTCCCCATGACATTCTTGCAAGCAAGTTGGTAAAATGTGGGCTAGACAAAGTAAATGTTACATGGATTTGTAATTGGTTGACTGGTCGAACACAAAGGGTGCTCAACAATGGCTCCTTTTCAACATGGAAAGAAGTGACCAGTGGGGTGCCACAGGGCTCTGTCCTGGGCCCAGTGCTATTCAATATCTTTGTTAATGACTTGGATGACGGTATTGGGGGCATAGTTATCAAATTTGCAGACGACACCAAATTAGGAGGAGTAGCTAATACCCCAGAGGACAGGATCAAAATTCAAAATGACTTGAACAGACTAGAAAGTTGGGCCAAAGCTAACAAAATGAAATTCAACACGGAGAAATGTAAGGTATTGCACTTAGGGTGGAAAAACGAAAAGTACAGATATACGATGGGGGACACCTGGCTGAATGAGACTACGTGTGAAAGGGATCTAGGAATCCAGGTGGACCACAAGTTGAACATGAGTCAACAGTGCGATGCAGCAGCTAAAAAGGCCAATGCAATTTTAGGCTGCATCAGTAGAAGTATAGTGTCTAGATCAAGAGAAGTAATAGTGCCACTCTATTCTGCTTTGGTCCGGCCTCACCTGGAATACTGTGTCCAGTTCTGGGCACCACAATTCAAAAAGGATGTGGAGAAACTGGAGCGTGTCCAAAGGAGGGCAACTAAAATGGTGAAGGGTCTGGAAACCAAGCCCTATGAGGAACGACTTAGGGAGCTGGGGATGTTTAGCCTGGAGAAGAGAAGGCTGAGAGGTGATATGATAGCCATGTTTAAATATTTGAAGGGATGTCATATCGAGGAGGGAACAAGCTTGTTTTCTGCTGCTCCAGAGACTAGGACCCGAAACAATGGATGCAAGCTGCAAGAAAAGAGATTCCACCTCAACATTAGGAGGAACTTCCTGACAGTAAGGGCGGTTCGACAGTGGAACACACTCCCTCGGAGAGTAGTGGAGTCTCCTTCCTTGGAGGTCTTTAAGCAGAGGCTGGATGGTCATCTGTCAGGGATGCTTTGATTGGGAGTTCCTGCATGGCAGGGGGTTGGACTGGATGGCCCTTGTGGTCTCTTCCAACTCTATGATTCTATGATTCTATGACGGAGTTCTGGATGACCCTCACGTCATGGGTTGATCCTGCCCATCCGATTTCCACATCCACAAAATGCCCCTTGTGGTTACATGTCCCCTGGAAGATGATGGAGTAGGTGTTAGTGTGTGGATGATGAGTGTTGTAGTGATGCCCTTTGGCACCCAGCAGAATCTGCAGGACAAGCTGGCTGCTGTGAACCACAGCCACTTTGTAACTCTTACCATCAACTGGCTCAGCTTCCCTTCTTCAGAAACCTGTCTTCCTCAGTCAAGAAGACACATTGTAAAGTCCAAAAGCATAGTTTATTAATGCATATAAAAAGTAAAAAATAAGATAACTAAGTAAAATCCATTGTGATGAACTTGTCCAGTTCAGCCATACAAGATTACATCTTTTACAATCTCAAAAGCATTAGGATCTAACTTGTTGCAGTTAAAACCACTGTTGCCAGCCACACACGCTCACATCTTGAACAATAAACATTCTAAACAAAGGATTCTCTAGGCCCTTCCCATACTCCACCTTTTAGATGTTAACCTTATTTTAATTGGATAATGTCTGTATGATGTCTACTAACCCAGCCTCTTGCTGTCCATCATCCACCACGTGACTATCTTTCCCAAGCTAACGATGTTTACGTATAATTGTTATCAAGACTTTCTCATAATAAAGTCTGTGTCCAAGAGTTGTATCTTTGGGAAAGTACATGTTGATGTCTGTGTTAGCCACCTGGTGTTGATTCACTTTGTTTCTCTAAATGTTGTTTGTGCTTTGCCCAAAAGCTGTTCATGTGGAAAATTACAGACACACACATTTCACCTTTGACTGTATATCCCATCCATATCCTAACAGTAGGTGTCCTTTTTGGTTCACAAACTCATTTCTCTGTCCCGTGGGTGGCACAATCAGACAGTGGCATCCATTCACAGCACCCACTACTTGCGGGAAGCCCAGCTCTGAGAAGCCATCCATAATCTAGGAATGAGAAGGGAGGGGAAAGTGATGGATAGATATGACAGATATGATGTACCTGTGCAGGATCATATCAAAAGCACCCCCATTCATTCCCTTGTATAGATATAATATGACAGATATGGCGTAGGTGCACAGCAGTGGTGTGCTCAGTGGTTAAGGGTATGTGATCTGCCTACCTGACGAGTGTTCCCCAGGTACACATTTCGTGACAGCAGAAGCTTCTCCATGGCTAGGGCAAACTGCACCATGACCTCACCCGCAGTGCTAATGCCAACCCTGAATTGCTCCCCTGTCTGCTTGTAGCTGACATTGTGGGCGAGGATCCAGATGGCTATGGTGACCCTTTTCTCCACTGGGATAGCTTTCCTCATGGCAGTGTCAGAGCTCTCTAGTTCTGGACGCAGTATTTCTATTAGCCAGTGAAAGAGCGCACGGGGCATTCTGAAGAATGTCCTCCATTGCTCATCTGTCCAAATAGCTGTGAACCTGTCCCACCAGTATGTGCTTCTGGGGAACATCCACCAGTGGCGTGAACATTTCTCAGGTGGCATCAAGATGGCGGCAGCATCAGCAGCCTGTAGCATGACAGCGGCTCCCACTGTGGCAGCTTATCAGCTGGTACTGATGTGAATGATGTGAATGATGTCACTGCGATGATACAAAGGGTCATAGGGATGTGGGTGGGAACATGGCCTTTGCAGCATTGTTCCTGTGCCTCTGCGATCGTGCACAGGCACAAAACGGAGGTGGAAAAAATTTAATGGAGCGAGCATTGCGGCTCAAAGCCTCATTTTATCTACATGGTGTGGATGGTTCCTCCACATTGGGGCTGGCTTCAGGGCTGGCAGTATGTATGACAGGACTCAATACAGCTTCAGAAAGGGCTTCTTGAAGCCGCTTTTTCCTGCCTGTCTGTATCCCCCCCCCCCCCCGTTATTAAGCTCAAAGTATTCAGCTTTCTGAATGTTACTCTACTTAATTACTTAAGTTCTTATTTAATAAGTTCTCAAAAACACACATATATATCTATAATTTAATAACTTAAATAAGATAATGATACTCTAATTCAATTACATTGCTGACTAGAAAAAGAATCACCAATCTCGAACCTGCATGACCTTATAGTACAGGGGTAGGCAACCTTTCCCCTTTAAGGGCTGAGGGACTTCAGTTCCCAGAATCCCAGGAGCTATTGGCCAACATGGGACTATTGGCCAACATGGCTGAGGCTTCTGGGAGCTGAAATCCCTCGGCCCTTAAAAGGGAAAGGTTGCCTACCCCTGTTATAGTACTATTTAACTTAGGTTGTTGATAATGACTCAACTCCTTAAAATAAACAATGAGATTACACAAAGAGTGTTGGTTTCACTGCACCCTTTGGTGGATTGTAATAACAATTGTTTCTTAGGTGAATTACATTTAAGTAAACTTCAACAATATTCACCAAGATTCATTAACAGTATGACATCTATATATTTGTATTTAGCTTTAAGCCCAATGTTCTCCACCACCAGCATGGGGGACAAACCAAAATAAAGAGTCATGATGTAAAAACGAAGACCTCTTTGATGGCCTTGGATAATGCAGCTTTCTTTAAATTGAATTATTTAAACTAGGGTCCAGCAATAATCTCCAAGATTCAGCAGCCAAAACAAAGTCTCAACACTTGTATGTGCTCAGCTTAGAGTTCAGTGTCTTTCAACCAAGATAAAGGAGTCTTGTTGAAGTTGAAAAACAATTAGGTTTAAAAGACTGTTAATTTCATAGCTCTTTTTGATAAACTTTGCAAGCGCAGCTGTCTTTGAGTTGAATTACTTAAAGAGAAATTCAAAGACTATTGAATTCACAGTTCTCATTGATAATCTCAAAAAGATACAGCTGTCATTAATTTAAATTGTTTAGGGTAGAGTCCAGCAAGAGTTTAGCCAAGTACTAATCAGCAAAGGTTCCCAGTGAAAAGCAAATCCCAGCATTTGTATGTACTCCACTTGAAATAAGCAGAGTTACAAAAAGAAGGAAAAAGACAGCTGAACAGATCTTAGTGTAAGAAAAAAACAACCAGATTTCAAAGCCTGTTTAAATCACAGTTTATTTACTTAATGTGAAATACAACAAAGATTGCCCCAATTTGCCAACCCAGGCAAAGCAGATCTCAGTGTTTGTATATGCTCCGTTTGAAGTCCAATATATTTATCCCCAGAGAAGAGTAAATTTAAAGTAATAAATCTTATCGAAAAGGTCCATTTCAAAGCTGTTAACTTCACAGCTATCCTCCTCTATTTGGCCACAAGCAGGATAGCAAAACAAAGTATCAAAGTCCTTGGTAAGTAGAAATCAAGTTCAAAACTAAGTCTTCAAAACTGTTAAGCTTCACAGCTTCTCATTGCAAGTCTGAGAAAACACAGCTGATTTGTATTTTCTCCTTCTCTTTACAAAAAAAAAAAAAGGAACTTGCACACGTAAGTTGAAAGGAACAAAACTTTGAATCGACTAATTCTTTGTTGGAAAAGTTTCTCCTTGTTAAGGTTGGTATTAGATAGTACCTCAACTAATAAGATATTTGAAAAATTAAAAGTTTCCTTTAAGCTTTTAAAAAGAGTTACAGGGGAGGCTAAAGCCTAAAAGGCTCCCAAACAGAAGTACAGTGGTGGTTTCTCCCAAACAGAAGTGCAAGGGTGGTGAACCCTCGGTGCAGCTTGCCCCGAACTCTCACAGCACCCAAAACATCTTATTCTTCTCCACCTCTTGCTCTCCTCTCATCCTCCTTCCCTCCGAGGGTGGCACAGGGAATGCCTTTGAGATTTGGGCTAGCCCCCAGCGAGCCCCAAACTACCCTAGTCTTCCCCAGCTAGGGTCTTCCAAGGCAAATATTACCTCAGGAACACTGCCTTTGGAGCAGTGTGCACAGAGCTAACACTGCACCACGTCGCCTCCCTATCTTAACCGGAAGTCACATGTCCAACATTTCATCAACCTTCTCTCCAGGAGGAATTCCAAAATGTCCTCCACTTTGACCATCACCACATTTGCTGTTCCTCTTCAAGAAATTCATCTAGTTGGCAGGCTGTCCTTGCTGCAAACCGAGGGATAAGATGGATCCTTCTAAAGTTCTTTTTTCCTAGGAGCAGCAACAGCAAAGACTTGCACCCAGAACTCAGGATACATTTGGTTCTTGGGGGAGGAAAGGTGTTAGGCAGTGGGCTGCTTGATGACACAATGCAAATGTTGAAAGAGTTTTTCCATAATTTCAGCACAATGGACAAATGAAAGGAATAATGTAAATGTAAATAGCAGTCAAGGGTTTCTTGCTAATAAAGTACAATTTTAAGCATTTATCTTACTCGGAGTTCTGTAAGTATGTTGCAAGCCAATAAGGTATTATAATGATGATAAGTTTATCTGAAAAATATGATTGAGTACATAATAAAATACAGTACAAGTAATATAGCTATAAATAAACCATATGAAGTAAATTTATATGAGTGTTTTTAGCTTTTAGTTTGTAGTCCTACTTTTTTCTTAAATGTCCTTTATATTTTGCAGTGCTTTCTCTTGCGGTTATAACATCTGCAGTTATAACATCTAACCTGACATAGTGCTATGGTTCCATTTTAATGGCCATGTCTGCATCCTCTGGAATCCTGGGGCTCATAGTTTGGGGAGGCACTAGATCTCTCTGATTGAGAATTTTAAACACCCTTCCCCAAACCGCACGTCCCAGGATTTTATGGGATGGAACCAGTGGAGTTATAACGCTATAGTGGTGTAGTGTGAAAGGGGCCCCTGAACTCTCTCTGTGTGCTGATAGACACATTGCAATTGTTTCCTGCTAACTGGCTTGTGGAGTGGAGAAGGGTGGGAACCCTCATTATTCTCCAGTCCCTCAAATGATCTACCCCTGACATTGTCTGACCTACTGTCAGGTACAGCATGCCCACCAGTCTTCTTTCAGATATAAAGACAGCTGCCAGACATTAAGTCAAGAAGGACAGCTTTATTGCAGAAAAGAAAACAATGCAGACAGGTCTTGACTTCTTTGACGAATCTAAAGGCACAGTACATTAACACACTTTTATAGAATAGAACAAAGTCCCTTTCCATAGTCAAGTGGCAAACTGTGATTGGTCCAAGTTTCCCGCGCCTTGGCCCTTCACATGATGTAATGTCCTACTGTCCGGAAAATCTAACAAAGGGCCAGGTGCGTGTGAATCTACATCTTCCCATCGACCTTAGGCAAAACAACTGTGAATCCCACATCTGCTCTTTGATTGTGCCTTTGTTTATGAACTATGAAGCCTGGGACTAGGAACCCATGGCTATCAAAGCCAGCACAGATATGAGGCTAACAGACGTCATTTTAACATATTGGATCTAAATCCATTACTCATTTAATATCGAGCACTATACAATTAAACATTTAACCAATTAACTATGAAGGTTTGAATCCAAGCCTTTGCAACGGCCAAAGCTAGAAACTCCCCCACATTCCAGCTTTCAAAGCTTTTAACTTTTCAGCCAGCACATTTTCAGCTTTACAGTCATTAACCCCTTCAGCATAATTTTATAACCCATCTCCCTTAACAATTTTATCAACTCTATTCTGGCAGGAAAGCATTAACCTAATGCGTTCCTGACACCTACCAACATGGTGGGTAGGTCAACGTTTCTCCTGAGATTAAAGCAGATTGTTTTGGGAGTCTTTGTGGTGCTTTTTGAGGCTTAGCTTACCCCAGCTGAGTACTTATATATCATCTTTTGGGGAGTCTTCATGGCATGGTCAATGGCAAAGCGCTGAGTTCTCTCTCTTTTTTCTCTCTCCCTTTTTCCTGTAGGACATTCAAAGTACCTTGGTAAAGTAAGTGGATCCCCCTCATCTTTCTTCACATTTCATTTGGTTGGGAATGATATGGTTAGCAACGAACACATGTGGCCATGCTGGTGTGGAAAATCCAAAGGCATACTCAATTTTAACCCAAGAAAAAAGAAGTTAAAACATATCCAATCTTTCAAGTTTTGCACAATCTGTATAAATAAAACTAAATGTTACACAAATGGCTAGATGGATTTTTACCAAATTAAAAGGTGTGTCTGAGATGGCTTGACTTAAAATACAGGCTATGCTGCATATGCAAAATCCACTTTGGCAACAGGGGCACTAATGGGCACCCCATTGCTTTCTTTGCGGGTGTTTGGATGGATTGGGCCAAATTGGAAGGGTATATTTGGAATGGTAAGACTAAAATAAAAGCTACAAACAGGAAGGAAACAAGTTGCACATGTTCTAAGATGGTTAACTGTTTGTTCAGTTTTTAATTCAGTGTTTAAAAAGCCCAACGTGTTTTGGCCACACTGGGCCTTCTTCAGAGGCTGAAAACAAATATAATACACTTAAAATATATTATTCAAAAAGATAGGACAACAGTCATCAAACCGTGATACTGAAATATCCATATAGATCTTATCAAGGTTACAACTCTCCAAGGTTTGGAGAGTTGAAAACACTCTCCAAATTACAGGACCATAGAAATAAAGGGACCAGACAGTATATATGTATGTGTGTGTGTGTGTGTGTGTGTGTGTGTATATATATATTCCAGGATGACCTCCTCCTGTTCCAAGACATATCACTGGCCATGCCTTTTCAAGGTCATCTGGAATATGTATATATACAGAAATGTTACACTGTCTGGTCCTTTTATTTCTATGTTCCTGTAATTTGGAGAGTGTTTTCAACTCCAGTGAGTTCTCTCAAAGGGTATGTGTAACCTTGATAAGATCTATATGGATATTTCAGTACCACTGTTTGATGAGTGTTGCCCTATCTTTTTCAATAATTTATTTTAAGTGTATTTATATTTGTTTTCAGCCCCTGAAGAAGGCCCAGTGTGGCTGAAACGCATTGGGCTTTTTAAACACTGAATTAAAAACTGAATAGATCATCTTAGAATACGTGGCGCTTGTCTCCTTTCTGTTTGCTGCTTGGCTACGTACTTTCAGTTCCTTATTTCTAAAATAAAAGCTAAACAGCATACATGAAATCCATTGTGTTGGGTCCCTGGTAGGATAACCCCTAAAATTAACTGAAGTCAAACTAGGCAATGTTGCTAGTATTTTAACAAAACTATATTAATATATACATCAAATAGGAATGCTGTTCTAAGTGTTTCTGCTCTGGGGATTGTGGGATGGACAAATTAACTTTTCTTTCTCCTCCTCTCCTTGCTCCACTCAAGGTATAACAAGAGACAGAAGTTTGAGACTCCAAAGGTTTTTCCTCCCAAGCTGAATTTAAAGACCTGGGAATTCATTGATCTTAACTGTTCTATTCTGGCAGTTATGAAGCCGTTCACAGGTGATGAAAAATAGCTACAAGACCTTTGTTCTGGTTACTTTGGGGGCCCTTTTGCACTACATAAGTTATGATTCTACTTGAAATGTCATGGCTGCATCCTGTGGGATCCTGGAATTGTAGTTTAGTGAAGCACTAGAACTCTCTGGCTGAGAATTCTAAATACCTCTCTTTCCCCCCAAATCCAGGGTTCCATAGGATGGAGCCATGGAATCATATTGCTAATTGTATAGTGTGAAATGGCCCCAGGTTCAGGTTTGGGGCTAGCAGGGCTCAGAAATCTTTTGTAATTTCTAGCAAGGACAAGAAAATTGAGAAGTTGTCTGCAAATTGAGAAGGCAGTGTTTAACTCCCCATGGATGATTGAAGCCTTTGCTCACCTTCTCTATACTAAACTTCATTTGAAATCATTTATTTGCATTACCACTCACTTATTTGTACCTATTGCCATTTCAAATGCCCTCCACAACTGATGAAATTTCCAAAGTGAGATATGATGTGGGTGTGTATGAAGGAGAAAGAAATGGTGAGACATGACTGAACAGTTGTTTCCAACCTTGAATCCCCAGATGCTGTCAAAACTTCAACTCTACCAGTCCTGGGAAACATGGACCGTGGCTAGGAGATGTAGGGCCTCGGCAGACGGCTTATTGAGCCATCTTGGAGGCCCGGAAGAGGAGGAGCAGCCACACGCGCGGCGCTCCTTCCTCTTCCTGAGGTCGCCCTTGGAGCTGCCGGCCCTCCGCACGGCCGGCGCTTCCGGGGCAACCTCCCGCCACAGCGACCGCACGCGCTGTGGCGGAAAAGGCAAGGAAAGTGCGCCCTACGCTTTTAGGGTGCACTTTCCCTGTCTTGTGGAAGGAGCGCTGATTTAGCGCTTCTTCCAGGGACGCTGCAGGAGCGCCGGGGTGCGGAGGCTGTGGTCCCACGGCGCTCCGTCCGGCGGCGTCTCTGGCGCCTCCGTCTGCTTCCCCCCGTAGTCCAAGAACACCTAAGAACCAAAGTTTAAGAATCATTGCTTTAAATCATGTGTTCCCTCCAGATGTTGGTGGACTGCAAGTCCCTAGTCAGTATTGCCAGAGTTGAGGAAAAACTGGGAGTTGAGCAGCTCAGTATCTATAAGAAACCCCCATCAATGAGCTCCCTTCTTTTCCTGACCATGCAACCTCACCCTTTCTTTCCTTAATTGTATTGAAACTGCTCTTTTTAAAGTCATAATATATGTCCAAGAATTCAATTATATTTTCCTTCTGCATAATACTGGTAAATCCCATGATGATGCCACTTCCACTCCAAGGACCTTATCCCACGGGGCCAAAAGCAGCAAGAATCCACTAAGAATCAGGCTCTATAGCGCTATATCTTCCCGAGTGATTACACGACGTCGCTCAGAATCCGCTAAGAATCAGGCGCTATAGCGCTATAGTTTTCCGTGCGATTACACGACGTCGCTCAGAATCAGCTAAGAATCAGGCACTATAGCGCTATAGTTTTCCGTGTGATTACACGACGTCGCTCAGAATCCAGCAAGAAACTGCTCAGAATGCAACATCATTCGCATTCTTTTGAATGTCGGTTTCAGCGGACATTGCAATGGTGCAAGCTTATCCATAGCGCTATTATAGCGCTAGCGCCATATTTATACTAGCGCTATAGTACTGCAATGATGCTCATATCGCTTTCTTGCCACTTTTGAGAGCAGTGTGGGATAAGGTCCCAAGTGTCTACTATTTCTACCATGTTGACCAGTTCTTCCCTATTGCTTGCAATCAGGCCTAAAGCAGACAAATCCCCTTATTGCTTATTCTACCTTTGAAAAAGAAAGTTATCAAAATGAGGCAGCTGCTTGATCTTTTACTTGAAAGTAGATGGAACAGTGCCATAACATTCTCAGTAGACTCTTTTATGAGTGTGGTCAAGAAGGCAAAGTTATAATGAGGAAAATTACACAGGCTAGGAAAGGCAGAAGCAGTTTCCTTTTGCGTGAGCCTCCTAGGAAGGACAAGATTCCACTCCCCTCTACTCTCTGCTGAGTTAATGGAGTGGAAACCACTTTTGTACTTTGAACTGAGTTTGCAGCAGTTGAAGTAAGCTGTAAGGAGGAAAGTGAAAGGAGGAGAGGAACTGGGACATTTTAAAAGGAAGCTGAAAAAGTGGAGTGACATGTTGTTGTGTGCCTTCAAGTTGTTTCTGAAAGGTGAACCCACCTTGGGGTTTTCTTGGCAAGGAGGTTTGCCATTGTTTTTCCCTGAGGCTGAGAGAATGTCTCTTGCCCAGGGTCACCCAGAGGGTTTCATGGTCAAGGTGGGAATTGAACCCTGGCCTCCAGATTCATAATCCAACACTCAAACCACTACACTACGCTGGTTCTCTGGGTGATATGACTGACCATTAATTGGGACTATCTCTGCCATATTAGGCTGGTTTTGGGGGGTATACCAAATTGGTTAAAAACCTCATGTTGAAATGTTTAACTTCAGTTCCCTTTCTGTCCTCAGATAATCTAAGAGCTGGACTTCTGTTGCAGAAAGGTAAGTTGTATTTTTCAGTGCCACAACAGTAACGGTAATGTTAACATAGTGGGAACAAATGAAGAAAAGTGAGTTACTTTCTGAACTGCATTAAGAAGTAAATTTCCTGTTGAGTAATCAAAATAATGAGAGTCACATAATTTTTTAAAAAGTCACATTCCAAGCTTGGTGTAAAAATTCAATCTTAGATGTGTTCTTTAGGTTTTGACAGATTGGCAACATTTTTTTTACTACAGCTCCCAGAATCCACCAGTCAGCATGGCAACTGCTGGCTGCATTTCTTGCGCTCGCAATCCAAAAATGTAACTTGGCCAAGCTCTGTTGGTTTTGCTTTTAAAACTATGTTACAGCTAGCAGGATAGTAGATAGTAAAGAGGGGAGTGTCCTAACCTTGAATGCAGTATATAGGCATAAATCCAGTAATTAGTCCTAACTAGAATCAATTGGAACTTTGGTTAAATTGACAACTGCAGTAATTTCCACTGGTTGAGATGTTTTACTCTAGTTGGGATTAACAATTGGAATTAAGGTATAGAAATTCCACTGGTTTTTGAGGAAATGGGATTGCTGGGAGGGTTTTTTTTACTTCAGGATTGAAATAATTTTTCCAACTGATCCCATCTATTTGTTTTTTCTTTCCTCTACAGTAAATCAGACTCTTGTGCTGTGTGCTGCCAACCCCATCCTTACTGTGTCTGAGGATCGGAAAAGTGTGAAACATCTGCCCGCAAACCAACAGAGATTGCCAACAAATGGCCCCATGTGGATTGTTTATGGTATTGCTTTGTTTCAGATGTGCTCTATACATAATAAAATGTTTTAAACAATTAATTTACGAGTTTCTATATGACCCTAACCACCATCATCACTGTGTGTGCTTCCTCATTGAATACTGTACAAGAGAACAAACATCTAGCACAAGGATCTTACAATTGTATCATTTGCATTGGAAGAAATAATAGGGGAGGAGGTAAGCAGAGATACAGTGGGCCCTTGTCATCTATAGGGTTTGGTTCTAGGACACCCCCATGGATACCAAAATCTGTGGATGCCCAAGTCCCATTAAATGGGACTAAGGGCCTTTACAGACTGCCAGAAATAGTGCAAATTGAGGCCACTTTAACTGTCTTGGCTCAGTGCTAAGGAATCATGGGAACTAGTTTATTGTGGCACCAGAGCTCTCTGGCAGAGAAGGCTCAATGTCTCAGAAAAAAATACAATTCCCATGATTCCCAAGCACAGAACCAGGACAGTTAAAGTGGCCTCAATTTGCACTATTTCTGGCAGTCTGTAAAGGCTCTATGTCCCATTAAATATCTCTTAAATAAAATGGTGAAATCAAGGTTTGCTTTTTGGAATTTCTTCTTCAGTATTTTCAAACCGTGGATGGTTGATTTTGTGAATAAAGAATCTGTGGATATGGAGGGATGTCTAGATGTCTGTACAATATACATCTATTTAATTTGCATATTCTTAGCTTTCATTGTAGCTTTTTAAAATATTTTCCACCTTCCAGTTTCTATCTATTTAAATATTTAGACTCTAGCCTTTATCTGAAGAACTCAGGGTGGCTTGCAGTAAAATAAAACAAATAATTACAAAAGTGTATTAGAATCAGTCTTCGTGTCACCAAGCTGAACGTGTCCAACTCCTTCAACCTTTACTACAATCACAGAACTGGAAGAGACCCCAAGGGCCATCCAGTCCAGTCCCCTTCTGTCATGTAGGAAGACACAATCAAAAGCACTCCTGGCGGATGGCCATCCAGCCTCTGCTTAAAAACCTCCAAAGAAGGAAACCACCACACTGAAGCATTGTATTCCACTGAGAAACAGCTCTTACCATTAGGAAGAAGTCCCTAATGGTAGGAAAACAGAATCTGTAGGTTTTCTTTTTCTGTATGTTTTTTTCTCCATACCTCTTATGATGGTCATTGCCCTCTTGAACCTGCTCCAACTTCTCTATATCCTTGTTAAAATGAGCTATCCAGAACTGAACATAGTAGTCCAGATGAGGCTTGACCAGTGCAGAAGACACTGGAGATGATACTTTCCTTGACTTGGAAATTATGCTTCTATTAATCCATTTGCTTTCTTTACTGAAGCATCACACTGCTGGCTCCTGTTCACTTTATGATTAACAATAATCCTAAGGTCCTTTTAACATGTAGTACTGCTGAGCCATGTATCTCCCATCCTATAATTGTCCATTTGGTATTTGTGGTCTAAATGTAGAATTTTGCATTTGTCTCTATTGGATTTTATTTTATTCTGCCCAATTTTTTAGTTTCTCTAGTTCCTTTTGAATCTGCTAAAAGTGTCCCATCACTGAGAGGACAGGAGACCTTTTTAATATCTTCATGTCTACTCTTACTAACATGGTTGTTATTTATAATGACATTTCCAGCATGTGACTATTCGGACTCCAAACTTTCTGATTCTGAAACATCAAAATGGTAAAAAGTAGAGATTGAAGGTTTACCAACATCAGGTATTAACTTATCAATTTAAAAAAAAATCATAAATTTTAAGTTTCATAATATGAGGGGGAGGAGAATAGCTAGAATTATAGTTGTCCCTCTTCGTGGGATGGACAAGCAGCTATAGATAAAATGGTGGTGCGCGCTCATGCACGGTTCTACGCATGCGCCACAGGTGTGCGCACATTTATTTTCAATGGGGCGTGAATATTTGCAAACTGGCATTTTTGCAGGGGGTCCAGAACAGATCCCCCGCGAATTGGGAAGGGCAACTGTACTTTGAGCATGGTTTCTAAAACCCATTGTGTTTAGCAATCAGATAACAAGCAGTTTAAAAACACTTTCAACTTATATCCTTTAAAAAGGAATAGAAAACATAAACTAATAAAAAACGAGAGGGCAGAGATACAAGGCTTCGACACATAATGTGTGGCTGCTATGAGACAATGTCAAAAGCATGCTACCAAAAGAAATCCAGGACAAGGAAGTCCATTTTTATCATTGTTTTTGTTTGTTTGTTTTTAAACTTTTGCTGGTGTATTAAGGTAATTGTGAGATGTGTGTATTGTATGTTGGTATGCTGGTTGGTTGGTTGGTGTATTCTGTAACGTAGATATATGTATATCAGGTACTTTTTATGTTTTGTTTAAAATAAATATTATTATTTTTTTTAAAGCACACTGATAAATATATTAAAATGTTTAATAGATGAGGATACTGGGTTCCCATCTCTGAGTCACTTATTATTATGTGAATGGACTAGGAGAGGAAATGGCTCATGAGGAACCAACTGAGAGGTAGCTGTTGGAGTATCATGTATCTAGTCCAGAATCTAATGGACTTCTCTCTCTTTCTCACTCCCCCTACCTGTTATCTATCCTATCTATCCCTGAACTGCCTCTGCAAGGGCCTTTGTTTGGGATACTCATGCCCAGATCAAATGTTTCCTAGCCTAAGGACGTTATCACACGGGGCAAAATCCACACAAAATCCACACAAAATCCCGACCAAAACCGGATTAGTGGCCCGTGTTTTCACACAGCATCGCACAGAAACTGGACAGAAAGTGGACAGAAACAAGATCTTTTGAAATTCGTTTCTTTGGAGGAAATGCAATTGCGGAATTACCTTAATTGCACAATTACCCTAATATGATAACCAAATGCGCTTTGGGGAGCATTTCCCCATCATTTCCCATGGTTCTCACGAGCATTCCTCTATCTGCGCATGTGCAAGAGGCTCATTTCTACTACATTTACGGGGTTTTTTCGCTTGTGTGTGGACGTTCAATGCACTTACAGTAAATTCGCAATTAAGGTAATGACGTTTGCAGAAACAAGGTTTATTTCCTGTTTATTTTCGGGATGCCTCATTTCCACTTTATTTTTGCTTTCTGGGCCACGTGTGATAACATCCTAAGAGTTTATCACACGGGATAGATCCTATGCAGAAACTGGATTTAAAGTGAAAACAGCCCGCAAAAGTGGGTTGTCTTTCACACAACGTTTGGGGTTAACCCGAACATAAAGTAGAAATAACCCACAAAAATGGGTTGTTTTTCACATGGTGGTGGCGTCAACGAGAAATAACACATCATTAATCTGAATGGAAAGTCACCAAAACCTGCTCCTTTTTACTTTCAGTAATGTCGCGTTATTTCTCCCATACACAAACGTTTGAAAAACAACTCGCTTTTGTGGGTTTTTTTGGATTGTGATAAACTCCCTAGTCTCATTGTCTGCTCAGAATCATGACCAGAGCCTAGCCAAATTGAGCTTTGCTATAAACAATACACTGCACTGACCCGGGTTGGGACAGAGTCATTCCTGATCCAGATGTAACCTATAAACAGAGCTTAGTGCCATACTGAGGACACCTGGCTCCCAAACCCATGAAAACTGAACCCCCTTCTGCGTTTAGAAGGATTAGTGATTCTCAACCAGCGTGGCAAATCCCTCCCCAAGGACGCATATCAGGACATTGGGGAGCTTGAAAAAGCAGATCCACTACTATTTTACTGTATTACATTCTGGACCAGCCTCCTTTAATCCACTGCCCTATACATTTGGGATTCCAGCTCCCATCATCCCCAGCCACACAGGCAACTTGTTTTGCACATCAGGTAGAAAATTCCACAAGCACTTTTTCCCATTCATGTGAGGAATGATGCAAGGAAATCAAGTTTAAAATATTAAATTGCTACCATTCACGCAACCCAAAACTTGCTGCCTGCTCCCTGAAATTGTAGGAACAGTGGTAAAAGCAATGTATCTAGTAGGAGTAATGTAGATCACAATATCAAGAGTATGGCTGGTAGGCTTGAGGGAACCTCAAACGCCACAACTGAACAAAACATTTAGCTTCTCGCCAAATCCAGACTGACTAGAAAAATTGGAGTGAATGATTCCCAGAGACTTGCTGAGCTGTACTGAAGATGGAAGGGGGACATCTGCTCAGCTTCCGAAAGACAAAATAGAGGATGTTATCACACGTGGGCCAGAAAGCGAAAATAAAGTGGAAATGAGGCATTCTGAAAATAAACGGAAAATAAACCTTGATTCCGCAAATGACTTTCACACGTAATTACCTTAATTGCGAATTTACAGTAAGCGCATTTAACATTCACACACAAGCGAGAAAAGCCCGTAAATGTACTAGAAATGATCTTCTTGCACATGCACAGATAGAGGAATGCTTGCCGTGGAACCATGGGAAAAAGCAGGGAAATGCTCCCAAATGCGCATTTGCTTTTCACATTATGGTAAATGCGAAATTACCTTAATTTCGCATTTGCATTTCCTCCAAACAACCGAATTTCAAAAGATCTCGGTTAACATAAGTTTCTGTCCACTTTCTGTCCAGTTTCTGTGCGACGTCGTGTGAAAACGCGAGGTACAAATCCAGTTTCTGTTTGGGATTTGTGTGGATTAACCAGCAGATTTGCCCCCGTGTGATAACGTCCAGAAAGATCTGTTTTCTTTGGGTTACAGCCAAGGAGACGTTTGCCTCCAACCTCAGTTTAGAAAACAACAGCATTTCTCACCCTGGTACAAAACAAACCCAAAGGCTCCTTTGCAGAGAGAGAGGGATGGCATGAACCTCCACCTCATTCAAGGGCATCTTTCCTGAGATCCCCACACTGTTTCAGTGAGAGGGAGATGTACTGATGGAGACTCTTCTGTCTTCCCCCATATGATAACCAAAAGGGCCTATTCAGGACCTGTGTCCACCTGCAAAAAATACAGATGGAACTTATTTCAGTTTACAGAAATTAACATGGCTCCTAGAATCTCACTTTTAATTCTGATTAGAAGAGAACCATTCACTCCACTGCTGCATAGTAGTGTTTCAACACAATGTGAAATCCTGCTAATTCTGTGGTTTTACTCCGGTTGGAGCTAACAAGACTTAGGGAGCTGGGGATGTTTAGCCTGGAGAAGAGAAGGCTGAGAGGTGATATGATAGCCATGTTTAAATGTCTGAAGGGATGTCATATCGGGGAGGGAACAAGCTTGTTTTCTGCTGCTCCAGAGACTAGGACCCGAAACAATGGATGCAAGCTGCAAGAAAAGAGATTCCACCTCAACATTAGGAGGAACTTCCTGACAGTAAGGGCGGTTTGACAGTGGAACACACTCCTTCAGAGAGTAGTGGAGTCTCCTTCCTTGGAGGTCTTTAAGCAGAGGCTGGATGGCCATCTGTCAGGATGCTTTGATTGGGAGTTCCTGCATGGCAGGGGGTTGGACTGGATGGCCCTTGTGGTCTCTTCCAATTCTATGATTCTATGAGGATTTGGGCCATGGTTTTCATGATTCTTCCATCTCATTCTTTCTTTCCCCAACATCAATCCTTCAGCAGCTGAAGAGAATCTCCCACCTAAGTGACTTTTGATGCACTCCTTTTCATTCCCTTTCGCCTGTATCTCCTTGAGCAAGACACATACTTCCCTGGGCCGTTTGGAAAGGGAGAAAGAAAAAGAAAAATGGAGAGCATTTTGAAAAGGCTCAGCTGTTCTGTTACAGATGCTCTTTGGCTTAGAACGAAAGGCTTCATGGGAGAAAATAAAAAGGAATCCCAAACTTCTCACAGGTTTCCTGCCTCTGAACATGAAGGATCCATTTAGCTAATAATCAGGGATAAACCCATCTGCTAGTCCTTTTTATAATAAATGTGAAGCACAATGCTTAGGAGAACTGATCACCAGAATCTTGTAAATTAATTCTTTTGTCAACATAAAGCAGAAAATGGGTCTTCAAATGTGTCTGGACTGCAGGTCCCAGCATTCCTCCTCATCAGCTATCCTGTCTAGGGATGTTAGAAGTTGCAGTTCAGCAATAGCTGGAGGGCTTCACTTTGTCCACTTCGATAGGAAGATCATTCCTGCCTTTTAACAAACTGCAATGTTTCCCTATAAGAATGCAATTCCCTGATGGCAAGAAAACAGTTGTTTTAAAGCAAAGCAAAGCAGAGCAGCTTCATTTATATACCTCTTCATATTGCACTATGAGATGTCTACGCGGTTTACAAGTGTAAGCTTATTGTTAGTGTTACATTAAGTTCCAATATTATACACATGGGGATCAGGCCTATCTTGATAGATTTTTCTACATCATTTCAGAAATTTGCATTGGACATTATCACACGTGGCCCAGAAACTGAAAATAAAGTGGAAATAAGGCATCCCGAAAATAAATGGGAAATAAACCTTGTTTCCGCAAACGTCATTACCTTAATTGCGAATTTACAGTAAGTGCATTGAACGTCCACACACAAGAGAAAAAAACCCGTAAATGTACTAGAAATGAGCTTCTTGCACATGCGCAGATAGAGGAATGCTCGCTGGAACCATGGCAACAGCAGGGAAATGCTCCCCAATGCGCATTTGGTTATCACATTACGGTAAATGCGTAATTACCATAATTACGTAATTGCATTTCCTCCAGACAAGTGAATTACAAAAGATTGCATTTCTGTCCACTTTCTGTCCACTATCTGTCCAGTTTCTGTGCGACGTCATGTGAAAACACGGGGCAGTATCCAGTTTTGGTCTGGATTTTGTGTGGATTAACCAGCAGATTTGCCCCCGTGTGATAATGTCCATAGTTTTTCCAGCTTTTCTTAAAAATGCCCTTTGTAAGCACTGTTTTTGAGAACTCCTGGGAGTCCTTCCCTAATCAAGTAAATGTATCTAAGCCCTGATGCGAAAAGAGTCTAAGGGCCTAAGCAGACTGCTAGACTGCCTCAGCAGACAGCTTAAAAAGCCACCCTGGAGGCAGGGAAGAGGAGGGGCAGCCGCACGCTCAGCGCCCCTTCCTCCTCCCGAGGTTGCCCTCAGAGCCGCTGGCCCTCCGCACGGCCGGTGCTCCGGGGGCAACTTCCCGCCGCAGCGTCTGGACACGCTGCGGCGGATAAGTTAGTGAAAGTGTGCCGCAAGCTTTTGCGGTGCACTTTCACTGACTTGTAAAAGGAGCACTATTTTAGCGCTCCTTTCAGGGACGGGGAAGGTGCGCCGCAGGATCGAGGCATGGGGATGTCTCGGTCCCGCGGTGCACCTTCCCAGGGCGGCCCCGTGCCGCCAGTCTGCTTCCCCCCCAGAAATAGTGCACATTAAATTGAGGCACTGCCCTGGCTCAGTGCTAGGGAATTATGGGAACTGTAATTTATTGTGGCACCAGAGCTCTCTGACAGAGAAGGCTCAGGGTCTCAGAAAAAAATACAATTCCCATGACTCTCTAGCACTGAACCAGGGCAGTGCCTCAATTTAATGTGCACTATTTCTGGCAGTCTGCTTAGGCCCTAAGTCTAGGCATTGAAACCTAGGAAACTTCGGGGGGTTGCAGACTGCCAGAAATAGTGCAAATTGAGTCCACTTTTAGGGTTAGGGTTAGTGCTAGGGAATCATGGGAACTGTTTTTTGTCTAAGACATATAGCCTTCTCTGTCAAAGAGCTCTGGTGCCACAATAAACTACAGTTCCCATGATTCCCCAGCATTGAGTCAGAGCAGTTAAAGTGGACACAATTTGCACTATTTCTGGCAGTCTGCAAACTGTTGAATGATCTCGTGTCTGTGGTAAATCAGGCCCCAAGACTAACAAGTTTTTCAGCCGTTGCTTTAAAAATGATGATGTGTATCCAACATGCATGCCTCATATGTATTCTAAGAGGACTAAAAAGACTACAGTGACTTAATAAGAAAAGGGAAGAATAGTTTGGCAATTGGCCTTGCTAGTTGAAGAATTCTGGCAGCTGTAGTCCAAATAAGCAACTTTTTCAGGCTCTGTCTCACATTGACAGTACACCCACCACTCCTTCTTAGTGCAATGGAGGAGTGTGAGTCTCTGGGCCAGAGACTGGTCCTTTTAAGGTTTCTGACTTTGTAGGAATTAGGTGGTGCCTTCAAGGGACCTTCTCTCAGGATTCAAGCATAAGAACCTGCAGGGGAATTTTTTGGAGAAGGTTTTGGCTTTCTTGGTTTCCTCAGTGCTTTCTTGCACACTTGAGATAGAAAGGAACACCACTACATTGGGTAAGGCAATGGTGTTATGGGAGCAAGAACAGATTTACAGCGAAACTATTTCCTAGCATGAAAGAAAAACGAAACAAGAATTCCATCTTCAACACTGCTTTTATATGTTTGTTTTGTGTCCCCGATCCATGGTTGTTAGTTTGTTCCTTCAGGGATCTGTAGCCTGTTCTTTGGGATTTAGAGGGGAAAAGATGTGTGCTTCAAGAGTAAAGGATGTTAAAAATCACACTGCCTTTTTCTTTTTAGAGAACATGGTTCCCTTTTGGCTCCTGGTTGTGGTTTGTTTTGCAAGAGGGCAGAGGAATTGTGTTTCTTCTCTCCTGAAAGGGATGCTTTTTAATTGCTGTAAAATTTCCAAGTCAAGAATTAACCCATGCATATAAAAACAAGTCTAGCCTCATCTGCATCCTGCCATGTGGACTGTGTATTTTGCATGTGGTGTGCACACAGGTGAGAGCATTCAGAAATGCCACTCACCACTTCCAGTTTGAAATGGCTGAGACCCTCCTGCCCTCTTTGCCTGTTTCATAGTGCAGCCCAAGCTAAAAACTGAAGGTGAGGTTAAACCTCCTGAAGCTCAGACCTACTGAATGAAACTTATTAGGACCTTATCACACGCTGGCCACGAAGCAAAAAGTAACTGAAATAAGAATAAATTCAGTTCTATACCGAAATGAACTGAAAGAGCTCCCCGCAATATGTAAATGCCCACCACACGCAATTACCGCCATAGTGCAATTATCACGCTTCCCGGGACACGCATCCTGGAAATGTATTCTCCGTGCACACACAAGTTAGAAAATCTCATAAATTACAAAGAGAGGACCATGTTTACCTGTCCCATTTGTTGCCCAATCCAAACAGGACGGACGCATCATAAGAAGCTTCCTCACAGATCCATGGGAAGTAGCGCGGGGAACCATGGGTCAGGGCGGGGAAATGCTTCACAATACGCATTGTGTGATTATATGTATTTCGCCAGCGCGGCCATTGCGCAATGATTCCGAAAGCGCGGTTGTACTTCCCCGAAAAACCAAATGTCAAAAGATCTCACTTCATTATGGATTAGCTCCGGTTTCTGTCTAGTTTCGGTGCAACGTCGTGTGTAAACACGGGGAAATAATAACCCTTTGGATTAGCTCTGCTTTAGACCCCATGTGATAAAGTCCTTAAGAGACGTGCTTTCTGTAATTCCAAAGATAATCCTTCAGCCTGTGGGTATTAAAAGCCACACTCATTTTTACATAACAAACATACCACAATGATTTGAGATCCTTCTATATATGAGTTTCCCCTTCTTGACAAATGCTCTCGAATGTCCCTTATTGGCAATGTGCAAACTCTCCTTGTGATCTTGATGGTTTTCTATGTTGGATAGTTTGAGATTACTCGTACACTATGATTCTTGCATTGGCAAACCAATCAACTAGGTGACAATGGAAATTTCTGAAATGATGTAGAAAAAACTGTCTCCAAGAGTATCATATTAGAACTTGATGTAATTCCAGAAAGAAGACTGAAAAAGTTCCAGAATGGTGAAAAAGTTGTTTTCTTGTAAACAGGGAATTGTGTTTTTATAGGGAAACATTGCAGAGTTTGTTAAAAGGCAGAAATGGTCTTCCTATCAAGATAGGCAAAGTGTACAGCCCTCCAGTTGTTGATGAACTGCAACTTCCAGCAGTGCTACATAGGACAGCTATCCTATCTGCAGTCCAAACACATTCGAAGAGCCATGATCAACTTTAGATTGACAAAAGAGTGTACACAGAATTCTAGAAGTAGTTCTCCCAAGTGCTGTAATAACCAAAAGCTTCACAAATTGTTATAAAAAGGAGTAGAGGATGGGTTTATCCCCAGTTGCTAGCTAAATGGATCCTTCATGTTCAGAGTCAGGAAACCTGGGAGAAGTTTGGGATTCCTTTTTAATCTTTTCATCAAAGGCTTTTGTTCCAAACCAAAGAGCATCTGTGACAGAATAGCTGAGCCTTTTGAAAATGCTCCCCATTTTTCTTTTTCTTTCTCCCTTTCCAAAGAGCCCAAGGGAGTCACAGTCTTGCTCGAGGAGAAAAAGGAGAAAGGGAAAGAACAGGAGTGCATCAAAAGCCACTCAGGTGGGAGATTCTCTTCAGCTGCTGAAGGATTTGTGATGGGGAAAGGAAGAGCCAGAGAGAAGAGGCATGAAAACTGTGGCCCAAATCCTCTTGTTAGTCCCAACCAGAGTAAACCCACAGAATCAATAGGCTTTTGCAGCGTTTTGACTCACGATTCAATGAAGAAGATTCAATGGTTCTCCTCTAATCAGAATTAAAAGTGAGATTCCAAGCCATGTGAGTTTCTGTAGACCAAAGACATTTCCATCTCTATTTTCTGCAGGTGAACAAAGATCCCAAAGAGGCCATTTTGATCATCAGCTGGGAAAAGAAAGGAGTGTCTCCATCAATCTCTGTCCCTCTGGAGGAAGCACTGAGAGAACCTCATGAAAGATGCCCTTAAATCAGGTGGAGGTTCATACCATCTCCCTCTCTGCAATGTTCTACACCCCTTGGTTGGAGAAATGCTGTTGTTTTCTAGATTGAAGTTGAACTTGGCTTTAACTTAAAGAGAGCTTTTCCATTCAAGCCTATAGGACCTGAATAGACATGATTTTCCATTCTTGTGGATTGGTCCAGAATGGATCCCCTGCGAGAACGGAGGTTTGAATGTAGTACAAAATAATGCTTGAAGTGCTGTAGTGTGAACAGGGGGGCTCAGGAGGAATGAACTTGCAGAAATAAAACTTTTTGGCACCACCTTAAGTGCTATACCTCCATACTATGGAAATGTGGGATTTGTAGTTTTGCAAGATCATTAGCCTTTTATGGCACACAGTGGCATTCCCACTCCAGGTGTAACCTTATGCAGGGTGTGTGGCTTCTGGGAAGTACAGTTCTGAAGGAGTTTCCGGGGTCAGAGCTGATAGGGACTGCATACAATCGGGGATGTAGGGCATGGGCGGTGGAGTGTGGGAGAAGAGCACAAGGGACAGAGTATGGGGGATGGAGCGGCATGTGCTGGGGATGGAGCATGTAGAGGACAGAGTGAGGGAGATGGCACAAAAAGGGTGACCATGTGTCACCAGCCTTCTGGGGTGTCACCTGGTGCAGGCCGCACCACCACACACTCCCTAGTGATGCCACTAGTGCCAAAGAATACTGATGGCTGACCAAACTACAAATTCCAGGATTCTGTAGGATAGAACCATGGCAGTTATAGTGATGCCAAAATGCATTATTTCTACCATGTAGATGCAAGCTCAGGTTACAATCTCTGCTTGATCATAGAATTGATTGTGTGGTTTGAACCACCACCAGCAAACCTAAGGAAATCTGCCAAACCAGACCTTACCTTTCCTTTCCTTTCCTTTCCTTTCCTTTCCTTTCCTTCTTCCTTTCCTTCTTCCTTTCCTTTCCTTTCCTTTCTTTCTTCCTTCCTTTCCCACCATCTCTCTTCCCAGAGTCTCATGCTGTGTGCTTGCAATCCTCCATTTCCGGATGAAGGCTAGCTCCCTCAGAGATCGGTGCAGGGGCCTTGCCTTTTTCCAATGTTGGATCTATATATCAGGGGGTGGGGGAGCATTTAAAGATGTCTTATAGCCCCATCCCAGTACTGTGAAGTGTTCGAGCCTTCTTAGGACTATTTCATGTGCCGATTCCACTTTTGTTAATATGGGCTGTTTTCTAGTTACAGGAACGTGTGACCTTTGCGGATGTGTCTGTATATTTCAGCAAGGAGGAGTGGGACCTTCTGGATCTGGACCAACGATCTTTGTACATCCAGGTGATGATGGAAAACTATGAGAATGTCTCCTCACTGGGTAAGGAACTTGGCCTCCATTTAAATCTTTTCTCTTTTCCAAAGTATTTCTGTTATTTATGAAATCTGGGAAAAGGATATACTTGGCAAAACAGCATTAAAATTACATTGAAAAATGTAACAAGCTTCCTCAAAAAAGCAAAAGAAGAGACTCAAGATTTTACTCTCTCTGCTTTTGCCCACATAGAAATTAGATCATAGTAAATAGTTTCTTTCTCTTGCTCCTGTAATTTCACAGGGCAGCCCAAGACATCACGCTGTCTGAGGCAATGTCCAAGAGCTCAACACTCTATGGCCTGGGTTGGATTAGGGCTTCCTCTGAGGCACCAGGGAAACATGACCAAAGAAACCTCTTTCAAGCCAGTTTCACTGATGCAGTCCCCTGTCTGATGGCAATGGCAATGTAGGAAATTCTGTGGTCCAGTAGCATAAAGGTGGGCATCTACACAACGATCACCCTTCACTCCCTCCAACCAGTGCTGCCATTATTTTTCAAAGACTTCTGCCCAAATCTTTCTCAAAATAGAATCTCGAGCACTGTGAAGGGCTTTCTCTGTAGGCTCTGCCTGCTTTTGTACTTTGGGGGATCCATCTGTGCCATTTTCTTGCCAGAAAATTGAGGTAATTTCTGAAGAAAAATAGGTTCAGGGTCATTGTGGGAATGGAGGAGAACTTGAAGGACTGCAGCTAGGGCTACTGGTGGCTGTACTTTGTTCACCCATCAGTTTGTGGATATATTTTCAAGGCTTGAAAAAAAGGATCCACATATCAAATTAGATAGTGGGGGATGAGGCTTTTCTTAATAGGGTAAACTTGAAGGGTTTTCAAAACTACATTGCAGAAGGGACCAAAGCCTTTATTGCCATTGAGCAGGGGTTGGCAACCTTTCCCCTTTAAGGGCCGAGAGACTTCAGCTCCCAGAAGCCTCAGCCATGTTGGTCAATAGTCCAAAGTTGGCCAATAGGTCCTGGGATTCTGGGAGCTGAAGTCCCTCGGCCCTTAAACGGGAAAGGTTGCCTACCCCTGCCATAGAGTACTGGTGCCTGACAAAATAACAAATCCCAGGATTCTCTACGTTGGAGCCCAAAAGTGTTCGAGTGCTGTCAAACTGCATTATTTCTACTGTGTAGATGCACCCTTGGGTTCCAGTCCACAAAATGTGCCTAACCAGCCCTTTCCTTCTTTCCTCTGCCACTCCACATCACGCTCTCTGAGGTATGGTACGATAACTCAACAATGGAGTTTATCTATCATATGGAACAAATCCCATGCAGAAACTAGATTTAAAGTGAAAACAACCCACTTTTGCGGGTTGTTTTTCACATGATGTTAACATGAACAGAAAGTAGACAAAACCCGCAATTGCGGATTGTTTTTCCGATGAAATTTACATGAAAGAGAAATAACCAAAAGTAACCCGAATGGAAAGCCAACAAAACCCACTCCTTTATACTTTCAGGAACTTTCAAAAGTAAAAAGGATCGGGTTTTGGTGACTTTCCATTCGAGTTAATGTCGCGTTATTTTTCTTTTACACAAATAGTCTGAAAAACAGCCTGCTTCTGGGAGGGGGAGGGGTTCCCACATTTTTAAATACCATTTCTGCATGGAATTTAAGCAATTTGCCTCTGTGTGATAAACTCATATAGGATGGCCTGAGCTGGATTAGGTTCTCCTCCAAGTCACCAGGGAGAGAAATATGACCAAAGAGAACTCTTTCAGGCCTGTTTCAATGACAATTAATGGAATGTAGTTATGACATAAACAACTAGCAAAATTAAAATTATACCTTTTAATTATCATATGCACAGCCTAAATGCATATATATTATATACACATATACATATATAGTTTCACATGGTTGAAATGAAAATTTGATAAAATATGACACTCTTTTTAAAATGTGATTTTAAAAAAATAATTAACAACAGGGGCTCTCCTTTTCCCCTCCCACTAAGGGCCTTTGCAGACTGCCAGAAATAGTGCAAATTGAGTCCACTTTAAGGGTTAGGGTTAGTGCTAGGGAATCATGGGAACTTTTTTTGTTCTGAGACATTGAGCCTTCTCTGTCAGAGAACTCTGGTGCCACAATAAAATACAGTTCCCATGATTCCCTATCCCTAACCCTAACCCTTAAGTCAGGGGTAGGCAACCTTTCCCCTTTAAGGGCCGAGGGACTTCAGCTCCCAGAAGCCTCAGCCATGTTGGCCAATAGTCCCATGTTGGCCAGTAGCTCCTGGGATTCTGGGAGCTGAAGTTCCTTGGCCCTTAAAGGGGAAAGGTTGCCTACCCCTGCCTTAAGTGGACTCAATTTGCACTATTTCTAGCAGTCTGCAAAGACCCTAAGCCTCCCACCATCCCTTCGGCTTCTTAAAGGGACACAGGCAAATACCACATCCCGTTTCTGCCCAAAGGCAGATGTTTGAGGAGCAGTGGTGCCTCTGGCTCTTGAATTCAGTTACACTCGTCCCTCCACATTTACAGCTTTCATTTTTGAGACTTTGATTATTCAGGGATTTTATCAATATGTTCTCTCTAGGAATATCTAGGTCCTCCAGTACGACTCTGCGGTCAACTTTAACTAAAAGTCACACTGAAAGACCTTGAGATTCCTAGAGAGAATACTCCACTAGACATTTGTAGCTCCTCCAGTGCAATTCTTTGGTCAATGTCTAGTAGATGTTGACCATAGAATTGCACTGGAGGACCTAGAGATTCCTAGAGAGGTGTTCTCTCAGGTAAAAAGAGTGGGTTTTGTTATTTGTGGTTTTTCCACTTTCACCAGGGTCCTGTGCCCCTAACCCCAGCGAATGTGGAGGGACGAGTGTATATTAACCATTTCCATTAAGCATTCCGGATTAATCTACATCAAGGTCAAAAAAGAGAGCAGCAGCTGTTCCTTTGAAATGACCTCTCCTGCTGCCTCTTGTTTGCTTGCTCAGTCCCTTCTCTCATCCTTTTCTGTTATATTTGAGAGTCTGTCTTTTCTGTGTTCTTCTTCTAGAATATGAGTGCCGTGCAATAAGTCAATGTGCCAAATGCGGGATCTGTTTTATACATGATTTGGACCTTGCTAGACACCAGAGGACCCACAGAGAAGAGGAATATAAAAGGAGAAAGAAGCACTCGAATAGTTTAAAACACAAGGGAGGGAAATGCTTCAAATGTGAAGTGTGTGGGAAATGTTTTGCTAGAATTTCTGGTCTTCTTTGTCACATGAGAATTCACACAGGAGAGAAACCATTCAAATGCCAAGAATATAGAAAAGCCTTTACTCAGAGCGGACACCTGTCAACTCATCAAAAAGTCCACACAGGAGAGAAACCATATCCATGCCAGGAATGTAGAAAATCGTTTACTTTAAAGGGAAATCTTATGAAGCATCAGAGAATCCACACAGGAGAGAAACCGTACAAGTGCCAGAAGTGTGGGAAATGTTTTGCTACAAACTCAAATCTTGTGGTACATGAGAGAGTCCACACAGGAGAGAAACCATACAAGTGTCAGAAGTGTGGAAAATGTTTCATTCAAAGATCCAACCTTGTGAGGCATGAGAGTGTTCACACAGGAGAGAAAACATACAAGTGCCAGGAGTGTGGAAAATATTTTGCTACAAAGTCCTACCTTGTGATCCATCAGAGAGTCCACACAGGAGAGAAACCATACAAGTGCCAGAGGTGTGAAAAATGTTTTACTCAAAGTTTCAGCCTTGTGATGCATCAGAGAGTTCACACAGGTGAGAAACCATACAAGTGCCAGAAGTGTGAAAAATGTTTTGCTACAAACTCAAATCTTGTGATACATAAGAGAGTCCACACAGGAGAGAAACGATACAAGTGCCAGAAGTGTGAAAAATGTTTTGCCACAAACTCAAATCTTGTGGTACACGAGAGAGTCCACACAGGAGAGAAACCGTACAAGTGCCAGGAATGTAGTAAATTGTTTGCTTCAAAGGGCAATCTTATGAAGCATCAGAGAGTCCACACAGGAGAGAAACCATGCAAGTGCCAGAAGTGTGAAAAATGTTTTACTCAAAGTCCCAACCTTGTGAAGCATCAGAGTGTCCACACACAATAGATAAACTATACTGATGCCCAGAGTGTGGGAAATGTTTTGGTTGGAGAGGCAACCTTTTGATCCACCAAAAAGCCCATGGAAGAGAGAGAACTTATCTAGGCCCTCATGTGGTAAAATGCTTTGGTCAAACATCCAAAGTTGGATCCCACAAGAGAATTCACTTCGGGCATATGTCTTACTAGAGGAAGAAAATCTTTCATCATGCAACAAGCAACTCAGCATTTCGGCTACATTTATGTCTTGAAATAGGAAAAAGACCCCATAAATGCGGCAAGTATGGAAAACATTTTACTCAAAGGGCACAACTTGTGATTCAAAATAGGGTTCACCAAAGTATGAAACCATATCGATGTTTATAGCATGGAGAAAGCTTTGTCCACTTCCTGCATCTGAACAGACATCAGAGGACTCATGAAAGACAGTAATTCTATAATGATGCCTTGTGTGGAAACAAAACACAAGAACAGGAGGATCCATCTTGATGCTCTTTTTTTGGCCAAGCATATTTTAGAAACTATCAAAAACTCAGAAGTGAAAATAAAACATCTGACAATACAGAGGTTGAGAAATAGTTTTATTACTATTTGTTATCTTTGACTCATCAAAGTCTCCAACAAGGAAGCCACATAAGTGCTACGTCTATGGCAGCAGTTTTTATAACCACAAATTACTTTAAAAACAAAAACAAAAACATGAGACCACTCTGATCCATACCAACATCCTACTGCTAACATTGGCCAGACACAGGTTTCTTAGAAATGCACAAGCAAGGCTATAGAACTCTTTCCCATCTCTTTGTCCCAAGCATCTTGTATCGTGAAATATGCCACCTCTAAAGAAGGAGGTTCTGTTCTATCTGCTGTTTCAAGCTCACAAGTGTCTTCTGTTTCAGATGAGAAGCATCAACTTGGAATGTGGTGCTTAAGAGTATATACCTCCAAAGCTATACGAGTAGCAACATAATTTTCCTATGTGCTGATTCTGCTTTCAAAGGCTATTTTTTTAAAAATACAGTGATATAATAAAGGTTTGAATTATTTGGAAACCTCTGCTTATTTCGACCCACCTTTAATGAGTATGAAACTGGTAGTGGAATGTTAAGTAAGGAAATTTGCTACTCTCATTAAGGAGACACTCCCTCAGTGGAAATATTCATGGACTTTAAGCAGCAGCAATATTAGGATGGGTGTCATGAGCAAGTGAGTGTGTGTCTGTCTCCTTTCTCTACCCACTGAATCTGGTCAAATGGATGGGATGAGGTGCAGCTCAGTGCATGGAGAAAAGACATGGACACACTCTTGCTCACTTGCTTATCATTATCCAGCAGATGTCTTCTTTCCATGGTGCCCACTGAGCCTGTTTGAACAGGTGAACATGTAAACAAGCTATTTTTGAGAACTTGACAGTCCCAATCTGGTTTCCCCATTCCTCTATTTGGTTATTGAAGGACCTTCCAGAGAAAATAGACCCCAAACACACTGCAGGTTCCCAGTCATGGTTTAGGCACAAACACATAGATAAACAGTAGTTCTCAACCTTTGGTCCTCTAGGGATTTGGACTTCAATTCCCAGAAGCGCTAACCAGCCCTAACTATCAGAAAATCCCCACATTTCAGATAAGTCCTCATTGAGGAGAAAAGGCTAATAAACAAGCAGTGAGACAAAGAGAGCAAATGAAATAGTGATGGACACTATTTAGGTTTCTTATAGAAAATATGATAAAGGAGAAAAATCCCCAACTTGCTCAGTGACTGAAAGAGACTTCACCTGAAAAAGCAGTTTGAACACCCACAACAAGATCCATGCTAAGGAGGAGAATATTCACACTCTGCAGTAAATGCTTCATGAAAAGATCATATTGCACTAAAACAGGAGCTAATACATAAACACTAAAAGAAAGACAACTATAATAGAATATTTCTGGCACCATCAAAATTTAAGTTCCAATAGATATGTTTTAACAGCAAAACAACATGGAAATATTCACATGGAAAAGTTATCTATACTCCTTTGCAGACTGTCCGAAATAGTGCAAATTGAGTCCACTTTAACTGCCCTGACTCAGTGCTAGGGAATCATGTGAATTGTAGTTTATTGTGGCACCAGAGCTCTCTGACAGAGAAGGCCCAATGTCTCAGACAAAAATACAATTCCCATGATTCCCTAGCACTGAGACAGGTCAGTGGGCTCAATTTGCACTATTTCTAGCAATCTACAAAGGCCCTATATTTCTGATGAACTATCCACACTAGAGAAGATTCACACAACCATTTCGAGTTATAGCAAAAGGTTTGGATAAGAGATTTTTATGAGCTTAAAAGTTTGCCAATGTACAAACACAAAGAGAAACCAGATACTTATTTTCTTTGTAATAAAAATGTGGCTCATCAATTCAATCTTAATAGGAAAAGGAAGTCCACACTGGAGAGATAACTGTATAAAAAATGGACAGGATGGTCTGAAGGTGTAATCTTTACCACAAAACAATTGACACTCCAAATAGGGTTGCCAGATTGAGAACTGGAGGTGGCTCCCATTCCGTTAAAGGATATGTAGAAGAGGCACTTTCAGCAGATGTTGCTCTCTTATCCAAAACCATTACAGGGACAGGTGACCTCTCCACTTGCAACTCCGAACTCTACATGAAGCTTAACTTGCTCAGAGACTAAAAGACACTTCATATGGAAAAGCAATCTGACTGTCTACAATAGAATCTACACTAGAGATTAAGTACGCCCAGGTTCAAATCTGTGATTAAAAGCTTCTGTAAGAGATCATATTGTGCTGAAATATAAGCTAACACAAAGCAAATGTTACTATAATGGAACATTTCAAGCACTATCATAAAGTAAGTTCCAAGAGCTATGTATGTTTAGCAACAATACAACACATTCTTTGTTCCCATGGAATAATAATCTGTCTATCCTGTCAGTGTGTGGATGATGGGTGTTGCAGTGATGCTCTTTGGCACACAGCAGAATCTGCAGGACTAGCTGGCTGCTGTGATCCACAGCCACTTTGTAACTCTTACCATCAACTGGCTCAGCTTCTCTTCTTCAGGATCCTGTCTTCCTCAGTCAAGAAGACACATTGTAAAGTCCAAAAGCATAGTTTTATTAATGCATATACAAGTAAAATAAGATAACTAAGTAAAATCCATTGTGATGAACTTGTCCAGTTCAGCCATGAAAGATTACATCTTTAACAATCCCAAAACGTTAGGATCCAACTTGTTGCAGTTAAAACCACTGCTTCCAGCCACACATGCGCTCACATCTTGAACAATAACATTTTAGACAAAGATTTCTCTAGGCCCTTCCCGTACTCCACCTTCTAGGTGTTAACCTTATGTTAATTGGATAATGCCTAGGGACTAGGGTTAGATCAGAAATTGGTATGCTAGTCAGGGAATTCTGGGAATTGTAGTCCAAAAACCTAACTCTTTCATGCTCTGGCTAACACTGACAGCCCACCCATCATTCCTTCTTAAAACAATGGAGGAGTGCTAGGTTCTGGGCCAGAGTCCGGTCTGTTTAAGGCTTTCCCACCTTGTAGGAATTGGGTGGTGCCTTCATGGGACCTTCAGCTGGGACTCAAGCATTATAATCTTCAAGGGGATCTTTTTGGAGAAGTCTTTTGCCTTGTTGGTTTCCTCAGAGCTGCCTTGCACACTTGGGATTGAAGGGAATGCCACCACGTTGGGTAAGGCCATGGTGCAATGAAGGGCAGGAAAAGAGTGAGAGTGAAACTCATTTCTAGCATGAGAGAAAAGCAAAAGGAGAACTCCATCTTCTCCAGCACAGCTTTTCTGTCTTTGGTTTGTGAACCCAATCCATGTTTGTTTCTTTGTTCCTCCAGGGATCTGTAGCCTGTTCTTTAGGCGTTAGAGAACATAAGCTGTACTTCAATAGTAAAGGATGTTAAAATCCTTCTGCCCATTTCTTTTTAGAGCAGATGGTTTCCCTTTGGCTCCTGGTAGTGTTATGTTTTCCAAGAGAGTGGGGGAATTGTGGTTCTTCTCTCATGGATTTTGCTCTAAGGTAGCAGGGATATTTGTAATTCATATAAAATTTCCATGTCCTGAATTAGCTATGCATATACAAACAGGGCTAGCCTCCTTTGCATCCTGCCATGAGCATTGTGTACTTTGCATGTGGTCTGTACTCAGTTGAGACCATTCAGAAATATCACTTACCATTCCTAGCCTGAAATGGTGGAGACCTTCTTACCTTCTTTGCGTGTTTCTTAGCAGGACAGGCACAACCCAAGCCAAAAACTAAAGGTAAGGGGTGGAAACCCCTGAGCCTCAGGCCCACAGAAAGAACCTTATTCCAGATGTGCTTTTTGTGATTCCAGAGGTAAGCTCTCAGCCTTGGATGTTTTAGGTAACACACATAACATAGTAATCTGAGATTCCTCTGTATGGTTCCTCCTTCTTGACAAATCCTCTACAATATGTCCTTCAGGCAATGTACAAACTTGGCAAGTTCTCTCTGTGGTTTTCTGAGATTACTTGCCTCTTGTGTTGGCAAAGTACACAATTATGAGGCAGTGAAAATTTCTGAAATGATGTAGAAAAATCTGTGGAAAGAGGAATCATCCTCATGTAAATACTATTAACACTTTGTGTAACTCCAGAAAGAAGGTTGAAACTAGTTCCAGAGCAGCCAAAGAACTGTGGGGTTTTTTTCTTTTTTGGGTTGCAAATAAGGAATGGCCTCTGTATGAGGGGAAAGTTGCAGTGTTTATTAAAAGGCAGGAATGGTATTCCTATCATGGGTAGGTCAAGTGTAGCCCTCCAGATATTAGTGAACTACAACTTCCAGAAACCCCAGAGAGCATAGCCAATAAAGAAAAATGCTGAGACCTGCAATCCAGGCACATATGAAGAACCATCCTCTGTTTTAGATTGACAATCTTTACACAGAATTCTAGAAATCATTTCTCCCAAGTGCTGTAATAACCAGAAGCTTCATATTTACTACAAAAAGGAGTAGAGGATGGGTTTATCCCCAGTTGCTAGCAAAATGGATCCTTCATGTTCAGAGGCAGGAAACCTAGGAGAAGTTTGGGATTCCTTTTTAATCTTTTCATTGAAGGCTTTTGTTCCAAGCCAAAGAGCATCTGTGACAGAATAGCTGAGCCTTTTCTTTCTCCCTTTCTAAAGGCCCCAAGGAAGTCGGTAAGGGAATGAAAAGGCGTGCATCAAAAGCCACTCAGGTGGGAGATTCTCTTCAGCTGCTGAAGGATTTGTGATGGGGAAAGGAAGAGCCAGAGAGAAGAGGCATGAAAACTGTGTCCCAAATTCTCTTGTTAGTCCCAACCAGAGTAAACCCACAGAATCAATAGGCTTTTGCATTGTGTTGACTCACGATTCAATGAAGAAGATTCAATGGTTCTCCTCTAATCAGAATTAAAAGTGAGATTCCAAGCTGTGTGAATTTCTGTAGACCAAAGACATTTCCATCTCTATTTTCTGCAGGTGAACAAAGATCCCGAAGAGGCCATTTTGATCATCAGTTGGGAAAAGAAAGGAGAGTCTCCATCAATCTCTGTCCCTCTGGAGGAAGCACTGAGAGAACCTCTGGAAAGATGCCCTTAAATCAGGTGGAGGTTCATACCATCTCCCTCTCTGCAATGGACCCCATGGACTTGTTCTGCACCCCTTTGGTGGAGAAATTCTGTTGTTTTCTAGGTTGAAGTTGAACTTGGTTTTAACTCAAAGAAAAGAGAGTTTTCTGTTTTGTCTGTCGGACAGCTGAACAGACATCATTCTTGCATCTACAGTACAGCTCAGTGAGTCCTTGGGAATCCTGCCCTCCCATTTTCCCTGCCAGTCTGGGCATGGAGAGGAACTACATCTTCTCCCCAGTTGTTCCATCAAGCCTACCAGCCGTGATCTTCGTACAGTGTATTGTGATCTGTACTAGTCCTACTAGGGACATTGCTTTTTGGGTGGGCCTTACCATTTCAGGGAGCAGGCAGCAGGTTTGGGGTTCCATGAAGGGTAGCAATCTCATGTTTTAACTTGATTTCCTTGTACTTTTCCTCACATGAATGGAATTTTCTTCCTGATGTGCAAAACAAGCTGTGGCTGGGGATGATGGGAGCTAGAATCACAAAGATGTACAGGGCAGCAGTTTAGAGGAGGCTGGTCCAGAAGATGGGGACGAGAAACTCCCACTTGTTAAATAAACATCTCCTTTGATATAGGATTGCCATAGTCGACTTCCAAAAATCCAGTCATCTAATTTACATGTTGTGTAAAATAATTTAATTTGTACTCAGATTCAGCCAATTCATTGTTGCATTTTTTCATTCACCATGTTTCCATCTTTTTTACCATTTTTAGAGTTAGAACTAGGCTGGCAGAACTACAGTTGCCCCTCTGTTCTTGGGATCCCTCACCTATCCACAGGCAGTGAATGGAGGGGCACAAAATGGGGCATGCGCCTCCATTCAAGCCTATAGGACTTGGATAGACATGATTTTCCTTTCTTGCGGAATGGTCCGGAATGGATCCCGTGCGAGAACAGAGGTTTGAATGTAGTACAAAATAATGCTTGAAGTGCTGTAGTGTGAACAGGGGGGCTCAGGAGAAACGAACTTGCATGTTTGGCACCACCTTAAGTGCTATACCTCCATACTATGGAAATGCGGGATTTGTAGTTTTGCAAGATCTTTAGCCTTTTATGGCACACAGTGGCATTCCCACACCAGGTGTAACCTTGTGCAGGGTGTGTTGCTTCCGGGAAGTATGGCTTCTGGCGGAGTTTCTGGGGTCAGAGCTGATAGGGACTGCATACACTCAGGGATGTAGGGCATGGGCGGTGGAGTTTGGGAGAAGAGCACAAGGGACAGAGTATGCGGGATGGAGCGGCATGTGCTGGGGATGGAGCATGTAGAGCACAGAGTGAGGCAGATGGCACAAGGAGGATGACCATGTGTCACCAGCCTTCTGGGGTGTCACCCGCTGCAGGCCGCACTACCAAACACTCCCTAGTGCTGCCACTGGTGCCAAAGAATACTGATGCCTGACCAAACTGCAAATTCCAGGATTCTGTAGGATAGAACCATGGCAGTTATAGTGATGCCAAACTGCATTATTTCTACCATGTAGATGAAAGCTCAGGTTCCAATCTCTGCTTGATCATGGAATTTCCTGTGTGGTTTGAACCACCACCAGCAAACCTAAGGAAATCTGCCAAACCAGACCTTTCCTTTCCTTTCCTTTCCTTCTTCCTTTCTTCCTTCCTTTTCCCACCATCTCTCTTCCCAGAGTCTCATGCTGTGTGCTTGCAATCCTCCCTTTCCGGATGAAGGCTAGCTCCCTCAGAGATCGGTACAGGGGCATTGCCTTTTTCTGATGGTGGATCTATATATCAGGGGATGGGGGAGCATTTAAAGATGTCTTATCGCCCGCAGCCCAGTATTGTGAAGTGTTCGAGCCTTCTTAGGACTATTTCATGTGCCGATTCCACTTTTCTGACTATGGGCTTTTTTCTAGTTACAGGAATGTGTGGCCTTTGTGGATGTGTCTGTATATTTCAGCAAGGAGGAGTGGGACCTCCTGGATCTGGACCAACGATCTTTGTACATCCAGGTGATGATGGAAAACTATGAGAACGTCTCCTCACTGAGTAAGGAACTTGGCCTCCATTTAAATCTTTTCTCTTTTCCAAAGTATTTATGTTGTCCATGCAATCTGGGAAAAGGATATACTTAGCAAAATTAAAATTACATTGAAAAATGTAACAAGCTGCTACAGTTCCTCGAAAAAGTAAAAGAAAAGATTCAAGATTTTACTCTCTCTGGCCAGTTTCACTGATGCAGTCCCCTGTCCACTGGCAATGGTTAGTAGGAAATTCTGTGGTCCAGTAGCATAAAGATGGGCATCTACCCAAGGGTCACTCTTCACTCCCTCCAACCAATGCTGTCATTATTTTTCAATGATCTCTGCCCAAATCCTTCTCAAAATAGCATCTGGAGCATTGTGAAGGGCTTTCTTTGTAGGCTCTGCCTGCTTTTATACTTTGGGGGATCCATCTGTGCCATTTTCATGCCATAAAAGCCAGAAAATTGAGGTAATTTCTAAAGAAAAATAGGTTCAGGGCCATTGTGGGAATGGAGGACGACTTAAAGGGCTGCAGCTAGGGCCACTGGTGGCTGTACTTTGTTCACCCACCAGTTTGTGGATATATTTTCAAGACTTGAGAAAAAGGATCCACATATCAAATTAGATGGGGGGGGGGGGCTGAGGCTTTTCTTAATAGAGTAAACCTGAAGGGTTTTCAAAACTACATTGCAGAAGAGACAAAAGCCTTTATTGCCATTGAGCAGGGGAAGGAAACTTTTCCCTTTTAAGGGCCGAGAGACTTCAGCTCCCAGAAGCCTCAACCATGTTGTCCAAAGTTGGCCAATAGCTCCTGGGATTCTGGGAGCTGAAGTCCCTCGGCCCTTAAAGGGAAAACGTTGCCCACCCCTGCCATAGAGTCCTGGTGCCTGACAAAATAACAAATCTCAGGATTCTCTACGTTGGAGCCCAAAAGTGTTCAAGTGCTGTCAAACTGCATTATTTCTACTGTGTAGATGCACCCTTGGGTTCCAGTCCACAAAACGTGCCTAACCAGCCCTTTCCTTCTTTCCTCTGCCACTCCACATCACACTCTCTGAGGTATGGTACGATAACTCAACAATGGAGTTTATCATATGGAATGGCCTGCCGGATGAGATCCGTCTTATTACAACACTCACGGCTTTTAAGAAAGCAGTTAAGACGGATCTCTTCCGGCAGGCATTCCCAGATTGACCCTCTTGAGGAATGAATATTGAATCCTCTCCCCAGACTCTCTGTTGTGTTGTCACTATTATTTTATCACTCTGTTTTTATTGACCTTGTTTTAATTTTTTCTAGTTTAATTCGGTCTTAAGGGGTGGGAGGGATGGGTGGAGGGATCGGGATACTTAAATGTATTTTAATTATTGTATTTTAATTGTTGTGAGCCGCCCCGATTGCTATGCAGAGGGGCGGGATAAAAATAAAATTTATTATTATTATTATTATTATTATTATATGGAACAAATCCCATGCAGAAACTAGATTTAAAGTGAAAACAACCCACTTTTGCGGGTTGTTTTTCACATGATGTTAACCTGAACAGAAAGTAGACAAAACCCGCAATTGCGGATTGTTTTTCTGATGACATTTGCATGAAAGAGAAATAACACAAAAATAACCCGAATGGAAAGCCGACAAAGCCCACTCCTTTATACTTTTAGGAACTTTCGAAAGTAAAAATGATCAGGTTTTGTTGTGGAATTCCCCAAGAACCAGATCCAGGAGTCCTAATTTTGTCCAAGGCAAGTACACCTTTATTTTGGCCAAAAGGCGACAACAGCTTTCAGATGGTGCTTAAAGGGTTGTCGCACCCAAATATTTTCAAAGTATTCCTTTATACACTATACTTGCATAGCACACAGCATTACATCACATAACTTTAACTCCATTGGTTTGTTATTGCTGATCACGCTTCTGTTCTCTAGTTCTATTGGTTAGTTGCTACTGACCATGCTCTACACTCTGCTTCCCTGAATACAGGTTTCCACTGGTTTGGTCAGGTTTTTCCAGCCTCACTTGCACATTTTGCTGACCCTTCAGAAAGAATCTGGGGCAAAGGCCATTAGTTACTACTTCATTTGGTTCCATCTCTACTTTATTCCTCCCTTTTTCTTGTTGCCAGTGCAAAGCTTGCTTAAGCTGGCAACTACATCTAACGCTATGCATGGATTTTTAAACCAATTTCCTTTAACTTTTGGGAATAATATTGTCAGTATGCCTATTGACATGAGCCCCCTTATTCCCATATGTCCCTTCATTCTTTCAGAGCAACTCTCGGCTAGTTACTCCTCCTTTTCTTCAGGGGGGTGCTTGGTCACCTGGCCCCAGGGAGGTGGCGCACGTTGAGATGCTGACCTCCCCTCCTCTTGCAGCTTGCTTCTTGGAAATCTTTACCTTTAGAGGATCAGAGTCATCATGGGTTTCCCACTCAGGTTCCTCCTTGGTATAGTCTCTCTAGACTCTGGTGTAGTGGATCCAAAGTTTTATTCTTGTTAGCTTGATGGCAGTGGGCATGATCTCATAGGGGCTCCAGTCTTTCAGCAGTATCACCTGGGGAGAAATCATGTACAGCAGTATCATACCCACATATTTATGTAACTCATTAAAAGAGGTTCCCAACAATTGAATAGTTTTTATCAAGTCTACCCTCCCCAGTTGTGCTAGGTCCCCAGGCATGTGTTCAAAACCCAAGGGTGGTCTCCCATAAATTAATTCATAAGGTGACAAGCCCAACAACTTTGTAGGGGTGCATCTGATTTTTAACAATGCCATTGGCAATACTACAGTCCAGTCTAACCCAGTTTCATAACACATCTTAGATATAGTGCCCTTTAAGATTTTATTCATTCTTTCAACCTTTCCAGAAGTTTGGGGATGATAGGCACAATGTAATTTCCAAGTAATTCCCAAAGTTTTTGACAAAGTTTGTACAATCTGGTGTACAAAGGATGGTTCATTGTCACCCCCATGAGTCTAGGGATACCATACTTAGGGACTATGTCTCTCATCAAGGCTTTTACCACTTGTTCTGCCTTTTCATTAGGAGTAGACCACACTTCTACCCAACCAGTAAAAGTACATACTACAACAAGTAGATATCTCAACCTCCCCACCTTTGGTATCTCAGTGAAATCTATTTGAAATCTCAGTAAAATCTATACCTCAAAAGGAATGTTTCCTACATACTGGACACCTGGTACCTGTAAAGCTCCTGTTCTTGGGTTCATCTTAGCACAAGCTTCACACTTCCTAACCACCTTAAGTACTATCATGATCTAGCCCATGCAATCCTTGAATATAACACTGTTTATTTAACAACTGAGCTAGGGATGTTTGTCCCATATGAGTCTGTGAGTGAAGTTGTCTAATCACGTCTCAGCTCAATTGTTGAGGGATGAAAATCTTTTGATTCCTGAGTATGAAAAAGCCATTTTTCTGGTAGGCCCCTTCTTGTAGGGCCCACCGCTCCTCTTCAGGGGTGTAGTGTACTTTGGCTAGTAGCAAAGGTTTAATTTGAATAGCACAAACTTTTTCTCCTCCTAGTGCACCTGATTTTGCTGCTTGCTTGGCTATCTCATCAGCTTTTCAGTTTCCTCTTGTCACAGGGTCTTCTCCATGTTGATGTTCCAGTAGGGAGTACAAATACTTCTAAAACTTCACCATCTCCTTGTATGACTACATATCCTGCCAATTTCAAGCCACCTTCCACAAAGCTGCTGCCGTCCGTGAACAGGACTTCATCTGGCTCTTCAAAGGGAGTGTCTTTTAAGTCTGGTCTGCTTGAATATACTTCATCCATTACTTGCAGGCAATCATGTTGCATTAGGGTTCCTTCCGTCACTGGCAGCAGGGTAGCTAGGTATAAGGTAGTACAAACTGACAGTTTAATGGCTGGATTATCTATAAGCATACTTTCATACTTCAACAGTTTCTCATGTGATATTCATCGGTGTCCTCTGTGTTCCAGGAGGGTTATAACAGCATGTGGGCACTTCAGCAGTATCTCCTGTCCAAGGGTGAGCTTCGCTGCTTCTTCCACTAGGAGCGCTGCTGTTGCAACTGCATGCAGGCAGAGGCCATCCTTTCACAACTGTGTCCATTTATTTTGATAAGTGCGCCACTGGCCTTGGTCATTCTCCTCCTAGTCGCATCAATACACCCACAGCTATCCCTCCCTTTTCCTGGCTTGCAAATTCTTCTCTTTTTTTTCCTCCAATAACAGCAATTGCAGCCAGCTCTGCTTTATCTATTTCATTTTTTTATTTTCCTTATTCACTCTTTACATACATAAGTTTCCTCTGCTATCATGCTCATTTCAGTGAAACCTCCTTTTTCTTACTGTTTTTAAAAAGGTTTGCTAATATATGGTTAATCTGTCTCCCTTCTGCCTCTTGAACTTTATTGGTCACAGCAAAAGTTTTATAACTTCAGATCAGTCTTAAACTCATAGGAATCAGCCATGCATGAGCAAAACTAGGCTGATTGACAATGTAAATGGATACAAACAGTGTTTTGAATACAGGTCTGCAGTTGAGCGATTGATTTAGAGTTCCTGCATGGCACAAGGGGTCAGACTGGATGCTCTGGGCTCTCCTCCAACTCTAGGATTCTATGTTCCTTTGTTTTTATGCTGCTCTCTAGGTCAGTTTTCTGGGAATGTAGCCAAATGGACAGCAATTGAAACATTTTAAGTACAGCAAATTCTTTCTCATAACTTCAGTTCAGTTTAACACACCATTTTTTTTTCTTGCTTCATCCTCCCTCATGAGGAAGGGCGGGCTCTCTATCAGAGGTAGTGATTTATTATTATTATTATTATTATTATTATTTACACACTGCAGCACTTGTTAAACTTTTCTAGAATACAGTGAAACTTTGATAAGTTTCTTTCCCTCTGCCCCTGAAATAACTACAGCATCCGAAGCCACTAGGGCTCCGGAATCAACCAAATGGAACCAAAAAGTCCACGAACTGGTCTCCAAAATTCATACAGACCATTGCCTCCCTGGGACCAGCCTCAAAAACATTTTTCCCTTGCATTCCCAGAGCCAGCTTATCCTAATCTTGATTCTCTTACCAAATCTCTATTGCCATTACTCGAGAGGTTAAGAAGAATAAAAAGGGCTTTTGGGGGTATGTCAGCAGCAAAAGGAAAAAGAAAGAAATGGTAGGGCCACTGTGTGGAGAAGATGGCAAAAAGTTAACAGGGGACAGAGAAAAGGCAGAATTACTCAACACCTTCTTTGCTTCAGTCTTCTCAGAAAAGGCAAAGGGTGCTCAACCGGAGTATAATGGAGCAGAGGACAGAATAGGAGAATTTCAGCACAGAATAAGTAAAGAGATAGTACAGAAACATCTGGTTAATCTAAATGAATATAAGTCTCCAGGACCAGATGAATTACATCCAAGGGTATTAAAAGAACTGGCAAATGTAATATCGGAACCATTGGCAATAATCTTTGAGAATTCCTGGAAAACAGGAGAGGTCCCAGCGGACTGGAGGAGGGCAAATGTTGTCCCCATCTTCAAAAAGGGGAAAAAAGAGGATCCCAACAATTATCGTCCAGTTAGTCTGACATCAATACCCGGAAAGATTCTGGAGCAGATCATTAAACAGAGAGTCTGTGAACATCTGGAAGATAATTTCAGAATCACAAAAAGTCAACATGGGTTTCAGAGAAACAGGTCATGCCAGACAAATCTGATCTCTTTTTTTGATAAAATTACCAGCTTGGTAGATGAAGGGAATGCTGTGGATATAGTATATCTTGATTTCAGTAAGGCCTTTGACAAGGTTCCCCATGACATTCTTGCAAGCAAGTTGGTAAAATGTGGGTTAGACAAAGTAACTGTTACATGGATTTGTAATTGGTTGACTGGTCGAACCCAAAGGGTGCTCAACAATGGCTCCTTTTCAATCTGGAAAGAAGTGACCAGTGGGGTGCCACAGGGCTCTGTCCTGGGCCCAGTGCTATTCAATATCTCTATTAATGACTTGGATGATGGTATTGGGGGCATAGTTATCAAATTTGCAGACGACACCAAATTAGGAGGAGTAGCTAATACCCCAGAGGACAGGATCAAAATTCAAAATGACTTGAATAGACTAGAAAGTTGGGCCAAAGCTAACAAAATGAAATTCAACACGGAGAAATGTAAGGTACTGCACTTAGGGCGGAAAAACGAAAAGTACAGATATACGATGGGGGACACCTGGCTGAATGAAACTACGTGTGAAAGGGATCTAGGAATCCAGGTGGACCACAAGTTGAACATGAGCCAACAGTGTGATGCAGCAGCCAAAAAGGCCAATGCAATTTTAGGCTGCATCAGTAGAAGTATAATAATAATAATAATAATAATAATAATAATAATATTTATTTGTATACCGCCCTGTGGCGAACCAATCCGGGCGGTTGACAACAATAAAATATGACAAGATTAAAATATAACATTAAACATTATAATCCCTCCCCCCCTATATAGTGTCTAGATCAAGAGAAGTAATAGTGCCACTCTATTCTGCTTTGGTCAGGCCTCACCTGGAATACTGTGTCCAGTTCTGGGCACCACAATTCAAAAAGGATGTGGAGAAACTGGAGTGTGTCCAAAGGAGGGCAACTAAAATGGTGAAGGGTCTGGAAACCAAGCCCTATGAGGAACGACTTAGGGAGCTGGGGATGTTTAGCCTGGAGAAGAGAAGGCTGAGAGGTGATATGATAGCCGTGTTTAAATATTTGAAGGGATGTCATATCGAGGAGGGAACAAGCTTGTTTTCTGCTGCTCCAGAGACTAGGACCCGAAACAATGGATGCAAGCTGCAAGAAAAGAGATTCCACCTCAACATTAGGAGGAACTTCCTGACAGTGAGGGCTGTTCGACAGTGGAACACACTCCCTCGGAGTGTGGTGGAGTCTCCTTCCTTGGAGGTCTTTAAGCAAAGGCTGGATGGCCATCTGTCGGGGATGCTTTGATTGGGAGTTCCTGCATGGGTTGGACTGGATGGCCCTTGTGGTCTCTTCCAACTCTATGATTCTATGATTCTACTCCTTCTCCATCTTTTCTCAACACCTCTGTTGTGGCTGCAGGCATCCAGCCACGACCTCCTCCTTCTCTTCCTTTCGGATTTCCTCCTCTCGGACCTTCTCAATCACATCCCCTATTTCTTTCTGACCGTACATTCGCTTGTGCACTCATTTTTCTCTTCAATGTCTATAAGCAAGACATCTTGCACATTCGTTACTGCTCAATCCTCTTCCTTTGCCCCCTCTGTTTTCCTCTTGGAACACAATTGCTACTACCGTATTTTTCGGCATATAAGACGCTCCGGCATATAAGACGCACCCAATTTTAAAGGAGGAAAATCTAGAAAAAAAAGATTCTTAACCAAATACTGTAGTAAAATATTTTATATCAACTGTATAAAGTTAACAGCAGTTTAAGAACAATTTTAAGTTGTAAATGTAAATTTAAGCCAGCAGCAGGGCCAGGTATTGCACAAATTCCCTGCCCAACTTTCTTGCAAGTCTCCTGTCGCCTTATGGTGACTCCATGAATTTCTTAGGGATTTCTTAGGCAAGAAAGACTCGAGAAGTGGTTTTGCCAGTTCCTTCCTCTGAAATACAGCCTGCAGCACCTGGGATTCTTTGGCGGTCTCTCATCCAAGGACTATCCAGGGCTGACCCTGCTTAGATTCCAAGATCAGATGGACTGGTACCTTTGGAGTTTTTAGGCCATTGTCTTATGGAGTAATTTATGGCTTATTTTGACCCTACCATGAGGGTTTTCTTGTAAGATTTCTTCAAGGGTTTTTTTTTTGCCATTTCCATCCTCTGCACCCTCTGAGGCTGAGACAGTGTAACTTGGCCAGGGTACTACCGTAATCCAGTGCCTTGGAGTAATTTCTGGATCATTTGGATCCTACCATGAGCGTTTTCCTGGCAGATTTCCTCAGAGGAGGGAGTTTGCCATTTGCACCCTCTGAGGCTGAGACAGTGTAACTTGGCCAGGGTACTAATCCAGTGCCTTGGAGTAATTTCTGGCTCATTTTGATCCTACCATGAGCGTTTTCCTGGCAGATTTCTTCAGAGGAGGGAGTTTGCAATTTCCACCCTCTGAGGCTGAGACAGTGTAACTTGGCCAGGGTACTACCGTAATCCAGTGCCTTGGAGTAATTTCTGGATCATTTGGATCCTACCATGAGCGTTTTCCTGGCAGATTTCCTCAGAGGAGGGAGTTTGCAATTTGCACCCTCTGAGGCTGAGACAGTGTAACTTGGCCAGGGTACTAATCCAGTGCCTTGGAGTAATTTCTGGTTCATTTTGATCCTACCATGAGGGTTTTCCTGGCAGATTTCTTCAGAGGAGGGAGTTTGCCCTTTCCACCCTCTGAGGCTGAGACAGTGTAACTTGGCCAGGGTAATAATCCAGTGCCTTGGAGTAATTTCTGGTTCATTTTGATCCTACCATGAGCGTTTTCCTGGCAGATTTCTTCAGAGGAGGAAGTTTGCCATTTCCACCCTCTGAGGCTGAGACAGTGTAACTTGGCCAGGGTAATAATCCAGTGCCTTGGAGTAATTTCTGGCTCATTTTGATCCTACCATGAGCGTTTTCCTGGCAGATTTCTTCAGAGGAGGGAGTTTGCCATTTCCACCCTCTGAGGCTGAGACAGTGTAACTTGGCCAGGGTACTAATCCAGTGCCTTGGAGTAATTTCTGGCTCATTTTGATCCTACCATGAGCGTTTTCCTGGCAGATTTCTTCAGAGGAGGAAGTTTGCCATTTCCACCCTCTGAGGCTGAGACAGTGTAACTTGGCCAGGGTAATAATCCAGTGCCTTGGAGTAATTTCTGGCTCATTTTGATCCTACCATGAGCGTTTTCCTGGCAGATTTCTTCAGAGGAGGGAGTTTGCAATTTGCACCCTCTGAGGCTGAGACAGTGTAACTTGGCCAGGGTACGAATCCAGTGCCTTGGAGTAATTTCTGGATCATTTGGATCCTACCATGAGCGTTTTCCTGGCAGATTTCCTCAGAGGAGGGAGTTTGCAATTTGCACCCTCTGAGGCTGAGACAGTGTAACTTGGCCAGGGTACTACCGTAATCCAGTGCCTTGGAGTAATTTCTGGATCATTTGGATCCTACCATGAGCGTTTTCCTGGCAGATTTCCTCAGAGGAGGGAGTTTGCCATTTGCACCCTCTGAGGCTGAGACAGTGTAACTTGGCCAGGGTACTAATCCAGTGCCTTGGAGTAATTTCTGGATCATTTGGATCCTACCATGAGCGTTTTCCTGGCAGATTTCCTCAGAGGAGGGAGTTTGCCATTTGCACCCTCTGAGGCTGAGACAGTGTAACTTGGCCAGGGTACGAATCCAGTGCCTTGGAGTAATTTCTGGATCATTTGGATCCTACCATGAGCGTTTTCCTGGCAGATTTCCTCAGAGGAGGGAGTTTGCCATTTGCACCCTCTGAGGCTGAGACAGTGTAACTTGGCCAGGGTACTAATCCAGTGCCTTGGAGTAATTTCTGGATCATTTGGATCCTACCATGAGCGTTTTCCTGGCAGATTTCCTCAGAGGAGGGAGTTTGCCATTTGCACCCTCTGAGGCTGAGACAGTGTAACTTGGCCAGGGTACGAATCCAGTGCCTTGGAGTAATTTCTGGATCATTTGGATCCTACCATGAGCGTTTTCCTGGCAGATTTCCTCAGAGGAGGGAGTTTGCCATTTGCACCCTCTGAGGCTGAGACAGTGTAACTTGGCCAGGGTACTAATCCAGTGCCTTGGAGTAATTTCTGGATCATTTGGATCCTACCATGAGCGTTTTCCTGGCAGATTTCCTCAGAGGAGGGAGTTTGCAATTTGCACCCTCTGAGGCTGAGACAGTGTAACTTGGCCAGGGTACTAATCCAGTGCCTTGGAGTAATTTCTGGATCATTTGGATCCTACCATGAGCGTTTTCCTGGCAGATTTCTTCAGAGGAGGGAGTTTGCAATTTGCACCCTCTGAGGCTGAGACAGTGTAACTTGGCCAGGGTACGAATCCAGTGCCTTGGAGTAATTTCTGGATCATTTTGATCCTACCATGAGCGTTTTCCTGGCAGATTTCCTCAGAGGAGGGAGTTTGCAATTTGCACCCTCTGAGGCTGAGACAGTGTAACTTGGCCAGGGTACTAATCCAGTGCCTTGGAGTAATTTCTGGATCATTTGGATCCTACCATGAGCGTTTTCCTGGCAGATTTCCTCAGAGGAGGGAGTTTGCCATTTGCACCCTCTGAGGCTGAGACAGTGTAACTTGGCCAGGGTACTAATCCAGTGCCTTGGAGTAATTTCTGGATCATTTGGATCCTACCATGAGCGTTTTCCTGGCAGATTTCTTCAGAGGAGGGAGTTTGCAATTTGCACCCTCTGAGGCTGAGACAGTGTAACTTGGCCAGGGTACTAATCCAGTGCCTTGGAGTAATTTCTTTCCACCCCCGTCCTGGGTGCTCCAATGGACTCTTCCTGGGATGGGAGGATGTCCTCTGACCCCAGGAAGACTCCATTGAAGCACCCAGGATGGGGGTGGAAAGAGGAGGAGCACATTCAACTAGCCAGGAAAAGAGGACTCTTTCCACCCCCGTCCTGGCTGCTCCAATGGGCTCTTCCTGGGATGGGAGGAGCGCACTGGAGCACCGAGGCTCAGGCTGAAATGAGGCCTACTTTTAGCCTAGGCCTCGGCAGTTTGCCCTCAGCTTTTATATTCACTTCATTAGGCGCAGCAACTTCCCCACCCTCGTTTTGGGGAAGAAAAAGTGCGTCTTATATGCCGAAAAATACGGTATATGTGCCTGTGGAACAATGTGTTCCTTTTTCCATGAACTGAACAAGTTTCAGAAATAACTCTTCCATGGTGGCCTCCTCCACAGTCAATTCTTAATTCCAAATTGAAGCCCATAATTACTAATCAAAGACTCAGCTTCAAAATTGACAAAACGACACTACAAGTGCTTACAAGCAAACTGAACAGGGACATCAATTCCTGATTCCATCTTTCAGGCTACACAATTCCAGTGTCCGTGTTCCACGCTGTTGCACCTGACATTTGGGTTAATGTCGTGTTATTTCTCTTTTACACAAATAGTCTGAAAAACAACCTGCTTCTGTGGGGGGGGGGGTTCACATTTTTAAATCCCATTTCTGCCTGGGATTTAAGCAATTTGCCTCTGTATGATAAACTCAAGCCCTGTGAGTTTCTGTAGACCAAAAATATTTCCATCTCTATTTTCTGCAGGTGAACAAAGATGCCAAAGAGGCCATTTTGATCATCAGCTGGGAAAAGAAAGGAGAGTCTTCATCAATCTCTGTCCCTCTGGAGGAAGCACTGAGAGAACCTCAGGAAAGATGCCCTTAAATCAAGTGGAGATTCATACCATCTCCCTCTCTGCAATGTTCTTTCTAGATTAAAGTTGAACTTGGCTTTAACTTAAAGAGAGCTTTTCCATTCAAGCCTATAGGACTTGAATAGACATGATTTTCCGTTCTTGCGGAATGGTCCAGAATGGAACCCCTGCGAGAACGGAGGTTTGAATGTAGTACAAAATAATGCTTGAAGTGCTGTAGTGTGAACAGGGGGGCTCAGGAGGAATGAACTTGCAGAAATAAAACAGTTTGGCACCACCTTAAGTGCTATACCTCCATACTATGGAAGTGCGGGATTTGTAGTTTTGCAAGATCTTTAGCCTTTTATGTCACACAGTGGCATCCCCACACCAGGTGTAACCTTTGCAGGGTGTGTGGCTTCTGGGAAGTACGGCTTCTGGCGGAGTTTCCGGGGTCGGAGCTGATAGGGACTGCATACAATCAGGGATGCAGGGCATGAGAGGTGGAGTGTGGGAGAAGCGCACAAGGGACAGAGTATGGGGGATGGAGTGGCATGTGCTGGGGATGGAGCGTGTAGAGGACAGAGTGAGGGAGATGGCACAGGGAGGATGACCATGTGTCACCAGCCTTCTGGGGTGTCACCTGCTGCAGGCCACACCACCAACACACCCTAGTGCTGCCACTGGTGCCAAAGAATACTGATGCCTGACCAAACTACAAATTCCAGGATTCTGTAGGATAGAACCATGGCAGTTAAAGTGGTGGCAAACTGCATTATTTCTGCCATGTAGATGCAAGCTCAGGTTCCAATCTCTGCTTGATCATGGAATTTACTGTGTGGTTTGAATCACCACCAGCAAACCTAAGGAAATCTGCCAAACCAGCCCTTTCCTTTCATTTCATTTCATTTCCTTCTTCCTTTCTTCCTTCCTTTTCCCACCATCTCTCTTCCCAGAGTCTCATGCTGTGTGCTTGCAATCCTCCATTTCCGGATGAAGGCTAGCTCCCTCAGAGATCCGTGCAGGGGCCTTGCCTTTTTCCCGATGGTGGATCTATATATCAGGGGATGGGGGAGCATTTAAGGATGTCTTATAGCCCCAGCCCAGTATTGTGAAGTGTTCGAGCCCTCTTAGGACTATTTCATGTGCTGATTCCACTTTTCTGACTATGGGCTGTTTTCTAGTTACAGGAACGTGTGACCTTTGTGGATGTGTCTGTATATTTCAGCAAGGAGGAGTGGGACCTCCTGGATCTGGACCAACAACCTTTGTACATCCAGGTGATGATGGAAAACTATGAGAATGTCTCCTCACTGGGTAAGGAACTTGGCCTCCATTTAAATCTTTTCATAGTAAATTCTTTCTTTCTCCTTCTCCTGTGGTTTCACAGCGCAGCCCAAAACATCATGCTGTCTGAGGTATTGTCCAAGAGCTCAACACTCGATGGCCTGGGTTGGATTAGGGCTTCCTATGAAGCACCAGGGAAACATGACCAAAGAAACGTCTTTCAGGCCAGTTTCACTGATGAAGTCCCTTGTCCGATGGCATTGGCTAGTAGGAAAATCTGTGGTCCAGTAGCATAAAGGTGGGCATCTACCCAGGGGTCACTCTTCACTCCCTCCAACCAGTGCCGCCATTATTTTTCAATGACTTCTGTCCAACTCTTTCTCAAAATAGCATCTGGAGTGTTGTGAGGGACTTTCTTTGTAGGCTCTGCCTGCTTTTATACTTTGGGGGATACATCTGTGCCATTTTCATGCCATAAAAGCCAGAAAATTGAGATAATTTCTAAAGAAAAATAGTTTAAGGTCATTGTGGGAATGGAGGAGGACTTGAAGGGCTGCAGCTAGGGGTACTGGTGGCTGTACTTTGTTCACCCATCAGTTTGTGGATATATTTTCAAGGCTTGAAAAAAAGGATCCACATACCAAATTAGATAGTGGGGGGTGAGGCTTTTCTTAATAGAGTAAACCTGAAGGGTTTTCAAAACTACGGGAAGCACTTATTGAACAGTTCAACAAGTTGAAACAATTCCACAAAAAAGTCAAAGAAAACCCATAGTCTAAAAGACTCCAAATCTTATTTTCTCCTTTTTGGCCCAGAGAGTAAATATATCATGGTAAATTGTTTTCCCTCCCTCCTCCTGTGACTTCACATGAGAGCCCAAGACATCACGCTTTCTGAGGTATGGTATGATAACAAATCTCATGCAGAAACTAGATTTAAAGTGAAGACAACCCACTTTTGCAGGTCGTTTTTCACATGACGTTCAGGGTTAACCTGAACAGAAAGTAGACAAAACCTGCAATTGCGGATTGTTTTCAGACGACATTTACATGAAAGAGGAAAAAAACTTAAAACTAACCCAAATGGAAAGCCAACAAAGCCCACTCCTTTATACTTTCAGGAACGTTCGAAAGTAAAAAGGATTGGGTATTGGTTACTTTCCATTCAGGTTAATGTCGCGTTATTTTTCTTTTACACAAATATGTCTGAAAAACAACCTGCTTCTGTGTGTGTGTGGGGGGGGGGGGTTTCAGATAAATTCATGTAGGATGGCCTGGGTTGGATTAGGATCTCCTCCAAGTCACCAGGGAGAGAAATATGACCAAAGAGAACTCTTTCAGGCCTGTTTCAATGACAATTAATGTAATGTAGTTATGTAGTTATGACATAAACAACTAGCAAAATTAAAATTATACCTTTTAATTATCATATGCACAGCCTAAATGCATATATATTATATACACATATACATATATAGTTTCACATGGTTGAAATGAAAATTTGATAAAATATGACACTCTTTTTAAAATGTGATTTTAAAAAAATAATTAACAACTGGGAGCTCTCCTTTTCTCCTCCCACTAAGGGCCTTTGCAGACTGCCAGAAATAGTGCAAATTGAGTCCACTTTAAGATTTAGAGTTAGTGCTAGGGAATCATCGGATTTATTTTTTTTCTGAGACATTGAGCCTTCTCTGTCAGAGAGCTCTGGTGCCACAATAAAATACAGTTCCCATGATTCCCTATCCCTAACCCTAACCCTTAAGTGGACTCAATTTGCACTATTTCTAACAGTCTGCAAAGGCCCTAAGCCTCCCACCATCCCTTCAGCTTCTTAAAGGGACACAGGCAAATACCACATCCCGTTTCTGCCCAAAGGCAGATGTTTGAAAAGCAGTGGTGCCTCTGGCTCTGGAATTCAGTTACACTCGTCCCTCCACATTTACAGCTTTGATTTTGAGGCTTTGATTATTCATGGATTTTGTCAATATTTTCTCTCTAGGAAGATCTAGGTCCTCCAGTGCAACTCTGTGGTCAACTTTAACCAAAAGTTGCACTGAAAGACCTTGAGATTCCTAGAGATAATACTCCATTAGACATTTGTAGTTCCTCCAGTGCAATTCTTTGGTCAATGTCTAGTAGATGTTGACCATAGAATTGCACTGGAGCACCTAGAGATTCCTAGAGAGGTGTTCTCTCAGGTAAAAAGAGTGTTTTGTTATTTGTGGTTTTTCCACTTTCATGGTGGTCCTGTGCCTCTAACCCCAGCGAATGTAGAGGGACGAGTGTATATTAACCATTTCCATTAAGCATTTCGGATTAATCTACATCAAGGTGAAAAAAGAAAGAGCAACAGCTGTTCCTTTGAAGTGACCTCTCCTGCTGCCTCTTGTTTGCTTGCTCAGTCCTTTCTCTCATCCTTTTCTGTTATATTTGAGAGTCAGTCTTTTCTGTGTTCTTATTCTAGAACATGAGTGGCATGAAATAAGTCAATGTGCCAAATGTGGGATCTGTTTTATGGATGAATTCGACCTTTCCAGACACCAGAGGACCTGGTGCTTCAAATGTGAAGTGTGTGGGAAATGTTTTGCTAGAATTTCTGGTCTTCTGTGTCACATGAGAATTCACACAGGAGAGAAACCATTCAAATGCCAAGAATATAGAAAAGCTTTTACCCAGAGTAGACACCTGTCAACTCATCAAAAAGTCCACAAAGGAGAGAAACCATGTTCATGCCAGGAATGTAGACAATCATTTACTTTAAAGGGAAATCTTATGAAGTATCAGAGAGCCCACACAGGAGAGAAACCGTGCAAGTGCCAGAAGTGTGGGAAATGCTTTGCTACAAACTCAAATCTTGTGGTACATGAGAGAGTTCACACAGGAGAGAAACCATACAAGTGTCACAGGTGTGAAAAATGTTTTGCTACAAACTCAAATCTTGTGGTACATGAGAGAGTCCACACAGGAGAGAAACCATACAAGTGCCAGGAATGTAGAAAATTGTTTGCTTCAAAGGGAAATTATATGAAGCATCAGAGAGTCCACACAGGAGAGAAACCATACAAGTGCCAGAAGTGTGAAAAATGTTTTACTCAAAGGTCCCACCTTGTGACCCATTGTGGAGTCCACACAGGAGAGAAACCATACAAGTGCCAGAAGTGTGAAAAATGTTTTACTCAAAGGTCCCACCTAGTGACCCATCGTAGAGTCCACACACAATAGATAAACTATACTGATGCCCAGAGTGTGGGAAATGTTTTGGTTGGAGAGGCAACCTTTAGATCCACAAAAAAGCTCATGGAAGAGAGAGAACTTATCTAGGCCCTCATGTGGTAAAAAAACTTTGATCAAGCATCCAAAGTTGGGTCCCACAAGAGGATTCACTTAGGGCATATGTCTTGCTAGAGGAATAAAATCTTTCATCATGCACTAGGCAACTCAGCCTTTCGGCCACATTTATGTCTTGAAATAGGAAAAAGGCCCCATAAATGTGGGAAGTATGGAAAACGTTTTAATTAAAGGGCACAATTTGTGATTCACAAAAGGGTTCACCAAAGTAAGAAACCATATCGATGTTTATAGCATGGAGAAAGCTTTGTCCACTTCCTACATCTGTACAGACATCAGAGGACTCATGAAAGACAGCAATTCTATAGTGATGCCTTGTGTGCAAAACACAAGAGGAGGAGGATCCATCTTGATGCTCGTTTTTTGGCCAAGCACATTTTAGAAACCATCAAAACCTCAGAACTGGAAATAAAACACCTGACAATACAGAGGGTGGGAAATAGTTTTATTACTATTTTTTTATCTTTGACACATCAAAGTCTCCAAGTAGAGAAACCACATAAGTGCTACGTATATCAAAGCAGTTTTTATAACCACAAATTACTTAAAAAAAACAAAAAACCAAGAGATCACTCTGATCCAGACCAATGTCCTACTGCTAACATTGACCGGACACAGGTTTCTTAGGGCCTTATCAAACGCTGGCCAGGAAGCGAAAAGAAAGTGAAGATAAACAGAAGTGACTAACCTGCGCGGTCTTTCCGGGGCCTTTCCGGGGCCTTTCTGGAGGAGGCAGAGCCGGCGGCGGCGGAGGCTCCCTCCCGTGGCTCGCCCTCCTCCGGCACTTGCCAGCCCTCCAGCCAGCGCAAGGCACCGGCGGAGAGGCGGCTCTGGCCGCGGAGGAGGCGGTGGCAGAGGCTCCCTCCCGCGGCTCGCCCTCCTCCGGCACTTGCCAGCCCTCCAGCCAGCGCAAGGCACTGGCGGAGAGGCGGCTCTGGCCGCGGAGGAGGCGGCGGCGGAGGCTCCCTTCCGCATCTCGCCCTCCCAGCCCTTGTACTTCCCCAAAAAACCGAATGTCAAAAGATCCCCTTTGACTTTGGTTCATGGGGAAAGAAAACGTTTTGGCTTTGGATTGCCTTTGGATAATGTGTGGACACAAGGAAAGGAAAAACGTATTAGCTTTGGATTGCCTTTGGATATGTGTGGACACAAGGTAAGGAAAAACGTATTAGCTTTGGATTGCCTTTGGATAATGTGTGGACACAAGGAAAGGAAAAACGTATTAGCTTTGGATTGCCTTTGGATACCTTTTGCTTCAGACCCCATGTGATAAGGCCCTTAGAAATGCACAAGCAAGGCTGCAAAGGTAGAACTCTTTCCCATCTCTTTGTCTCAAGCATCTTGTATTGTGAAATATGCTGCCTCTAAAGATGGAGGTTCTGTTCTATCTGCTGTTTCAAGCTCACAAGTGTCTCTGTTTCAGATGAGAAGCATCAGCTTGAAATGAGGTGCTTAAAAGTACGTACCTCCGTAGCTATACGAGTAGCAACATAATTTTCCTATGTGCTGATTCTGCTTTCAAAGGCTATTTTTTTTTAAAATACAGTGATATAATAAAGGTTTGAATTATTTGGAAACCTCTGCTTATCTCGACCCACCTCTAATGAGTATGAAACTAGTAGTGGAATGTTAAGTAATGAAATTGGCTACACTCATTAAGGAGACACTCCCTCAGTGGAAATGTTCATGGACTTTAAGCAGCAGCAATATTAGGATGGGTGTCATGAGGAAGTGAGTGTGTGTCTGTTTCCTTTCTCTACCCACTGAATCTGGTCAAATGGATGGGATGAGGTGCAGCTCAGTGCATGGAGAAAAGACATGGACACACTCTTGCTCGCTTGCTTATCATTATCCAGCAGATGCTTTCTTTCCATGGTGCCCACTGAGCCTGTTTGAACAGGTGAACATGTAAACAAGCTCTGTTTCAGAACTTGACAGTCCCATTCCGGTTTCTCCATTCCTCTATTTGGTTATTGAAGGATCTGCCAGAGAAAATAGACCGCAAACACACTGCAGGTTCCCAGTCATGGTTTAGGCACAAACACATAAACAGTAGTTCTCAACCTTTGGTCCTCTAGGGATTTGGACTTCAAGTCCCAGAAGCGCTAACCAGCCCTAACTATCAGAAAATCCCCACATTTCAGATAATTCCTCATCGTGGAGAAAAGGCTAATAAACAAGCAGCAAGACAAAGAGAGCAAATGAAATAGCGATGGACACTATCTAGGTTTCTTATAGAAAATATGATAAAGGAGAAAAATCCCCAACTTGCTCAATGACTAGAAGAGACTTCACATGAAAAAGCAGTCTGAACACCCACAACAAGATCCATGCTAAGGAGGAGAATATTCATACTCTGCAGTAAATGCTTCATGAAAAGATCATATTGCACTAAAACAGGAGCTAATGCATAAACACTAAAAGAAAGACAACTATAATGGAATATTTCTGGCACCATCAAAATTTAAGTTCCAATAGATATGTTTTAACAGCAAAACAACATGGAAATATTCATATGGAAAAGTTATCTATACTCCTTTGCAGACTGTTGGAAATAGTGGAAATTGAGTCCACTTTAACTGCCCTGACTGAGTGCTAGGGAATCATGGGAACTGTAGTTTATTGTGGCACCAGAGCTCTCTAACAGAGAAGGCTCAATGTCTCAGAAAAAAATACAATTCCCATGATTCCCTAGCACTGAGATAGGGCAGTGGATTCAATTTGCACTATTTCTAGCAATCTACAAAGGCCCTATATTTCTGATGAATGATCCACACTAGAGAAGATTCACACAACCATATCCAATTATAGCAAAAGGTCTGGATAAGAGGTTGTTATGAGCTTAAAAGTTTGCGAATGTATGAACAGACAGAGAAACCAGATACTAATTTTCTCTGTAATAAAAATGTGGCTCATCAATTCAATCTTAATAGGAAAAGGAAGTCCACACTGGAGAGATAACTGTATAAAAAATGGACAGGATGGTCTGAAGGTGTAATCTTTACCACAAAACAATTCACACTCCAAATAGGGTTGCCAGATTGAGAACTGGAGGTGGGTCCCATTCCGTTAAAGGCTGTGTAGAAGAGGCGCTTTCAGCAGATGTTGCTCTCTTATCCAAAACCATGACAGGGACAGGTGATCTCTCCAGTTGCAACTCCCAACTCTACATGAAGCTTAATTTGCTCAGAGACTAAGGGGGGGTTGCAGACTGCCAGAAATAGTGTGAATTCAGTCCACTTTTAGGGTTAGGGTTAGAGTTAGGGAACCATGGGAACTGTATTTTATTGTGGCATCAGAGTTGTCTGACAGAGAAGGCTCAATGTCTCAGAAAAATAGCAGTTCCCATGATTCCCTAGCACTAACCCTAACCCTAAAAGTGGACTGAATTCACACTATTTCTGGCAGTCTGCAACCCCCCTAAAAGACACTTCATATGAAAAAGCAATCTGACTATCTACAAGACAATCCACACTAGAAATTAACTACACTCAGGTTCAAATCTGTGATTAAAAGCTTCAGTAAGGACCTTATCACACAAGGCTCAATGCAGACAGAATCCAAACGAAATCCCGACCTAATACGTATTATTTTTCCATGTGTCCACACGATATCGCACAGAACCCCGACAGGACTCCGACAGAATGCACGAAGAACCGAGATCTTTTGTATTTCGCTTTCTTGAGGAATTGCAATTGTGTGACGGGAATCATTTCGCTTTTGCTGTAAAGTCTGATCACCAAATACATATCGTGGAGCATTTCCCCAATACGTATTGGGGAGCATTTCCCCGCCTGTGCTCCAAGGAGGTCCTCCCCCGGAGAGCGAGACCCCGCTCAGGGTCCGCGCTCTGAGGAGGTCCTCCCCGGAGAGCCGGCTCTCTTCTGAGGACGTCCTCCTCGGAGCGCGGACCCTGCACAGGGCCTCGCTCCAAGGAGGTCCTCCCCGGAGAGCCGGCTCTCTGAGAACGTCCTCCTTGGAGCGAGGCCCCGCGCAGGGGGTCCGCGCTCCGAGGAGGTCCTCCCCGGAGAGCCGGCTCTCTGAGGACATCCTCCTTGGAGCGAGGCCCCACACAGGGTCCGTGCTCCAAGGAGGACGTCCTCAGAGAGCCAGCTCTCCAGGGAGGACCTCCTTGGAGCGCGGACCCTGCATGGGCCCTCGCTCCAAGGAGGACATCCTCAGAGAGCCAGCTTGGGAAGGGGTGACAGCCGCGACGTGACAGCCATGGCTGTATTGAGCATGTGCAATAACATCATTGCTTGGTTATGTACGGGATTTTCTCACTTATGTGTGAACGGCAAATACTGTTCCCGGGAGCGCTTTCCTTAATTGCGCGATGATGCTAGTTGCGTCTGATAGCCATTTGCGTATTGTGGGGTTTCTTTCGGTTTATTACTGGATTTATTCTTATTTCACTTTATTATCGCTTTGTGGCCCGCGTGTGATAAGGTCCTAAGAGATCATATTGTGCTGAACCATAAGCTAACACAAAGCAAATGTTACTATAATGGAACATTTCAAGCACTATCATAAAGTAAGTTCCAAGAGATATGTATGTTTAGCAACAATATAACACATTGTTTGTTCCCATAGAATAATAATCTGTCTATCCATAGAAGGAGCCACATTAGAGAGAGGCTATAACCATATCCTCTCATGGTAAAAGCTTCAGTAAGAAATCATTTTCTGCATAAACCTAAGCAGATGCAAAAACACAAGGAGAGGCACTGTATTAACAAGCATCTTGATCCGACGGGGTAATCTTTCCTAAAAAACAAAAACTATCCACACCGCAAATAATTAACAGATTTAGAATTTGATGCAGTTTCTGTCCCTTTAAATGGTTGAGTAGAAGACAAGCTTTCCAGAGATGCTTCTTTCTGGTGCACAGCCTTTAAAGGGAAAACCGACCTCTCCAATTGCCACTCCTATATGAAGTTGCTGGGAGAGGTCATCCAGAGTTTTCCGTTTGGATGTCATCTGAATGCTGATGATACCCAGTTCTATCCCTCCTTTACAACTGATGCCAGGGAGACTGTGGTAGTACTCAATTGTTGTCTGGATGCAATAAAAGAGTGGATGTGGGTGAACACACTGAGGCTTAATCCAGACCAGATGGAAATGCATCCAGTCTGTAGGAAAATCAACCAGGGATTGGGATCATTGCCTGTGTTCTGGATAGAGTTGCCCTCTCTCTGAAAGATCAGGTTCATAGTTTGGAGATGCTCTTGAACCCAACACTGCTCCTGGAAAGTCAAATTCTTGTGATGGCCAGGAGCATATCTGCCCAGATTCAACTGGGCACCTGCTTCCCCCATTCTTGGGGAAGGCTGATCTGGTAACAGTAGTTCATTGCTTAGTTACCTCTTGATTGTTGTTGTTGTTGTTGTTAACTGCTTACGCGTCAATCTCGACCCATGGCGACCCTGCTGATGAAACATATCCAAGGCCCCCTGTCCTCCACTGCTCTGCCCAACTCCTACAAACTCATGCTTGTGGTCTCTTTAATAGAGTCCATCCATCTTGATTAGCCTCTTGATTGAGAAATGTAATGCACTCAATGTGGGGCTGCCCATGAAAAGTTTTCGGAAGTGTTCAAAATGGTATCAGGTGTGCCTTTTAGAAGCCATATAACACTGGTCTTGCAAGTAGTGCACTCACCTCCAGTTTTTTTCTGAGCTCAATTCAAGGTGCTGGTAAACATCTTGAGGGTAAATATCTGACAAACAACCTCCTCCTATATGAGCGAGCCAGAAATTTGAAATCTTCAGGGGGGCTGTGTTGCGTATCCCAACACCTCGTGAGGTTAAGTTGGTGGATGCATGTAAAAGGGCTTTTGTAAGAAAGGGGAGAACTGAGATCTCAGCCCCACTGCATCAACCCCGAATTAATATGGACTGCGGGTCAAATCCTGTATCTGTGTTGGAAGCCAACTTTCTTTGGCCAAAGAGTTTCCCTTCCATCCAGAAAAGGACAGAAGAGAAGAGCCATAGAAAACCACAGATAGAACTCGCCAAGTTTGTACATTGCCTGCTTTATTTCCTCCAACCTTCTCATATTCCTTGGCAGCTTCTCTAGCATTAGTTAACACCAAGGTTTCCTCTTCTGCTGTCAGCAGAATGTTCAAAAGTTGCTGACAATCCACCCAATTGGGATTATGTGTTCCCATTATGCCTTCTACTAAATTAGCCATTCCTGTCGGGTCTTCCATCCATGGGGGTCTAGATGCTTTCCAAATTAGCAAGTCATTACTGGTGAAGGGATTATTGATGTTTCCAAATGGGAAAGTGTATATTCCGAAGGTATTGGCATGGCATTTGGTGCAAGAGTTGCACAAACAGTACCATCAGGGGGGAACAGCCATGCAACAATTGTTAGAAAGACAAGTATATTTTGAAGGGTTAACAGCTATCATCAGACAGGTAGCCAGAAGGTGTGAAATATGTGCAAAATCTAACCCTAGGGTGGGCCCCTTGCAACCTCCGGGGGTTCAGAGGGTTGGGTTTTCCCCATGGGAAACACTGGTTGTGGACTTTACTGAAATGCCAAAGTGCAGGAAGTTTCAATATTTGCTTGTGTTTGTATGTACCTTTTCGGGATGGGTTGATGCTTTTCCTACAACTAATGAAAAAGCTGAACAGGTTGTAAAAGCTTTGCTAAGAGACATTGTACCTCGCGCAGGTATCCCCTTATACTTATCGAGCGACAACGGACCTGCTTTCGTGCACCAGGTTGTTCAAAAGCTAGCCCAAGCCTTGGGAATAACCTGGAAGTTACATTGTGCTTACCATCCCCAAAGTTCTGCTAGAGTGGAACGAATGAATAGAACTCTTAAAGGGACAATTTCTAAAATGTGCCAAGAGACTGGACTTGATTGGGTGACTGTGTTACCTATGGCACTTTTTAAAGTTCGCTGTACACCAACAAGATTTTTGGGACTTTCTCCTTATGAAGTTGTTTTTGGAAGACCACCATTGAACATACATAGACTTGAGGGAGATGTAGAGCAGATAGGGAAAGTGGAGTTAGTAAAAGAAATACAACTATTGGGCAAGACTGTGGCAAAACTACAACAATATGTGCAGACTATCAGGTATCCTTTCCCCGTTACTGCTCTCCACCCTTTCTCTCCAGGTGATCGAGTGTGGCTGAAGGATTGGAAGAGTAATCCCTTGGGGCCAAAATATAAAGGGCCCTACGACGTGCTGTTGACTACGCCTACCGCAGCCAAACTGAGGGGAGTGAGACCCTGGATTCACTATACCAGGCTAAAGAAGGACCAGACCAGAGAGTGGCGAGCTGAGAGTGATCCAAACAATCCATTGGGTCTTCGGATCAAGCGGTCCAGGGAAGACAGGGCAGCGTCGCAACGTGAGCCCCCTGTCTGAGGTCAGGTGAACCAAGCACCGCCTCGAAGTTAAGGAGCCTGGCTGCCGGAGAGCCATGGCCAAAGAAAAGAAGGGACAGTTGTTAAAATCAGACACAAAAATACAAATTGAATCACATGATCCAGCCCCCATGTGCCCCCAAGTGCCAATTTATCATGTCTTAGGCCCCATCATTTAGTAATAATGCTCCTGCTGGGAATTATAGTAATGTTGTTCTTATATCCCCCAAACTGTGAAGGGAATTCATTCCTAAAGCTATATGATTTGACCCACGGGAGGCCCATAGATGGAAAACAGGTGGCGTGCTTCCCTTGGGGAGCAAAGTTAAACGTGCGAAGTCTGTGGCAAGCGGTCCCCACGTCACTGATGAATTATACAATTTTAAATCAGACAGAGTGGGACAAGGAGAGGCCAGTGACGGGATGGTATGGGTTTGGATATCCAGGATCGTGTATAGGAAATGAGCCTGGATATGAAGGGTGTCCCCGATACACCGGTTGGGGATTTATAGTTAAAACTGAAGGGAGGCCCTCCTATTGTCCAAACACCACCTTTTGCCAACAGTGGGGAACCAGACTAGTCCACAGAAGGAGTCATCCTGAATGGGGATATAAAGAAGTATGGTGTAAACATGAAAGTGAGGTTATAAATCTTTGTGATAAATTTCCAGAGTTAGAATATACTGAGAATTCTCAGACTTGGAGCTATGCAAATATAAACATGAGTGGATACCCGTGGGAAGACCCTTATGGCCTCACCCAACCTCAAGAATGGGTACAATATAGGAGCCAAGCTCATATGTGCCCCTGCAAGATAGGGTGTAAGGCACATAAAGGGTTCTTCTTTTTAAAAAAGGATGGCAAGTTCTCCAACGTGCATAAGGGATGCAAGGAGGTTGGTTTGGGACAGATAAGGTTGGGATCTGTTCCTTGTACTGAAACATATGCTAAGCCCAGTCAAAGAAGATATGCACGTAACATCCCACAGGTATCTAAAGAGTTTTGTGAAGATAAGTCAATTGTGGTCCCAACAATGGGAGAATCGGTAGGCTGGGGAATAATTTCTTTTGGCATATATAATCATGTGCAAGATGGACATTTTCAAGCAGGAGTGGCATGCGCTTTGGCTTATTTATCAAATGCTACCATACATGCCTTACACAAGTTAAATGTAGAAATGGAAAGCATGCGCCTTTTCACTCAACAAAATCGTGTAGCACTTGATTATATATTAGCTGCAAAAGGGGGAGCCTGTGCTGTAATTGGAGACAAGTGTATGACTGGAATAAATGCTAGTAGTATAGAGGAAGACATTGATGAAATAAGAGGGGTTTTGGATCATATCAAAATAAGTGATGGATCATCTCTAGATTGGCTAACCTCATGGTTGCCCAACCTAAGAGGTATAAAAGAAATATTCTTGATGATAATATTAATCTTGCTTATTGGAATTATTATATGTACTTGTTTACCCTGTTTGCTTAAGTTTTTGCAAAATAGAGTTAGAGCTATGCTTCATGTAGAAAGAAAAATAATGTTGGCTTATAGAACTTGTCCAGCCTTACCAAAAGGGAACAACATCTATGCCTCGTATCATAACTTACAAGAAAAAGGGAGAAATGAGAGGGTCAGTCTAACTGATCCAGAGAGGTCCCTGGAATAGAACAGCATCCCACTTAGCACTTAGCTCAGGGCAGTGGAAAGTTACAGAAAAGAAGCCCGGGTGGAAAGTGTAGGGGGGTGAATAACAGGATGTGTGTAAGTTATGAACAAGGCCAGGGCATGGAGACCTGGTATAGATAAGGAAGTGAAACATTAGCAGATGCCTTGGCAACAGCTGATAAGGAAAAAGGCCTGCGCAAGTAGAAAACAGAAAACAGATAACCAGAAGAAGGGCTTAACTGCTAGAATTGCTGTGTTAGGCAAACGTAATTCTGCTTTGTGATTGGCTAAAAGCTAGTATAACTGTATGCTGTGAATAACTAAGGGTGTGACAGTCTTGGCCGCGAGGTCACCTGTCATCCCAGCTGGAAAATAAACTTACCTTGGTTGGAGTCAACTGTTGGTCGGCCTCTTCTATGTCCTCCACTCCCCGGGATATGTTCGGGAACTGCTAAATTCCCTTACAGAAGGACACATTGTAGAGGATTTGTCAAGAAGGGGGAACGATACAGAGGAATCTCAGATTACTATGTTATGTATGTTACTTAAAATCATCCAAGGCTGAGATGTTTACCTCTGGAATCATAGAAAGCACATCTGGAATAGGGTTCTTTCTGTGGGCCTGAGGCTCAGGGGTTTCCACCCCTTACCTTAGGTTTTGGGTTGGGTTATGCCTGCCCTGCTAAGAAACATGCAAAGAGGGTAAGAAGGTCTCAGCCATTTCAGGCTAGGAATGGTAGGTGGCATTTCTGAATGGTCTCAACTGAGTACAGACCACATGCAAAGTACACAATGCTCATGGCAGGATGCAAAGGAGGCTAGACTTGTTTTTATATGCATAGCTAATTCTGGACTTGGAAATTTTATATGAATTAAAAAGTATCCCTGCTACCTTAGAGCAAAATCCATGAGAGAAGAACCACAATTCCCCCGCTCTCTTGGAAAACATAATACTACCAGGAGCCAAAGGGAAGCCATCTACTCTAAAAATAAATGGGCAGAAGGATTTTAACATCCTTTACTATTAAAGTACAAGTTATGTTCTCCAACCCCTAAAGAACAGGCTACAGATCCCTGGAGGAACAAACAAACAAACATGGATTGGGGACACAAACCAAAGACAGAAAAGCTGTGCTGGAGAAGATGGAGTTCTCCTTTTGCTTTTCTCTCATGCTAGAAATGAGTTTCACTCTCACTCTTTTCCTGCCCTTCATTGCACCATGGCCTTACCCAACGTGGTGGCATTCCCTTCTATCCCAAGTGTGCAAGGCAGTTCTCAGGAGACCAACAAGGCAAATACCTTCTCCAAAAAGATCCTCTGGAAGATTATAATGCTTGAGTCCCAGCTGAAGGTCCAGTGAAGGCACCACCCAATTCCTACAAGGTGGGAAAGCCTTAAATAGACCAGACTCTGGCCCAGAACCTAGCACTCCTCCTTTGTGTTAAGAAGGAGCAATGGGTGGACTGTCAGTGTTAGCCAGAGCATGAAAGGGTTAGTTTGCTCTAAGGGTTAGAGATATACGAACCCAGCCAAATGGGGGTCAGTGGATACGATCTCCTTCCAACTGACAGGGGCTGCTGCTCTTGCTGCACTTGCTCCAGCTTGCAGCAAGGCTCGTCAAGGACTAAGGGTAGATCAGAAATTGGTATGCTAGTCAGGGAATTCTGGGAATTGTAGTCCAAAAACCTAACCCTTTCACGCTCGCTTGTTCCAAGCCAAAGAGCATCTGTGACAGAACAGCTGAGCCTTTTCAAAATGCTCCTCATTTTTCTTTTTCTTTTTCCCTTTCCAAAGTGCCAAAGGGAGTCGGTGTTTTGCTCAAGGAGATATAGGAGAAAGGGAATGAAAAGGAGTGCATCAAAAGCCACTCAGGTGGGAGATTCTCTTCAGCTGCTGTAGGATTTTGATGGGGAAAGGAAGAGCCAGAGAGAAGAGGCATGAAAACTGTGGCCCAAATCCTCTTGTTAGTACCAACCCAAGTAAACCCACAGAATCAACAGGCTTTTGCATTGTGTTGACTCACGATTCAATGAAGAAGATTCAATGGTTCTCCTCTAATCAGAATTAAAAGTGCGATTCCAAGCCAAGTGAATTTCTGTAGACCAAAAACATTTCCATCTGTATTTTCTGCAGGTGAACAAAGATCCCGAAGAGGCCATTTTGATCATCAGCTGGGAAAAGAAAGGAGAGTCTCCATCAATCTCTGTCGTTCTGGGGGAAGCGCTGAGAGAACCTCAGGAAAGATGCCCTTAAATCAGGTGGAGGTTCATGCCATCTCCCTCTCTGCAATGGACCCCATGGGCTTGTTCTGCACCCTTTCGGTGGAGAAATGCTGGTGTTTTCTAGGTTGAAGTTGAACTTGACTTTAACTCAAAGAAAAGAGAGTTTTCTGTTTTGTCTGTTGGACAGCTGAACAGACATCATTCTTGCATCTACAGTGCAGCTCAGTGAGTCCTTGGGAATCCTGCCCTCCCATTTTCCCCGCCAGTCTGGGCTTGGAGAGGAACTACATCTTCTCCCCAGTTGTTCCATCAAGCCTACCAGCCGTGATCTTCGTACAGTGTATTGTGATCTGTACTAGTCCTACTAGGGACATTCCTTTTTGGGTGGGCCTTACCATTTCAGGGAGCAGGCAGCAGGTTTGGGGTTCCATGAAGGGTAACAATCTCATGTTTTAACTTGATTTCCTTGTACTTTTCTTCACATGAATGGAATTTTCTTCCTGATGTACAAAACAAGCTGTAGCTGGGGATGATGGGAGCTGGAATCACAAACATGTACAGGGCAGCAGTTTAGAGGAGGCTGGTCCAGAATATAGTACACAATGTAGATGGGGACAAGAAACTCCCACTTTGAGATAGGGTTGCCATAGTCGACTTCCAAAAATCCAGTCATCTAATTTACATGTTGTGTAAAATAAATTGTACTCAGATTGAATCAATTAATTGTTGCATTTTTTCATTCACCATGTTTCTGTCTTTTTTACAGAAGTTAGAGTTAGAACTAGGCTGGCAGAACTACAGTTGCCTCTCTGTTCTTGCATACTTGGGATCCCTCACCTATCCGCGGGCAGTAAATGGAGGGGCACAAAATGGGACATGTGCCTCCATTCAAGACTATAGGACTTGAATAGACATGATTTTCCGTTCTTGTGGAAGGGTCCAGAATGGATCCTGTGTGAGATGTAGTACAAAATAATGCTTGAAGTGCTGTAGTGTGAACAGGGGGGCTCAGGAGAAATGAACTTGCAGAAATAAAACAGTTTGGCACCACCTTAAGTGCTATACCTCCATACTATGGAAATGTGGGATTTGTAGTTTTGCAAGATCTTTAGCCTTTTATGCCACACAGTGGCATTTCCACACCAGGTGTAACCTTTGCAGGGTGTGTGGCTTCTGGAAAGTACAGCTTCTGGCGGAGTTTCCGGGGTCGGAGCTGATAGGGACTGCATACAATCGGGGATGTAGGGCATGAGCGGTGGAGTGTGGGAGAAGCGCACAAGGGACAGAGTATGGGAGATGGAGTGGCATGTGCTGGGGATGGAGCGTGTAGAGGACAGAGTGAGGGAGAAGGCACAGGGAGGATGACCATGTGTCACCAGCCTTCTGGGGTGTCACCCGGTGCAGGCCGCACCACCACACACTCCCTAGTGATGCCACTAGTGCCAAAGAATACTGATGCCTGACCAAACTACAAATTCCAGGATTCTGTAGGATAGAACCATGGCAGTTAAAGTGGTGCCAAACTGCATTATTTCTACCATGTAGATGCAAGCTCAGGTTACAATCTCTGCTTGATCATGGAATTCACTGTGTGGTTTGAACCACCACCAGCAAACCTAAGGAAATCTGCCAATCCAGCCCTTTCCTTTCCTTTCCTTTCCTTTCCTTCTTCCTTTCCCACCATTTCTCTTCCCAGAGTTTCATGCTGTGTGCTTGCAATCCTCCATTTCTGGATGAAGGCTAGCTCCCTCAGAGATTGGTGCAGGGGCCTTGCCTTTTTCCCGATGGTGGATCTATATATCAGGGGATGGAGGAGCATTTAAAGATGTCGTATAGCCCCCAGCCCAGTATTGTGAAGTGTTCGAGCCCTCTTAGGACTACTTCATGTGCTGATTCAACTTTTCTGACTATGGGCTGTTTTCTAGTTATAGGAACGTGTGACCTTTTCGCGTGTGTCTGTATATTTCGCATGTGTCTGTATATTTCAGCAAGGAGGAGTGGGACCACCTGGATCTGGACCAACAATCTTTGTACATCCAGGTGATGATGGAAAACTATGAGAAGGTCTCCTCACTGGGTAAGGAACTTGGCCTCCATTTAAATCTTTTCATAGTAAATTCTTTCTTTCTCCTTCTTCTGTGGTTTCACAGGGCAGCCCAAGACATCACGCTGTCTGAGGCATTGTCCAAGAGCTCAGCACTTGATGGCCTGGGTTGGATTAGGTCTTCCTCTGAGGCCCCAGGTAAACATGACCAAAGAAACGTCTTTCAGGCCAGTTTCACTGATGCAGTCCCCTGTCCGATGGCAATGGCAATGTAGGAAATTCTGTGGTCCAGTAGCATAAAGGTGGGCATCTACCCAGGGGTCACTCTTCACTCCCTCCAACCAGTGCTGCCATTATTTTTCAATGACCTCTGCCCAAATCTTTCTCAAAATAGCATCTGGAGCATTGTGAAGGACTTTCTTTGTAGGCTCTGCCTGCTTTTATACTTTGGGGGATCCATCTGTGCCATTTTCATGCCATAAAAGCCAGAAAATTGAGGTAATTTCTATAGAAAAATAGGTTCAGGGCCATTGTGGGAATGGAGGAGAACTTGAAGGGCTGCAGCTAGGACCACTGGTGGCTGTACTTTGTTCACCCACCCATTTGTGGATATATTTTCAAGGATTGAAAAAAAGGATCCACATATCAAATTAGATGGGGGGGGGGTGAGGCTTTTCTTAATAGAGTAAACCTGAAGGGTTTTCAAAACTACATTGCAGAAGAGACAAAAGCCTTCATTGCCATTGAGCAGGGGAAGGAAACTTTTCCCCTTTAAGGGCCGAGAGACTTCAGCTCCCAGAAGCCTCAGCCATGTTGGCCAATAGTCCCATGACCTAGAGATTCCTAGGCCCTTATCACATGGGGTCTGAAGCAGAGCTAATCCAAAGGGCATCCACAGCTAATACATATTATTCCCCCGTGTTTACACATGACGCTGCCCCAGAACACGGAGCTAATCCGTATTGTTCCCCCGTGTCTACACACGACGCTGCCCCAGAACACGGAGCTAATCCGTATTGTTCCCCGTGTCTACACACGACGCTGCCCCAGAACTCGGCAGAATACGGAGCTAATCCGTAAGGAGCAGGGAGATTTTGACATTCGGTTTGTAGAGGATGTACCTAGGGAGCCTTCGCATTCATTGCGAATTGGTGGGCAAGGCGAAAATCCCAGCGAGGGGAAGGGATTGCCTTGGCAAAAGGCAAACCGGATTGGAAAGAAGAGGAGGAGAGGAAGAGGGAAGAGGGAGGCGATCTCTCTCTCTCCATGGGCTGCCTTCCCTTCTCCAGTCCTCCAGCCCTCCTCCTCCTCCCCGGTTCCCATGGCTGCCTTTCCTCCCGGCTTTTTGTGACGGGAGAGAAGGGAGCCTTGGTATTAATTGCGAAATGGCCAAAAGGGCGATATTCCCTCCGTTTCGCTATGGAACCGAATTTATTCCTACTTCTGTTTTTCTTCGCTTTTTCTTTGCTTCGTGGCCAGCGTTTGATAAGGTCCCTAGAGAGGTGTTCTCTCAGGTAAAAACAGTAGTTTTTGTTATTTGTGGTTTTTCCACTTTCACGGGGGTCCTGTGCCCCTAACCCCAGCGAATGTGGAGGGACGAGTGTATATTAACCATTTCCATTAAGCATTCTGGATTAATCTTCATCCAGGTGGAAAAAGAGAGAGCAACAGCTGTTCCTTTGAAGTGACCTCTTGTTTGCCTCTTGTTTGCTTGCTCAGTCCTTTCTCTCATCCTTTTCAGTTATATTTGAGAGTCAGTCTTTTCTGTGTTCTTATTCTAGAACATGAGTGGCATGAAATAAGTCAATGTGCCAAATGCGGGATCTGTTTTATGGATGAATTGGACCTTTCCAGACACCAGAGGACCCACAGAGAAGAGGAACATAAAAGGAAAGAGAAGCCATGGAAATGTTTAAAACACAAGGGAGGGAAATGCTTCAAATGTGAAGTGTGTGGGAAATGTTTTGCTAGAATTTCTGGTCTTCTGTGTCACATGAGAATTCACACAGGAGAGAAACCATTCAAATGCCAAGAATATAGAAAAGCTTTTACCCGGAGCGGACACCTGTCAACTCATCAAAAAGTCCACAAAGGAGAGAAACCATATCCGTGCCAGGAATGTAGAAGATCATTTACTTTAAAGGGAAATCTTATGACGCATCAGAGAGTCCACACAGGAGAGAAACCGTACAAGTGCCAGAGGTGTGAAAAATGTTTTACTCAAAGTATCAGCCTTGTGATGCATCAGAGAGTTCACACAGGAGAGAAACCATACAAGTGTCAGAAGTGTGAAAAATGTTTTGCTACAAACTCAAATCTTGTGGTACATGAGAGAGTTCACACAGGAGAGAAACCATACAAGTGTCAGAAGTGTGAAAAATGTTTTGCTACAAACTCAAATCTTGTGGTACATGAGAGAGTCCACACAGGAGAGAAACCATACATGTGCCAGAAATGTGAAAAATGTTTTACTCAAAGTCCCAACCTTGTGAAGCATCAGAGAGTCCACACACAATAGATAAACTATACTGATGCCCAGAGTGTGGGAAATGTTTTGGTCAGAGAGGCAACCTTTTGATCCACCAAAAAGCCCATGGAAGAGAGAGAACTTATCTAGGCCCTCGTGTGGTAAAATGCTTTGATCAAACATCCAAAGTTGGATCCCACAAGAGAATTCACTTCAGGCATATGTCTTGCTAGAGGAAGAAAATCTTTCATCATGCAACAAGCAACACAGCATTTTGGCTGCATTTATGTCTCGGAATAGGAAAAAGACCCCATAAATGCGGCAAGTATGGAAAACGTTTTACTCAAAGGGTACAACTTGTGATTCACAAAAGCAGGGGTAGGCAACCTTTCTCCTTTAAGGGCCGAGGGACTTCAGCTCCCAGAAGCCTCAGCCACGTTGGCCAATAGTCCCATGTTGGCCGATAGCTCCTTGGATTCTGGTAGCTGAAGTCCCTCGGCCCTTAAAGGGGAAATGTTGCCTACCCCTGCACAAAAGGGTTCACCAAAGTAAGAAACCATATCGATGTTTATAGCATGGAGAAAGCTTTGTCCACTTCCTACATCTGTACAGACATCTGAGGACTCATGAAAGACAGTAATTCTATAATGATGCCTTGTGTGGAAACAAAACACAAGAACAGGAGGATTCATCTTGATTCTCTTTTTTGGGCCAAGCACATTTTAGAAACCATCAAAACCTCAGAACTGGAAATAAAACACCTGACAATACAGAGGGTGTGAAATAGTTTTATTACTATTTGTTATTTTTGACACATCAAAGCCTCCAAGTAGAGAAACCACATAAGTGCTATGTATATCGCAGCAGTTTTTATAACTACAAATTACTTTAAAAACAAAACGGAAAAAAAAAAGCTCACTCTGATTCAGACCAACGTCCTACTGCTAACATTGGCCAGACACAGGTTTCTTAGAAATGGACAAGCAAGGCTGCAAAGGTAGAACTCTTTCCCATCTCTTTGTCTCAAGTATCTTGTATTGTGAAATATGCTGCCTCTAATGATGGAGGTTCTGTTCTATCTGCTGTTTCAAGCTCACAAGTGTCTTCTGTTTCAGATGAGAAGCATCAACTTGGAATGTGGTGCTTAAGAGTACATACCTCCATAGCTATATCAGCAGCAACATAATTTTCCTATGTGCTGATTCTGCTTTCAAAGGCTATGTTTTTAAAATACAGTGATATAATAAAGGTTTGAATTATTTGGAAACTTCTGCTTATTTCGACCCACCTCTAATGAGTAAGAAACTGGTGGTGGAATGTCAAGTAAGGAAATTTGCTACACTCATTAAGGAGACATTCCCTCAGTGGAAATTTTCATGGACTTTAAGCAGCAGCAATATTAGGATGGGTGTCATGAGGAAGTGAGTGTGTGTCCGTCTCCTTTCTCCACCCACTGAATCTGGTGAAATGGATGGGATGAGGTGCAGCTCAGTGCATGGAGAAAAGACATGGACACACTCTTGCTCATTTGCTTATCATTAAAGCAAAGCAAAGCAGCTTCATTTATATACCGCTTCATATCGCGCATGGGATGTCTAAGCGGTTTACAACTGTGAGCTGATTGCCCCCCAACAATCTGGGTACTCATTTTAGCGACCTTGGAAGGATGCAGGCCTGAGTCGAGACTCAGCCTTGGCTGGTATTGAACTTACAACCTTGTGGTCTATGGACGTTACCACACTGGCCCTAAAGCAGAAAGAATTCAGCATCACTTCAGCACCATTCTGGATTTTTTTTTCCGTGTGTTCACACGACGTCGCTGCAAACCCCGCCCACCCCTGCATCATTCCGGCATCATTTCAGCGTCATTTCAGTTCTTTTAAATTCCGGGATCTTGAGGAATTACACTCGAGTGGCCGGAGTCATGCCGGAATGATGGTGCTTTCGCTGTAGGTATGAACAAATGGTCCTCTCTTCTATTCTTTTAAGGCAATCTAGAGGTTTCTTGGGATTTGTGCCGCGGCGCGGCCAGGGGTTGGGGAAGGGATCATTATTATGGATGGTTTTGTAGCCCGGAATTTGGGGGTTGGAAACAAATCGTTGTTTTCTGATGCTTATCTTTTCTCAGGTTTGGATACCTGGCTGCCAGCGAGGCCATGGTACCTGGTCGTCTATTCATCCTGCTGGTTCTCTGGATGTGTGTGAGTGTTACCTTGAATAAATGTATTAAATCTATTCCTTGGGCGCCCTAGTCTGTATATATAGTTGGGGGGGGGGTGCAGACCAGTGGAGGCAGTTATTTGGTTGGAAGAATAGAGTAGGTGATGAGAGAGAGAAGAGAGAGAGAAGATGGAGGGATAGAGAGAGAGAGAGAGAGAGAGAGAGATGGATAGATAGAGAGATAGATAGATGGATAGATGGATAGATAGAGAGATAGATAGATGGATAGATGGATAGATAGAGGGATAGATAGAGGGATAGATAGATAGAGGGATAGATAGATAGAGGGATAGATAGATAGAGGGATAGATAGATAGAGGGATAGATGGATAGATAGATAGATGGATAGATAGATAGATGGATGGATAGATGGATGGATAGATGGATAGATGGATGGATAGATGGATGGATGGATAGATGGATAGATAGATGGATAGATAGATAGATAGATAGATGGATAGAGGGATAGAGGGATAGAGGGATAGAGGGATAGAGGGATAGATAGATAGATAGATAGAGGGATAGATAGAGGGATAGATGCAGGGATAGATGCAGGGATAGATGCAGGGATGGAGAGAGGGGGGAAGTGGGGGAAGACAGAGAGAGAGAGGGAGATGGATAGATAGAGGGGTGGGGGAGGGGGGATGGAGAGAGAGAGAGAGAGAGAGATGGAGGGATGAAGAGAGAGAGAGAGAGAGAGAGAGAGAGAGAGAAATGGAGAGAGAATAGAGAAGAGGGAAGGGGGGAAGGTGAGAAGGAAGAGAGAGATTGAGATGGAGGGCTAGAGATAGATAGATAGATAGATAGATACATATATATATATATATATATATATATAGGTATATCGATATCTATCTATCTATATCAGGAGGAAGAAGGGAGAGAGAGGAAGAGAGAGGAAGAGTACGAGGGATAGGGATAGGCAAGTGAACAGATTTCTGTGGACAGCTGTGTTACCTACAGAGATGGGGTCACAGTACGCAATAACTTCCTACACATGCCCTTTTGCTAATTTTCAGGATGTCTCTTTACAATTTCACGTCATCTACATTTAGATTTACCTGTATCTATACATCTACCTTGAAAGAAAACGTTAATATTTACATTTTGTGGTTTTTTGGGTTCAGTGGGGGAAATCCTGAACATTAACCTACCTAGAACACCTGACGTGCATGGTTGACTTATCTAAGCACCCCTCCAAAGGGGCTTTTTCTTTGGTACGGTGGGGGAAACCGTCAAGATACTTCTGCCTCCTGCCATGCAGGAATGCCATTTCTATGCACCACGAGGCCCTTTCCGACTGTGCTTCGATGTGCAGTTAAGTGGAGATGGCTCCACAAATGGCCAAGCACCTATTTCCATGCTTGTGTGCCCTGTTGTGAGGGGCAGTTTTAAAAATTGTCGGTTTGTGCTGTTTTTTCTTTTGCATGCATTCCACTGCTCTTTGGGCCTGAGCTAATAAGCAAGCCATATCAGGTAGTACCCTTCACCAATTTGAAAAATGCTACTCATTTCACCTTTTAACCTATTCCCTGATCAATAGAACTTTTTCTCTCCTCCCTTTCTTTTTGGCCCGCCAGGGTATGTTCTGGCTTGGTAATATCTTGCAGTGTTATGTGACATATTTCTGATTAATAATGTAACAGAGAGACACTGATATTGTTAATCTATTCTCGTGGTCCATTCCCTTATGGTTCTAGTGATGTTCCTTCTTTCTCTTTCAGATACACTTTTTGGCATCCTAGATATCTAGATGCTGGTGCAAAGGACTGGAAAGGGTGCTTTGAGTGTGTGTGTATGTGTTTCCAACATCCCACCTCAGCTAATGAAAGAAAGATGCCATGCAGTCTTTTTGACAAAAAATATATTATTTATTTTAAACACATAATTATTGTTTTTTTCTTTATACACTTTCATAATTTTTTTATGAAATAAAAAAGTGGAGGGAGGGAGGGAGAGGTGGAGGGAGGGAGGGAGGGAGGGAGGGAGGGAGGGAGGGAGAAATAAAAAAAGACCAAAACCTCTGACTGTACTGTTCTGTTCGCGCACACGGCAGAGGGGGGTGGGATGGATGAAACAACCAAAAATCACTCCTGGGGTGGCGAGCGTTGAACCCGAAAATGGTTAACCCACATGTCGAGCTGGTCAACCTTCCATTCCAATGCACCGATCCTCTCTATCATCTCCCCCACGGTGTGTGCCAGACTGGGGAGGAGTTCTCGGACTGTAGTGTAGGGGAAAACAAAAAGAAAGAAAACATTATAGCTTGTCTGCTACAATGATGTGTGCGTGTGTTGTATTATTTACTTGTTTCCCCCTGGTTATGTCACATAACTACCTGGACGTTCTTCTGCCACGTCTGGTGGCTCGGGTGGGTGATCCTCGTCGGCTGGCTGTGGAACAGCCTGCTGCTCCACAGCCTGCCCCTCGGCAGGGTCTTCCTGGCCTTCCAACAGGGGAGGGCTGGTTCTCCCTCCTCTCTCTGCCTCGTCCTCCTCTTCGTGGGGGGGCCGCCTGCCCTCCGGCCTATGTGGCGCTTGTTCCTGGGGCTCATCCACTTGTGCCTCGATTTCTCCTGGAAAGATGACATTATAGAACAGGGTACATTAATTATGGCCGACTTGGCATTAACATTACAGAGCTGATATTTTTGGCATAACTGTTTGGAGAGGTAAACATAAATGCAAAGAACAGGTAAGGACAGCTAAACATACACATAAATGCAAATGTAAACATATACACCCCAGCATAGATGCCAATGTACACATATACACATCCACAGAAGTGTTGATGTAAACTTATACACCCCTACATATATACACTTTGAACTGCAGTGTAGGGAATTACTTACTTTGTGGTCTTCTGGCAAGCCTGCCGTCGGGGCGTCCTGCCTTTTCCCAAAGCTGGCGAAGCTGCCTATAGAAGGGGGGCCTTGCTTCTGGAGGGGGTTCCCCGTGGAACATATTTCTGGCCCTATAAAAGGCATTCCTGAGAACTTGGGCCTCACTTGGGCCACAGTTCTCAGGAATCCTTTACGGGCCAGTCGTCTAGCTAGCCGCCTGTAGATGGTGTGGTTTGGGTGTGTGCTCGACCCTATGAGCAGGGGGAGGTTGCGGCTAGCACCCATGATGTCCAGAAGGGCCTCAACTTCAGCATTCAGCCACATTCGCCGCCTGCTCGCCATCTCCGCGGCTATCCCTATGGCCCATGTACTTCCAGGACCAACAGGTGTCGCCAGAGCAGAAGCAGGATCGCCGTGCATGCGTCAGAACCCCGCCATTACTCTCCATTGCCCGCTGCACGTGGCGCTCAGTTTGGTAAGAGCTGGTCGCCTGAAAGCATACCTTAGCGCTACCCTCGTCATTGCTGCTAGTCATTTTTTCGGCCTCATCATGAAAATCGCGGGTATAGCTATTTTTTGAAAGCTATTTCTAGCTGCTATTAATATTTACATTTTTTAAACCACGATGGAAATGGCTTCCGCTGATCAGGCTGCCGGTTCCCAGAAAAAGCAGGGAAGGGGAGTCGCCTGGTCTCACAGGGAGCTCGCGGAGCTCATCCCTCTGTGGGGTGAGGAGAAAGTACAGAGGGGATTAGCCCTCAACCATCGCAATGCAGACATTTGTTTTGAGATTTCTGAGAAGTTAAAAGAAAAGGGGATCAACAGATCATTGGAAGAAGTACGGAACAAATACAAAACACTTCGTGCTGACTACAGGAGAGTTTCAAACCACAACAACATTAGTGGAAATGACCCAGTTTCTTGCCCTTTTTATGAGGACTTGGCAAAATTCTTAAAAAATGACAGGGCAATTTTCCCAAAAAGGGTTTGTAAAAGTATGAAAGTTGTGAGGACGCCTGCCAGGGAAGGAGGACAGGACATCTCTATCTCTCTCTGTTTCTGCATATATATATATATATATATATGTTACCCAGAATCCCCTTCATATCCAAAAATATTAATAACTCCATATGCCACCCTTGGATCCCTTGCTAAATTCCCAAATGACCTCCAGATGAACCCTGGCAGTAGAGTCAAGAGGCCAAAAGCCCTCTGCACCCATGGCATGGGCAGCCCACCCTTAATTCTTAAGGAATGCATTTCCTCCAGATAGTCAGGAGAGTTGCGAATGGGATTTTCCATGATGAGATCATCCAAACCATCAAGAGGTGTATTGTGTCATTCTTTCACAAGCACCCTCAGCCATCCAAGGTGTAATGTTTGTATTGTGCCACCCAGTCTAAGGACCTTATCACATGGGGTCTAAAGCAAAGATAATCCAAAGTCTTTCTATAGCTAAAACGTATTACCTCCCCATGTTTACAGACGACGTTGCATCCAAACTGGAGAGAACCCGAAGCTCTTCCGTAGCGAATGGGGAGCTTTTGGCATTCGGTTTTTTGAGGAAGTACACGCCAGCCTTCGGAGTAGTTTCGCAATACCCGCGCATTCGAAATGCTTATAATCACACCATGCGTGTTGTGAGGCAGGTTCCCGTCACTACCCAAGATACCTCGCGGTATTTCCCATGGATCTGTGAGGAGGCGCAATATGACGTCTACTTCCTGTTCGGATGGCCGACAAACCGAATGGGTACCCATTGTTCTATGCTGTGAGGGCGATCTGGTTTATATTTTTATATTTGTGCCGCGCGCTAAGGATTTGTCGCGGGGGAGAACGATACCCGTCTGGGGGGGGGGTGTGGAAATAATTGTGGTGGAGGCAATATTCAATAGCGTTTTTTGGTTAGGAATTCAGGTTGATGAGGGGGGTTGAAAAGCTTTTTTTATTCTGATGCTTCCCTTCTCTACTCCCTGACAGCAACAGCCCTGCCCTCGTTTTACCTGGTCGGCGTTGATGTGTGTAAGTGCTATTTGGATTACATGTATTGAAGTTATTCATTGCAATAAGTGGTATAAAATAAATGAAATAGGCCATAGAAAGCCAGTGGGTGACCTTGAGATAGAGACTGCCAGAATTAATGCAGCTTCAGATCACTTTAACTATCCTGGCTCACTGCTAGGGGGGACATGGCTATTTTTTTATCTCTGAGCTATGAGAGAGCTCTGACAGAGAGCTGTCGGAGAGCTCTGGTGTCAGAGAGCTCTGGTCTGTCAGAGAGCTCTGGTGTCCATGATACCCTACCATTGAGCCAGGACAGACAAAGTGGCCTCAAGTAGGAACATTCCTGGCATTCTGCACAGGGTATTGAGTCACATTCTCTCACCCTAACAGGAGGGCAAGGAATGTTTCTCCTCGGGACAAATATTTCCCAGAAAAACCCAAGATAGGTACATTGCCCATGAAGTTCATTGCAGGAGCCATGCCTGCCCTGAGTTTGCTAGAAGTTATTCATCATGGCACGCACTCGACAAACCCTTCCTTGGGGGGTGCAGACCGGCTCAGATATGTACTTTGAAAATTGGAGGAATGCTCCATTGATAAATTTGATGTTGGGTAGATAGATGGATACACGGATAGATGGGGAGATAGATACAAATAGAGGGTAGCGGGATCTCCATGGCTGACTTTGCTCCACCTTCACTTTCTTCATGCAGAGAATGTGGAGGAGAAGCAAGCAGTGGTCAAACAGTGCCTTCAAAGCTGGTTTAGAGCAATGGTTGGGGCCTTGCTAGTTCTCAAATAACCATCTGACAGCACCTTGATTTTGCTCCTCCTTAAATTTCTAGTGGGTGTTTGGATGGGGAGCTGGCTTTATCTTTCCCTGGTCTTCCCAGGAGGTGGAACACAGTGGGGGAATACTGGGAAGGCAAGAAAAGTTACCATGCAGTTAGTATGCACTATAAAACCTATCCAAGGGCTTTTGCAGACTGCTAGAAATAGCAGATTGAGTCCATTTAAAGGGTTAGGGTTAGGGAATCATGGGAACTGTATTTTATTGTGGCACCAGAGCTCTCTGACAGAGAAGGCTCAATGTCTCAGAAAAAAAAAACCATTCCCATGATTCCTTAGGACTAACACTAACCCTTACAGTGGACTCTACTTGCACTATTTCTGGCAGTCTGCAAAGGCCCCAAGTCCTCACATAAGAGGACTCCTTCAGATAGTTCTCCCCTTCAGATGGTTCGCAAAGCATTGTCCCCCACTTTGCCACAGGGAAAATGAGGAAAAGTGAAATCCGCCTTGTGGCTGAAGGATCAGTATGAATAACTCCAGCAAGCGTTTTGACCGTGGAAGCAGTTATGTTAGAGGTATGACCCTGCTTCTGAACATCCAAGTCACAAGCCAAAAATATGGACAGATTCTATCTGTTGGAGATAAACAGTTTTGGGTTGGAAAAACCAATGGTCTAAGGGCATTTGCAGACTGACAGCAATAGTGCACATTAAATTGAGGCACTGCCCTGGCTCGGTGCTAGGGAGTCATGGGAACTGTAATTTATTGTGGCACCAGAGCTCTCTGACAGAGAAGGCTCAATGTCTCAGAATAACATACAATTCCCATGACTCCCTAGCACTGAGCCATGGCAGTGCCTCACATTAAAGTGCACTATTTCTGGCTGTCTGCAAAGGCACTAAAGTGTTACCTAGGAAGATAGATTGAGATAGATTGATAGATGGATAGAGAAATAGATAGATAGATAGATAGATAGATAGATAGATAGATAGATAATTGGACGGATAGATAGATAGATAGATAGATAGGTGGATAGATAGATGATAGATAGATAGATAGATAGATAGATAGATAGATAGATAATTGGACGTATAGATAGATAGATAGATAGATACATAGGTGGATAGATAGATGATGGATAGATAGATAGATAGATAGATGGATAGATAGATGGATAGATAGATAGATAGATAGATAGATAGATAGATAGGTGGGTAGATACATACATACATGCATAGGTGGATAGGTGGGAAGATGGGTACTTAGCGAGCTGGATAGAAGGGTTGATGGAAGGATACAGGTAGGTAGATGGATAGATGGATGGATGGATGGGTAGATACAGAGAAAGACAGATAACTGGTAGATAGATAGATAGATAGATAGATAGATAGATAGATAGATACATGCATAGGTGGATAGGTGGGGAGAAGGGTACATACCGACCTGGATAGAAGGGTCGATGGAAGGATACAGGTAGGTAGATGGATCGATGGATGGATGGATGGGTCGATAGAGAGAAAGACAGATAGGTGGTTGAAAGATAGATAGATAGATAGATAGATACATAGACAGATAGAAATTGAGATGGATAGATAGATGGATGGGGTCGCTTCTTGGACAGATACATAGATAGAGAGAGACAGATATAGCTAGCTAGCTAGAAAGATGCAACTATTGCTAGATGTATAGGTAGATAGATAGCTCGATCGATAGAGGGATACATAGATGGATGGATATATGGATACATCGATAGCTACATAATATGCTTCTCTCCTTGGCCATTAGTGATATCATTTCCTATTTAGTTTTCGGCTGATTGTGTGTCTTGTATATTACAGGTCCACTTTAAGATACCTCGACGGCTGGAAGAAGTGATACCTCGAAGGCTGGAAGAAGTGGGAGTACTCTGCCTATCTGTGTGTTCGTTTCCCCCCCCCCCTCTACCCATGCTAGACACATTGGATACAAGAAATAAATAAATAAACACTTTATTTTGAGATTACAATGATTGTGCCTCTCTTGCTTCCATAGCACAAATCTACCTGGAGGGGTAGGAGTCTCAGGATTAGAAAAATAATAAAAAAAAAAAAACCACTCCCTGTTCCAGCACAGGGCTGTGGGGGGCCAGAGGGTGTGACATTATAAATTATAACAATTATCTTGGTGGTGTGCCGGCAACGCGGAAATGTCGAACCCAGATTTCGACGGCATCAAGCCTTCTTTCAAATTCACCCAGCCTTCGAATGATGGCGCCTACGAGTTGCCTCACTGTGTTACCCAGAATCCCCTTCATATCCAAAATATTAAAAACCCATATGCTATCCTTGGACCCCTTTTCTAAAATATGAAATTCCCTAATGACCTCCAGATGAACCCTGGCAGTAGAGTCAAGAGGCCAAAAGCCCTCTGCACCCATGGCATGGGCAGCCCACCCTTAATTCTTAAGGAATGAATTTCCTCCAGATAGTCAGGAGAGTTGCAAATGGGATTTTCCATGATGAGATCATCCAAACCATCAAGAGGTGTATTGTGTCATCCTTCCACAAACATCCTCAGCCATCCAAGGTGTAATGTTTGTATTGTGCCACCCAGTCTAACACCCTCCCACCCATAGGAAGGTGCATTGTGTCACCCACCCACACATTTCCCCAGGATATTGACCCCTCGGATTAAGACCACCACATACAATGGAACCCTATACAGCAGGGTGCCATCATCGCAATTATCGCCTTCCGCCCCCAGGGCCCATTTGGCCCTATATAAACCCTAGATTTTAGCCAGTCAGTGTGCTAGATTCATGGTCTAAACTACTCCACGTCACTCTGACCTCTGAAACTAGTTACCGGCAAGTCAGCTCAAAATCCAGGCTGCGGAGCCTGACTTGTCTCCCTATCATTTCACATTTTCCATTCGCTTCCCGGGAGGAAGGCTACGTCTCGGTAAGTATCGCCATTAGTAACGCCTGCATTTCTGTTCCAAACTCCAACCTTGATCTTCCTGAGCCTTGTGTGTGTGTGTGTGTGTGAGTGCATGTTCTGTGAGTGAGTTTTCCCTTATTTTAATAAATTAGACATCTAGTGGTTAACCAATATCTGTCTCAGCTCCATTTCTTGGGATTCTCTGGTCTCTTGGTATAAACACCGGGAGAGCGGTCTCATTGGGCTGTTGTAGCAAGCCTACTCTCGCATATTTGAGCTAATAATAAAATTCCCCTAAGGATTCATTGCTACAATTTGGTGGAGAAAGCTTGGGCATTTTGGACTCTCCCCCGAAACCTAGACTTTCCAAACTGATCACTTGGGCTGTCTAGATCTCGGTACGTAGAGAGAACAGGGATTCCAAAAAGGCTGCTGCAGACAGGAATAAATAGGGAGGTGTATGTGTGTGTTCTTGTGTGTTTGGCCATAAGGGCAAAGGGCTATCTTGGGTTGGCTGACCCCGTTTCATCTCTTTGGTTAAGTGTCCTGCTCATTGGCTCTGGTACGCCATCCAGTGGTGGGCCTTAATCATCCTTGCGCGTGTTGTCGGAGTAGGCATCCCGACGCCCTATTTTTATTTTCACTATCGTGGGTGGGAAAGCAGAGGAGAGGTCCTCCCCATCCCCGACCTTCACTAGCCATAAGAAAATTAGGATCACCCCAACAGTTTAACTCCCTTGAACGGGCAGGGTAGGCAAAGGAAGGAGACGTCCTGGTCCTGAAGCTTACACCCGGGGTCAAGAGGAAGGGAAGGCAGCTCCAAGGAGTGCCATTTGGTGGGAGCCTCAAAGAGGTCCCAGAAAGGAAAACTCAGGCAGAAGTCTAGCTGGGGACCAAGTTTGGGGTTGTTAGCCGGGCCACGCCGGAGTGGAGCTACAGCATCCAAACTCCCCAGTGAACGTGAGGGGGGGCCGAACTGACTTCTGACCGGGTCTAAACGGAGGATCACCCCTAAGTCGCTAGCTGCAGCAGCGCAGGGCCCTCGCGTGAATTGGGTGGCATCCCTGACCCAGAGTTTTGGTTTAGGTGTTCTGTAGAGGTCTCAGGGGGACCCCCAGAACCGCACTTCTCCAGGACAGAGGAGGGCGTTAGAAATTTGGCTAGGAGAGGGCTTAGGCACCGAAATCTCTCCCGCCACAGTAGGAGGCACCATCAACACACACATAGAAGACAATAAACTGGTTATTAAGGCCTTGAAGGAAGAACTACAGCTCCAGTAGTCTGCAGTCTCCACTATAAGCCCTCAGACCTAGAGGCAGTGGAGTGGAGCGAAGAGGAAATTCGCCCCGTTCCTCTCGAGGCCCGAACCCACATACTAGGAACAACAAACTGGTTAAGAGGCGAAGAACTACGGCTACAGCAGTCCATAGTCTCCACTATAAGCCCTCAAAACCTAGAGGCAGTGGAGTGGGGTGAAGAGGAAATTCGCCCCCTTCCTTTCGAGGCCAGATAGGAAAATAGGATTCAAAAGAGTATCCGCCGAGGAAAGGCAGGGAAGGTCTATGCTAGGAATCTCAAGCCGAGGTTCCATAGAGGGCTAGTAGGGAGGATCCCTGTAGAAGCCCCAAGGAAAACTGTTTCTTTCTGTAAGCCAGTGTTTCTCCATTATTTTCTGTCACGCCCCCCCTAGGAAAGAAGAAAACATTTCGCGCCCCCCCCGCGTGATCACATGGGTGGGTTTGGCCAATCAGGATAGAGCTACTGGGGCTGTGCTGGGACAATCTCCATCTCTCCAGCCGTAACGGGGCCCCCTTTATGGAGCCTCGCGCCCCCCCTGGGGGGCCCGCCCCACTATTTGAGAACCGCTGCTGTAAGCCAAGGAACCTTAAGGTCTTGGCATTGTAAGCCCGTGAGTGTTAACTCCTAGCTTCCCTCTCAAGTGTACCTTTAAAGGTCACAGCCCATCCAGCCAAGTGGGTCTAAACCCCAAGCTTTTCATTACTGGTGTGCCTGTTAAGGAACCCCAAATCTGGTTGTCTAGGTTTTAACCCCAGCCTACCTAATAGTGATAACAGATTGGAGGACAGTCCTCCAAGAAAAGGAAACCCTGAAGTCAGAACCCCAGAGGCTGCCTGGCTTTGAACTTTCCCCTCAGTTAAGAGGTAGAGAAACCCCCAAGAGCAAGTGGTTTTAAACCAGGCTCTCCACTAGAGAAACCTTTTAAGGTCTCCAACTCGGGCTGAACTGGGTCTAAACCCTGGGCCCACCATCTGAAGTCGTTGGGAAGCTTTGCAGCTTTGCCCACAGACTTGGAGGACAAGAACTGTAACTCTCAAGGACTTTCCCCCAATAAAAATGGAGATTGGAGACTTGGAAAACCAAATTAATCTCCTTAAGGAAGAAAATTTCATTCTCGCAACCGCCCTCAAAAATGCACTAGACAGAATCCAGAAGTTGGAGGCAAAACCCACATTTTCTATTAATGAGGCTTCCTGCATAGCACAGCTATTGGGACCTTTAAACTCACAAACCTTGTTGCCATGGCTGATGCAAGTATCAAACTGTTGCCCCAGTGCAAAAGGTCCAGATCTCACTCAAATTGCTAGAATGTGCATGAGCCCAGAGGATAGACAAATTTTGGAGTCAGCTATAATAGTTCGGGACCTCCTATCTAAAGACAGTCATTCCTGGATGAGAGAAATTGCCTCCCTTTTAAAGCCAGGAGAAACTGTCAGGGAGATGTACTATAAAGAGAGACAGTTCAAAAATCAAATCCCAGAGAAGTATGTTTCCAGAAAAATGTTCCTGGCCATTTTGTCTGGTGAAGTAATACCTGATGCCCAGGGACAGATTGTGTGGGACGATGAGGCATTTTTGGCACAATTATACTCAGGATCCTACCCCCAGACCCAAAAGTGCTTACAGCATGAGGGAGTGTCATGCTTCCCAGACTCCTGGAAATCCTTTTTCCAACCCCTGAAGAAGATCTCTGATAAGTTCCACGAGGTCTTAGTATGGAGACAAGAAAAGAGTCTACAAGGCAAAAGACAAGCCAGAAAAAGGCCACTAAGTAAAAACCCCACTGAGCCTTCCCCCACTCCCCAAAGGGAAAAGGAAGCATCAGAAAAATCCAATTTTCAGAGGGAAACCTTTAGGAGACCTCACTCCTCCCTTTCCCAGGAGCCACAAAGAAGTTCTCCCCACCGCAGAAGGGCTGAAAGTCTCCCCCTCTCTTCTGTTACAGTCCTCAACAGGGCATGGGCACAATCCAAAGACCCTAAGTCTCGGAAGCCCTCTCATTCGGCCATGAGAGAAACAGAGACCCCACAATCCCAACCCCAGACCACATGGCAAAGTAGACCCAGGACCACAGAAATAGGCACTCACCCACGTGGAAAGAACTGGAATGGAACTGGGAGATGTAGGAGACCAAGCCCTTCCCCCTCAGAAGAGATAGTGGAGTTAGGCAACACTGTCTCAGCTTCTTTTCCCCTGCCCCAGAGATAGGCAGCACTGTCTTAACCCCAGCTTCCCCAGTGTTCACCAGAGCTAAGAGCCCTCGAAAGGCACTCCTAGAAACTGCGCTTTAAGACTTCTAAACTGCTTGGCTTCATTGCCAGAGAAAGGTTGCAAATCCCATCATCCTGCAGGCTGTCCTTGTTTCATTTGGAAAGAAAAGAAAGGGATTTCCTTGCCATCTCTGTAAAATTTGCAACCCCATGCTTTGGAATTGGGAAATAAAGACTGCATCCTGCATTCCTTGAACCCCTTTTGATTGAGAAATGGCTGTTGTTGCCTTTTTCTCACCACGATTGTGTAGAGCGATTTGAGAAGTTAAGAAGTAATTTGGTCCCAGGACAATAAGGAAGAATTAGGAAGGAAAAATAGCTTAGAAAAACATGGGAGGGATAGCCCCCCCCTTCTCTAGCCACTTTACAAAAGGACTCACTATTTCCTGTTGTTGGCACTCTGCATGTGCTCAGATGCCATGGATTGTTAAGTTCAGAGTTGCAATCTCAGGATTGGTTGCAGTGCCCCCTAGGTTTTTCCAACCCTTTCAACTACTTTAAAGCTCACGTGGGTGTTTTCTCAAACCCATTCACCCTTGTGTGTTCTCTTATTTTATTTTGACATAGTTAGGTGTGTTTTGGCTTGTGTTCGTTTCTGTACTCTGCTTATGCTCAGAGGCTACTCTATTCTTTCCCATTAACGAGTACAAGTCCTCTAGATCAGAACCAGTTGTTTGTATTTCCTTTCCTATCTCTAGTATGTGCTGCTAGGAATCTGTCTTTTTCAAACTGAGTGAAGGCATATAGGTTATTGCTGTGTATTCTGCCCCTCCAGTTCTTGGGGAGCGCATGGCTTGGATCCAGAGTTTTCTCTGCTTCCATGTGCTTGGGGCTGCATGAGTTTTCAGCTGTTGTTTTCTTGTTTGCTCTCTTTACATGCTCAGAAGCCATCCAGCACACCTCTGTCTTTTCTAGGAATAATACCAGCTTTCCAGTCTTTTCATTTGGAGTTTTGGGAGCAGTTTTGGCTTTTGCTCTGCATTGTTCAAGTCTAATGGCTAGAGAATAGACCTCTTGTGTTGTCCCCATCAATTTGTGGTAAAGGATTGCGCAATGTGTAAGGTTTTGTTGTGTGTCTGCAAGTTTGTGATTCACTTGGTCTGTGTTTTGAGACTTCTTGAGTAGAAATTCAGGTTCAAGTCTCCTTCTGGTTCACTGGTCATTTTCCTGTCTCATGAGTGTACAAAACCTATAGGGAAGAAAGCCTAGCATTTGGTAAAGTTAAAGACCTGTACTTAGTGGTACTTGGGAAACTACATGTTCCAAGTGCCATCCACATGAGAAACTCTGGCTACTCTGCTGTGTTCTGACTGGCATTGGCTGCCTGAGTCAACCTAGCAAAGGAAAAAAAAAAAAAAAGCAGATTTAGTTCTCTTGAGAGGCTGATTTACATAAGCCCCCAGGAATCAGACCAAGCCATTAAATCCCATTTTCCTGTTAATTGTTTGCTTAAGTGATTTGGAAACACCCAAAGATTGTTTGTTAGTCTGTTAATGTATCTTGGATCTGTGACTTGTTTTATATATGTTTATGCTGTTTTCACTACTGCCTTGTCCCTTGAAGGAGAACAAGCATAGTCTATCTGTTTTTTTTCAGGTTCCTTTATTCCCTTCTCACTTGCTGTGAGTGATACCAGTTCACCTCACAGTGCCCCCTGTATTTTCTAAGCTGCAACTGCTTCTGCTTCCGCTTCCTGCACTCTCTTTACATGCCCAGAGACTATTTGTTCAGAACACCCTATCTCTCCTTTGGATGTTACAACAGGTTTTGCATTGCTGAGTGAGCCAAGTTCTTTCTGCTCTAAAGTTGAAAGGCACAGTCTCTCAGCCTAGTCAGTTGGCAACCGGTAATCATCACAACCCTCATCACTTTTCTTTCTTTTCCTTTCCTGTCCTCCATAGAAGGGGAAGACATGTGAGCCCTTTAAACTTCTTTGGTTTTCCCTTGCTTTGCCATAATGCCACTTGGCGCCCCTTCTCAGTTTGTATGGCTTTCTGTACATGTTCAGAGGAAATAGGATCAAATCTGTTTTCTTGTTTGTCTGTTTCCAAATGTCTCTATTTTCTTTTGTTACCAGACAGTGTGACTAGTCACATACTCTCAGCCCAAAGTCAGATTCAGCTTTGCTCTTTTCCAGATTGCTTATGGTTGTTGTTGTTTGTAAGAAGCCAGTGCTTCAGTACTGATTTGTTTTATTTGTGCTTCATGAGTTTTAGGTATTTTTGTTGTTGTTGTTGTTTTTCTTTCTGCTGATCAGCAAAGACCAAGTAGTTAAAGGCTCTTCTAGCCTGCATTTTGGCATGGATCTATTTTCTATAGTTTCTTTGAGCTGCTCCAGCTCTGTGTTATTGATTAGATAACGGTTTTGTTTTTGCATATGAGTTAAGTGAGCGAGTTAAGAGAAAGGAAGGCTTTCCTTCCTGCCTTGCCATTTTCTTTTAAGGTTTTTGCTAGGTTTTTGTATTTTCTTTGATAGCAGGGGGGGGTGCCCCCATGCTCTGATTATATTTGCTCCAAACCTGACAAGAGCCCCCATGTATCTCCAAATGGTTGCGCCTGCTTACTAATTTAAGCGAGGCCGCCCAACAAATAAAACAGACTGAGGACTGCATCGAATTAACAGTAGACCTCCGGGCCCAACAAATTCTAAAGGTCACTCAGGAAATACAGCAAGCCACTACTAAATCTTGGTGGGATTCACCAACCCCCTAACAAGTGATAGTTATAGTTCAGGTCATTATTTTAATCGGGTCCACTAGCTTAGTATGCTGGGTGCAAAGGCAAATGGCAGAGTTTAGGGCCATCTGCAAAGAACTGGACCTCCCGTCATCACCCTCTAAGCCCAACACTCCACTCTGCAGGGCTGCCTTTCAGGTCATGGCGAGTCCCCAAAATCATAGAAAAACGGAGCACAGGGCTCACTGACACTCAAATTCGGCCGGCTTGCTATCTAAATTCGGCAGCGGCCCACTCTCTCTTGAAATATAGTCACTGAGGGAATCAAGGGGGGGGGGAGGACTCTTTTCCTTTTTTTTTCTATCCTTTTACCTTCAAGGTAATAGTGACAAACCCCACTTTAAACGTCTCCGCTCACATCTGCCATCCGCCCTCGAACCAGCCGAAGCTGGGGTCCCCAAAGTAAACACAAGGCTAATCGAGCTGTAAACAGCACCAATAGCCCAAATCGGAACGCAATTTGCATATTTTCCCAGCATGATCAACCCCTGCCTTTTCATGGCTCCACCGGCTTCATTGCCCAAATTGGGCTAACCAATCACCAATCCATCCCCATCCACATGGCCCTCACTTCTCCCAAAAATTAACCCTTCCTTGCCTGGCCCCTATCCTTCATCAAGGGGAAGGTAAGCCCCCAGCGCGATTAAACCGGACCAGCCTTCACCAGCAATCCGGATGACATCTCGACGTCCAGGAATAGATGTCCTCCAGAAGTACCACACAAGCCCCGCCGATGCCTCCATCCTCCACGGTTCCACCCGTACCCAGACGAGCCTCCTCACTGCCGCTACCGCACCCGCATGCCCGCGACGGCCCCCTTCTTGGTGCGATTTTCTCGGAGGAAGACAGCCAGGGATCCTCCAAGGGGACTACTTGCCACTGGACTGCCTCAAATCATGGCTACCAATACTTCAGTGCCCGCATTCTCAGGCACACATAGACTTTAATAAAAATGAAACACAGACTCTATCCCATTCACCCTTGGGAATTTGCCCGCATTTTTACGAACTGCAGATTTCTCATTCATGTACATTGCTTTGGCTTGTTGATTGTTTTATGTTGATGTTTTCTTTGATGTTCCCTTGCTATGTGTGTGAATGAGTGTGTGTGTGTGTCCCAAGATAAGGCAGGCCTTACAGTGGAGATGCTTCCCTTGATAGGACCTCCTCCCTAAAATTAACACCCCTAAATTTATTTTGGCGAAGGCTAATTCGGAAAACACTCATCCACACCGTCGTGCGGCCTCGTGGTTTCCGAGGGGGGGGAATGTTACCCAGAATCCCCTTCATATCCAAAATATTAAAAACCCATATGCTATCCTTGGACCCCTTTTCTAAAATATGAAATTCCCTAATGACCTCCAGATGAACCCTGGCAGTAGAGTCAAGAGGCCAAAAGCCCTCTGCACCCATGGCATGGGCAGCCCACCCTTAATTCTTAAGGAATGAATTTCCTCCAGATAGTCAGGAGAGTTGCAAATGGGATTTTCCATGATGAGATCATCCAAACCATCAAGAGGTGTATTGTGTCATCCTTCCACAAACATCCTCAGCCATCCAAGGTGTAATGTTTGTATTGTGCCACCCAGTCTAACACCCTCCCACCCATAGGAAGGTGCATTGTGTCACCCACCCACACATTTCCCCAGGATATTGACCCCTCGGATTAAGACCACCACATACAATGGAACCCTATACAGCAGGGTGCCATCATCGCAATTATCGCCTTCCGCCCCCAGGGCCCATTTGGCCCTATATAAACCCTAGATTTTAGCCAGTCAGTGTGCTAGATTCATGGTCTAAACGACTCCACGTCACTCTGACCTCTGAAACTAGTTACCGGCAAGTCAGCTCAAAATCCAGGCTGCGGAGCCTGACTTGTCTCCCTATCATTTCACATTTTCCATTCGCTTCCCGGGAGGAAGGCTACGTCTCGGTAAGTATCGCCATTAGTAACGCCTGCATTTCTGTTCCAAACTCCAACCTTGATCTTCCTGAGCCTTGTGTGTGTGTGTGTGTGAGTGCATGTTCTGTGAGTGAGTTTTCCCTTATTTTAATAAATTAGAATCTAGTGGTTAACCAATATCTGTCTCAGCTCCATTTCTTGGGATTCTCTGGTCTCTTGGTATAAACACCGGGAGAGCGGTCTCATTGGGCTGTTGTAGCAAGCCTACTCTCGCATATTTGAGCTAATAATAAAATTCCCCTAAGGATTCGTTGCTACAACTGGGGGAAAAAAAGAACAGAAGAGCATTTTTACTACTTCCCTAATATTAACATGTACGAATCTGGAGCATTAAGAGTATGTGCACAGGGGAGGGAAAAAAAAACCTACATGGTGGCTCTTCCTCTCCGTCTGGCTCTTGGGGAAAATCTGCAAGCTCCAATTCTGCTTCTTCTTCCTCCTCCTCCTCCTCAATGGCACCTTGTGGGTCCACCACGGGGGGGATCTCTTCCTCCTCCATGCCTGCAGGTATGGCAAGATCATCCTCCTGTTCCTCCTCCTGTTCCTCGGCATCAAGTGCAGCTTCCCTTCCTGCAGGTCTTGGGGCATCCTCCTCCTGTTCCTCCGCCGATTCCTCCTCCTGTTCCTTCCCCTCTTCCTCCTCCTGGATTGCACCTTCTTGCCCCTCCATGGGGGGAAACTGTTCCTCCTGCCTGCCTGCAGGGATGTGCACTTCCTCCTCCTCCTCCTGGTGGCCCGGTGCACCCGCTGGCCTTGCTTCCCTTTCGTCCACACGCCCCATTGCTTCACCCACAGCAGGTGCTGTTGGCAAAAGATAGACAACATTAATCAGTGATGGTGAACAGCACTAACAACACAGTACACCTAAAAAAAAAATTACAGTGAGCCTGCTTTGTTTCAGTGGCTTACCTGCAGGTCTCCTTGCTCTCCTCTCATCAGGACGGCCTGCACGCTCCCACAGGTCGAACCACTGGGCATAGAAAGGTGGCCTGCCTTCAGGGGGAGGATGGCCGTGGAACAGACGTCATATCCTGTAGAAGGCATTCCGCATAGCCTTGACTTTGGATCTTATTTGTGGCAAGGTTCTGCGGAACCCTCTACGGGCCAGCCTTCTCCTGATGGCCATATAAGCTGCCCTATTTGGCTGGCAGCTAGAACCCATTAGTAGTTCCAGGTGGGGGCTACGGGCCATTATGTGCAGCAGAGCCTGCACCTCCTCTGTGATCCAGACCTGCCACCTGTTTGGCATGCTTGATGTTTGGCGTCCAGGATCCAGAAAATAACTTCCGGCTCCGACAGGGGCCGCCAGAGCGGAAGTAACTTCAATGCGCATGCGCGAGGGACCGGTGCGTTCGCCATTGCACCGCGCACGAGAGGAGGGAAAAGAAATCGTCTGGCAGGGTGCACCGCGTGGCTGTCCACCTTGATTAATTTACAATTACATCACTGCGGTGGCCACAGCGGTATCTGTGTTAAAGCTGCTCAGTGTTCCTCCATTTTACCTGCCGAACAAATCCTACGGAAGGCTGCTGCGGTTGCCTGTTCGCCTTGCCTGTACTTTCGGCATACCGCCGTGGTGGTCATTGCGCCTTAATCAACCAAGGAAGGACCGCGGTTCTTCCATCATTTTTCACTTTTTTGGGGGGGGCTTTCCTTCCGTTCTTGGGAAATGGCTTTATCTGCGCAGGAGGACAGCCAGAAAAGGCAGGGAAGGGGGGTCGCCTGGACCCATACCGAGATCATAGAACTGCTTGCTGTGTGGGGTGATGAGCGCATCCAGAGGGAACTGTATGCGAGCCACCGGAACCACAATGTATATGCGGAATTGTCCACAAAACTCAGGGAAAAGGGGATCAACAGATCAGTTCCAGAAATCAGAAATAAGTGCAAGGCCATGAAATCTGAATACTCAAAAGTGAATCAACATAACAAGATTAGTGGTAACGGCCCAGCCACGTGTCCGTACTATACCCAGCTGGACACTTTTTTGAGGAACGACCGGTCGGTCTTTCCCAAAAGGATCAGTAAAAGCATGAAAGTGGTACGGCAAGGCAACGCCGGGCCCAGGCAACAGTGTTCCTTACAGCCTCCAGAACCCTCTCAGCGGCAGGAAGAATGCACGGCCGCCGTTGTAACCCTGGAAGGTAGGAAACTGAGCAATATATGCTTTTCTGTGGTGTTCAAAGGTGCCATCCCAATGGTTGGTGGGGTGGTGCTCCATACAGATCAGAACAAAGCATATGTTCCCCCGGGGCCCTTATTTTTTAGGTAATCCTATTACTATGGAACACTGGGAATTGCAGTTTGCTTCTGCCATGCAAGCATGCAAAGCTGTGCCCACTAGGCCACATGGCATCCCCTTTCCATGGAATCATGGGATGCATTGTGCATGAGGTCTTGGTTTAGTCGGGGTTTCGAATGCCCCTTCTCCTCGCTTCTGCAATGCAAGCATGGAAAGCTGTGCCCACTAGGCCACATGGCATCCCCTTTCCATGGAATCATGGGATGCATTGTGCATGAGGTCTTGGTTTAGTCAGGGTTTCGATTGCCCCTTCTCCTCGCTTCTGCAATGCAAGCATGGAAAGCTGTGCCCACTAGGCCACATGGCAACCCCTTTCCATGGAATCATGGGATGCATTGTGCATGAGGTCTTGGTTTAGTCGGGGTTTCGAATGCCCCTTCTCCTCGCTTCTGCAATGCAAGCATGGAAAGCTGTGCCCACTAGGCCACATGGCATCCCCTTTCCATGGAATCATGGGATGCATTGTGCATGAGGTCTTGGTTTAGTCGGGGTTTCGAATGCCCCTTCTCCTCGCTTCTGCAATGCAAGCATGGAAAGCTGTGCCCACTAGGCCACATGGCATCCCCTTTCCATGGAATCATGGGATGCATTGTGCATGAGGTCTTGGTTTAGTCGGGGTTTCGAATGCCCCTTCTCCTCGCTTCTGCAATGCAAGCATGGAAAGCTGTGCCCACTAGGCCACATGGCATCCCCTTTCCATGGAATCATGGGATGCATTGTGCATGAGGTCTTGGTTTAGTCAGGGTTTCGAATGCCCCTTCTCCTCGCTTCTGCAATGCAAGCATGGAAAGCTGTGCCCACTAGGCCACATGGCAACCCCTTTCCATGGAATCATGGGATGCATTGTGCATGAGGTCTTGGTTTAGTCGGGGTTTCGAATGCCCCTTCTCCTCGCTTCTGCAATGCAAGCATGGAAAGCTGTGCCCACTAGGCCACATGGCATCCCCTTTCCATGGAATCATGGGATGCATTGTGCATGAGGTCTTGGTTTAGTCGGGGTTTCGAATGCCCCTTCTCCTCGCTTCTGCAATGCAAGCATGGAAAGCTGTGCCCACTAGGCCACATGGCATCCCCTTTCCATGGAATCATGGGATGCATTGTGCATGAGGTCTTGGTTTAGTCAGAGTTTCGAATGCCCCTTCTCCTCGCTTCTGCAATGCAAGCATGGAAAGCTGTGCCCACTAGGCCACATGGCATCCCCTTCCCATGGAATCATGGGATGCATTGTGCATGAGGTCTTGGTTTAGTCGGGGTTTCGAATGCCCCTTCTCCTCGCTTCTGCAATGCAAGCATGGAAAGCTGTGCCCACTAGGCCACATGGCATCCCCTTTCCATGGAATCATGGGATGCATTGTGCATGAGGTCTTGGTTTAGTCAGGGTTTCGAATGCCCCTTCTCCTCGCTTCTGCAATGCAAGCATGGAAAGCTGTGCCCACTAGGCCACATGGCATCCCCTTTCCATGGAATCATGGGATGCATTGTGCATGAGGTCTTGGTTTAGTCGGGGTTTCGAATGCCCCTTCTCCTCGCTTCTGCAATGCAAGCATGGAAAGCTGTGCCCACTAGGCCACATGGCATCCCCTTTCCATGGAATCATGGGATGCATTGTGCATGAGGTCTTGGTTTAGTCAGGGTTTCGAATGCCCCTTCTCCTCGCTTCTGCAATGCAAGCATGGAAAGCTGTGCCCACTAGGCCACATGGCATCCCCTTTCCATGGAATCATGGGATGCATTGTGCATGAGGTCTTGGTTTAGTCGGGGTTTCGAATGCCCCTTCTCCTCGCTTCTGCAATGCAAGCATGGAAAGCTGTGCCCACTAGGCCACATGGCATCCCCTTTCCATGGAATCATGGGATGCATTGTGCATGAGGTCTTGGTTTAGTCAGGGTTTCGAATGCCCCTTCTCCTCGCTTCTGCAATGCAAGCATGGAAAGCTGTGCCCACTAGGCCACATGGCATCCCCTTTCCATGGAATCATGGGATGCATTGTGCATGAGGTCTTGGTTTAGTCGGGGTTTCGAATGCCCCTTCTCCTCGCTTCTGCAATGCAAGCATGGAAAGCTGTGCCCACTAGGCCACATGGCATCCCCTTTCCATGGAATCATGGGATGCATTGTGCATGAGGTCTTGGTTTAGTCAGGGTTTCGAATGCCCCTTCTCCTCGCTTCTGCAATGCAAGCATGGAAAGCTGTGCCCACTAGGCCACATGGCATCCCCTTTCCATGGAATCATGGGATGCATTGTGCATGAGGTCTTGGTTTAGTCGGGGTTTCGAATGCCCCTTCTCCTCGCTTCTGCAATGCAAGCATGGAAAGCTGTGCCCACTAGGCCACACGGCATCCCCTTTCCATGGAATCATGGGATGCATTGTGCATGAGGTCTTGGTTTAGTCGGGGTTTCGAATGCCCCTTCTCCTCGCTTCTGCAATGCAAGCATGGAAAGCTGTGCCCACTAGGCCACACGGCATCCCCTTTCCATGGAATCATGGGATGCATTGTGCATGAGGTCTTGGTTTAGTCGGGGTTTCGAATGCCCCTTCTCCTCGCTTCTGCAATGCAAGCATGGAAAGCTGTGCCCACTAGGCCACATGGCATCCCCTTTCCATGGAATCATGGGATGCATTGTGCATGAGGTCTTGGTTTAGTCAGGGTTTCGAATGCCCCTTCTCCTCGCTTCTGCAATGCAAGCATGGAAAGCTGTGCCCACTAGGCCACACGGCATCCCCTTCCCATGGAATCATGGGATGCATTGTGCATGAGGTCTTGGTTTAGTCGGGGTTTCGAATGCCCCTTCTCCTCGCTTCTGCAATGCAAGCATGGAAAGCTGTGCCCACTAGGCCACATGGCATCCCCTTTCCATGGAATCATGGGATGCATTGTGCATGAGGTCTTGGTTTAGTCAGGGTTTCGAATGCCCCTTCTCCTCGCTTCTGCAATGCAAGCATGGAAAGCTGTGCCCACTAGGCCACATGGCATCCCCTTCCCATGGAATCATGGGATGCATTGTGCATGAGGTCTTGGTTTAGTCGGGGTTTCGAATGCCCCTTCTCCTCGCTTCTGCAATGCAAGCATGGAAAGCTGTGCCCACTAGGCCACATGGCATCCCCTTCCCATGGAATCATGGGATGCATTGTGCAGTACTGATGCAGTAGCATGCAATTCTGTTGTGTGACCACTACGCCACATTGCATCCCCTTGGTATCATGGAGGAATCCTCTGCCCCTTCTGCGAGGATGATTTCATGTATACATCGATTGATTTTTGATAATTGTTTCATCTCCCCTATTTCTAACCAACAGTTCCACCAGCGATATCTGAGAATGAGAATGTGATTATACAACTGTTGCAAGTGGAACAACCAATGCAAGTGGTATCTGATCCGCAGGAGGACATGGGTGCCGAGGACATGCCTGCATCGCCCGCTGCAAGTGATGGTAGGATATGGGTAGAGGTGGCTAGTCCATGGGAATTGTATTTTCGAAAGCAGCTTGAGAAATACTACTTGACTCCTCACATTTCTCTAAATTTTAATTTTTCTTTCTCCATAGTAACACAGATCAGCATGGAGGGGCAACATGAACAGGCATTGCACTCGGAAGCTGTGGAAACACAGGACACTGCAGTACAGGAGCCCACACCCTCACCACAGGAGAATCCTGTCCGGAGGGGTAAGCAATACTCATACTCACCTATCTAGCACACCGGTTGCATATGATGTGCGCATGGCCTGTGCACCCCACTCATAAAAAAAACCTGTTTACAGGGTATGCCCTAGCATGGCATCGCAATTCATGATTGACTGCATGGAATGCACAATTGATAAATTCCTTGCATTCAGAAAAATTGATTGATTTATCTCCCTGTGTACCGCGCGCAAACCACACACAGACACACACACACATACAGAAATAACATTTACACCTGTACCTCCATGGCATTAACATTACCACAGGGACGGGCATCTCTTGTACAAATGGAAATTGCTTCCTCATATGCGACCTGGGGTACCTTCCACAAAGGAGAAAATGTGCTATGCATGTACAGCCTTTTTCTTACCTATGAGTGCTCATTACATGTGTTGCTCTCTTCCTCCAGCTCCATTGCGTAACGTAGTGCGGCGCGTGCCAACGGAACAGGCTATTCTGGATAGGAGAGCACGGAGGGGAGAACTCCTCGCACGGACAATACTTGACGACTCAAGGAGGGAGGGGCGCATTAACCGCTCCATGGCTCGAAAGCAACACCAGTCTTTGATGCGTTCCCTAAACAGTGACTCGATGACACTTGCAAGGCTGGAAAGGAGCCTTCGCAAAGGGTATACCTCAACAGCGCAGCACCGCAACCGGCTATACAGCTATTTGGATAGGCTGACTGCGGTTGCGGAGGGCACCCTTGGGCAGATGAAGCGCAGAAATGACTTGTTGGAGCGCAACCTGTCCTCCGAGCACCACTGCAGAAAAGGGGGCTTGCATTCTCCACCTGGAATTAGTGGGAGCCAAATTCTGTTTGAGGACTGTCCAGAGGAAGCTGCACCTGCCTGTCCGGCCCCTTCCACGGCACAGACAGAGAATGTGGAGGGCTCACAGTGCATGCACAGCAACCATGGACCCTCCCAAGTCGAGACCACCCCTGTTCTGCAGATGGGGAAGCGAAGGATAAAGAAAAAGCAGAAATACTCTCCTTCCTGAGGGTTTCCTGTCACCACACAGGGCCGGGGTAGTGTGATTGTTTGCAGTGACAAAGTTCAGCTAAGTGTTTTGTGACTGGTTTTCACAGTTTGGGTGTTGGGTATTGTTATGAGCACTGTTTTAATTAAATATGTGCTTCAATTGAGCACAATGCACTTTTTTACTGAGACATATGTAATAAAGTCCATACACAGTTCAAAATCAGCGAGTTGATCATCATAGGGCCTTATCCCACGGGGTCCCAAGCAGAAGATATCCAAAGGCAATCCAAAGCTAAAACGTTTTTCCTTTCCTTGTGTCCACACAATATCCAAAGGCAATCCAAAGCTAAAACGTTTTTCCTTTCCTTGTGTCCACACAATATCCAAAGGCAATCCAAAGCTAAAACGTTTTTCCTTTCCTTGTGTCCACACAATATCCAAAGGCAATCCAAAGCTAAAACGTTTTTCCTTTCCTTGTGTCCACACAATATCCAAAGGCAATCCAAAGCTAAAACGTTTTCCTTTCCTTGTGTCCACACAATATCCAAAGGCAATCCAAAGCTAAAACGTTTTCCTTTCCTTGTGTCCACACAATATCCAAAGCTGAAACGTATTTCACCCACTTGATCCGAAGTCAAAGGGGATCTTTTGACATTCGGATTTTTGTGGATGTACCAAGCGAGGCGCGGGAGGGAGCCTCCGCCGCCTCCTCCTCCCCGGCCAGAGCCGCCTCTTCCCCTCTCTTCTTTTCCTCATTTTCTTTTCCCATCCCTCTTTCTCCTTCTCTCCTTCCTCTTCTTTCCCTCCTCCTTTCCCCATCCCTCATTCCTCTGCTTTCTCTCTCTCTTTCCTCTTCCTTCCTTTCCCCATCCCTCCTTCCTCTCCCCCTCCTTTCCCTCCTTCCTTCCCTCCCTCGGAGCTCACTGGAAGCCGGTTTAAGGCAGGGAACCAAATTCCAGGGCAGAGGATCGAAATCTCTGGCAACAAAGGGAAACTGCCTCCTGCCTCCCTTCCACGACGAGCCAGTCTTCCCTCCTCAGAGAGGCAGAGGCAGAGGCAGCCAGCCGACGGAGAAGGAGGAGAGAAGGAGAAGGAGAGAAGAGAAGAGAAAAAGGGGAGAAAGAGAGGGAGGAAAAAGGGCCAGGGACTGGCTCTCCTCTTCTCCGGATGCTGGCATGCAGGGAAATGCAGTTTCGGTACTGAACTGCATTTACTCCTACTTCGGTAAGCTTTTGCTTACCTTTCGCTTCGTGGCCAGTGGTTTGATAAGGTCCTTATAGTGTATGCCAATTAAGCGGGCAAGGCAAGGGTTCCTCTGAAAGTTGGACAGAAACACAGTTAAACACCACTCCTTAGGATGGGTACACTTGCACAATATCTCCACGAGTTAGGTCTCCCCACATCAGCCATGGGCCAAGTTATACTATTGACGGAATAACCCAACCTGGTGAAAGAGTTATGGAGGGAAGGCGGTTATGGGGAGAAAGAATGCCAAGCTACATGGGCCCCAGTGGAAGGGAGTTAATGTGAGTTAATGTCTTCTCTGATCAGGCTATACCTTGTTACAATTATGGAAGTGGATAACAGCAAGCATTCTAGTGCAGGACATGGAAAGGGCCAATGGGTAATGGTAATGGCCCAGTGGGCCTTGAATGCAGCAGTGATAAGTGGGCTTAGTTCATCCTCGAGCACATGCAATGTCCAGATTGCCTAGAGAACCACAAAATATTTACCAACACAATTAAACACACTGCTAATGCAATTGAATACTATATATATAATACTAGCTGCCAAAACACGCCTCTATATATCCATGTATGTATAGACATCAACATCCGTCATATATATATATATATAGATGGATAGATAGATACATGGGTGAGTGTGTGGATATATACATAGAAATGTATACATACAGTTTGCCCGTTATATAGACATATCTGTATGCATATATTCTCATATAGATAAAAACATTATACAGGAGCACACACGCACGAAGGTATATATATTGATGTATATATATATATATATATATATATATATATACATATGCCCATCTATAATGTAATCAGAGAGCATTGGTTGCTCCTTCATTTCCGTTATGTAAGCAGGCGCTGCATGCGCATCTGCCATTGATGGTTTCATTGCGACGTCCAGCATAGGTGGTGGTGGTGGGGGTGCCAATGGTTGTGCCTTTTGGTCTCCTCAAAATGGATATGATTCTCTGATTTTATCATTCTATGCCTATGTCGACATTTATGCAGACCATTGAAGAATGAAATTCATATAAATTGCTATGTATATATATATATATACACACACACACATATATATATATATATATATATATATATATATATATAAGAAAACAGTGGAATACGCATATATTATATATACAGGCACAGCCATACTGTTGAACATATATTTACGCTTATATATATATACATGTGTATATATATATATAGATATATATATATGCACACGCACATATATATATGCATATTTATTTATTATTATACAGAGAGAGAGAGAGAGAGATGAGCCTATATATACATATACAAGCCCAAACACATATATGTTTTTTTGTATGGGAACATATCTATCCATGTGGATATATATAGCACTAAAGTCAAGCATGAATATTTTTATATATATGCATATTCACATTTAAAGATTGCCCTGTATATATATCTCTAAATATCTTGATGTATATATGCATATATATAGAAAGGATAGACTATATATATATTGAGAGGGAGTATACATATATCTATTCATATATATATGTATGTTGAGATGGAATACATATATATAGAGTAAACACAGACGCACACACGCATTAACATCTTTCTCCTCACAAAGGCCTATATACATAGCTATATAGCCCAAGGGATACATCTTAATTGATGTATATGCATACTTTGTCACAAACGCACCAAGCTTTATAGAGACATATCGGGCCACACATGTCTAGATGCAAATATATATGTACCAAAGAGATTTATTGTCGAATATGAAGCATTCGCAAGGAAATAAAAAAATTAGAAGACATTTAACCGTGGAGAATTGCTCAAAGCCCCCCTTCTGCTAGCATGGCCGATATAGCGCTACGGACCTGCTCTCCCTCAGCATGCCGCCGCCGATCTCTCCCCGGGCGGTAGTCCTCTTCTAAAGGTGGCAGCCGCACCTCTCCAGTGGCCTGTCCAACGTGCAGTGTGTGGCCCCTGCTCTCGCATATGTTGTGCAGCACCACGCATGCAGACACAACTGTGGCAAAATGGTTTTCGCCAACAGTGAGCCTCGAGCCTAGGCAACCCCACCTTCCCTTAAGACGCCCAAAAGCCCGCTCAACCACACAGCGAGCCCTGCTTAGCGCATAGTTGAAATGCTGCTGATTGTTCCGCAGGGCTCCACTGTAGGGCTTCATGAGCCAACGGCGCAAGGGGTATGCTCCGTCAGCAATGACCAGCGCCGGCACCTGCACCCCACGGATCGTGATTGTTGGGTTCCCAGGAACAAAAGCTCCATCGTCCATGGCCTGGCAGAGAGATGAATGCCTAAATATGAAGGCGTCATGATTCCTCCCAGAGAATCCAGCCTCAATGTTCAGAAACAGTCCACTGGCCGAGCTCAAAGCCTGCAGGACGATAGAGTGTCCATACTTCCGATTAAAGTAGTCCTCGGCCCGGGCCCTGGGCGGCTGAACTGGAATGTGCGTTCCGTCGAGGGCGCCCACACAGTGTGGGAATCCCAGCTGATAGAACCCATCCATGACCTGCATTGAGAGACCCAAAAAAGGTAGAAGTAAGAGAAAGGCAATGAAAGTACTAGTTGAGCCACATGTGGACGCAGTCCTTATGCTATGTTCCCCAATTGTAATACCTTGGTACATAGCCTCAGAATTTATGGGGAACATGAGACATGTGCAGGTATATGTGTCAGTGCCGAGGTGAAAGAGAAGATGCATGCTCCCCTATTTAGCCACACAAATATACCACTGCGGATGGCAAACGTACAGCTCACCTTCCCCCCGAAACCCGCCCTTGCCCAAGCAGCTTCTGTGGGTATGCATACCCGCTGTCAAGAAAGGCAGACGGAAAGGAAGAAATGCAGGAACTATAATTAACAAACAGGAAAGGCAGACACCATTATGAGTAAAGCAGAGAATATGTGCCCCCTTTTCCCTACAGAGTTCATAATGTGTTGACAGCATGCTTGAAGTTTAACAAGGAGGAATAGTCATTGGCAAGGACAACACACACAAGAATAAGGAAGGAGGGTTACCTTGCGGTAGTCACCAAGGCAAACGGTTTTTTCCAGCAGTTCCTCTTCTATCGCAGTGATAACCTGGATGCAAATGGTGGCCACAGTGGACACCCCAACCTGGAAGTGTCTGGCCACTCTACGGTAATTCAAGGGTGCCGAAAGCCACCAGATTGTAATAGCTACTCTCTCCTCTACCGAGATGGCCCTCCTCATGATGGTGTCGTTCGCCTGCAGTCGAGGGCGCAGAGCCTCAGCGATCTCAAAAAGGGTGGTTCTGGACATGCGGAAGTTCCTTAACCACATGTCCTCATCCCACAGTGGGATCACTTCATCAGCCCACCAGTTGCGAATGACCTGAGGGCGAACCCACCAGCGCCGTGGCCGTGGGACAATGCAGCCATGGAAGTGACAGGCACCACGGTGGCGAAGACGAAGAATTCTCCCTACCACAGCACATGCCCTGAAGCCCGTGATGCGGCGCCGCCTTAGCCAACGACGGACCGCGGAAACAACAGCCCTAAGCCTTTCCTCCTCTTCCTGCTCCACCATCTCGATCTCCGCCACCACCTCACGGATGTGCGCGAGCAAAGAATCCAGGGCAGCAATTTGCTCGGGCATGATAAGCAGGGTACTCCGGCGAGACTGTAGCACTGGCGACAATGGGCGACACTGCAGCAATGGCGAAAAGACGGAAATGACGATGGGCAAGCAGTGACGCCAAGGCGACGGAAGTGACGACAATGGTACCCGGCAGTCGCAGAGAATATCTTGTTTCTACGCATGCGCAAGAGTATTGTTGCCTTAGAAAATGTGTATTCTGATTGAACACACGATACGTTGGCAGAATACGGATCTATCGAGCGGTGTTTATTGCGCAATGGCTGCCGATGCGTGGGATCGGCTATCACGTCTCGTTGGGGCCCTTTCGGATTTGAAATGCAATAGCACTGCAATGCCTTTTATTTTGGAAACTTTTCGCTTCGTGGCCAGCGTTTGATAAGGTCCTAACACCCTCCCACCCATAGGAAGGTGCATTGTGTCACCCACCCACACATTTCCCCAGGATATTGACCCCTCGGATTAAGACCACCACATACAATGGAACCCTATACAGCAGGGTGCCATCATCGCAATTATCGCCTTCCGCCCCCAGGGCCCATTTGGCCCTATATAAGCCCCAGATTTTGGCCAGTCAGTGTGCTACCTTCTTGGTCTAAACGACTCCACGTCACTCTGACCTCTGAAGTTAGTTACCAGCAAGTCTGCTCAAACCCCAGGCTGCGGAGCTAGACTTGTCTTCCATCATCTCGCATCCCATTCGCTTCCCAGAGGAGGTCTACATTTTGGTAAGCATCACCCTTAGTAACACCTACATTTCTGTTCCAAACTCCAACCTTGATCTTCCTGAGCCTTGTGTGTGTGGGTGAGTGCATGTTCTGTGAGTGAGTTTTCCCTTATTTTAATAAATTAGACATCTAGTGGTTAACCAATATCTGTCTCAGCTCCATTTCTTGGGATTCTCTGGTCTCCTGGTATAAACACCGGGAGAGCGGTCTCATTGGGCTGTTGTAGCAAGCCTACTCTCGCATATTTGAGCTAATAATAAAATTCCCCTAAGGATTCGTTGCTACATATATATATACATCTTTATATCTCTCTCTATCTATCCATCTTTAGATCTATCTAGCTGTAGATATCTGCCTATATAGCTATATTTGTTGCAGTATAACTGCAACAAATATAGCTATATAGGCAGATATCTACAGCTAGACAGATCTAAAGATGGATAGATAGAGAGAGAGATAAAGATGTAGATATATAGATATGATGCAGGAATAATAATAATAATTTTTATTTATAGCCCGCCTCTCTGCCAAGCAATCGAGGCAGGTTACACAAGTTAAAAGGAAGACATATAATGTAGATATTAATTACATTATAGATAGAAATAGACGAATCAACAGCATTCTATAGAATAGTTGATAGATATCGGTATGTTATATATAAAATATAGATACATTGATATAACAGATATACTTGATAGATAGGCAAGATTTCAAGTTTCGTGTATGTATTCTGCTGTAGTGTCTTGTTAGTCGCAGTACATGTACGAAAGACACCCTACAGAAGTGTGTGTGTATAGATAGATAGATATACAGAGTGGTTTAATAGAACCACTATTTACAATCTTGAGATAGCTGATGCGAGCTATTTCTTTCTTCTTGTTGTTCCCGTAGTTCCTCCGCAAGTCCGTGAGGACGAGGGTCATGCGATACTTAACATGGTTGTAGTGGAAAACCCACCTGAGTGCCCAGTGGAACAGCACGAGATCATGGAGCCGCAAGATCTTCCGGCATCCCCTGCAGCCAGTGACGGTAGGGTCTTCTCTGCTGGTGGAAAGCACGGGAAGGGAAATGCTGCAGCGCAACAGCTCTGAAAGTATTCCAAACATTGCTAACCCTGTGTCTTTGCAACATTTTTTTTTTGGCTCCAGATACAACCATAAGTCAAGAAAGGCCCGTGATGGAGTCCACACGGATGCCTGTGGAGGAGACTCAGGCCACGGTCCCACCTGGATCCCTAGAACAAGCACCATCGAGGACAGGTAAGTCCATTGTACATTTAACATGTCACAACCAAGAAAAAATAAATGTGTGTTTGTGTGTTTATGCGCGTGCGCGTGAATATAGATATCTACTCATAGTCAAGTGAATATTCATGGGTAGGTATGTGCGCGTGGATGCACATGCACATGTACATACATACATACACACAAAAGAGGATGTACATGTACACACACGCACACACACACAATTAGAATTTCCAAGGGAGTGTACCAATGTTTGTATTACAAGGAATCTCTAGAGCTTAACAATGTAAGATGTATTTTAGAACTAGAAATAGCGCGCCTGCCAATTTTTGATGGTTGTAAATGAATTTTCTTTTGGTTTTCTGCAGCACCAGCACGTCACATCATGCGCCGCCGCAGGAGGTCCACACAGCAAATACCAGATAGGAGAGCCATGAGGGGGGAACTGATTGCCAGGACCCTGATCGAGGACTCAAGGCGGGAGGGGTGCCTCAACAGAGCGTTATCAAGGCGCCAGCACGCGGCTCTCTTCGGGAACATCACGAGAGATTCCGCTGCACTGGAGAGCCTTGCGCGCTCCTACCGCCGTGACCTAACGACAAGCGCACGTCACCGGCAACGCATCTACAAGTACATGGATGCACTTATCAACGTGCGCCGGGAAAACACAGAGGCAGTCCGTTCTGTGGCCGGGGTCATCTAGCTGCTTGCATCCAGCTGGCAAGCAAGAGACACTCAGGAGGTCCTCGGGGGGACACAAATTCTCTTTGAGGACTCAGGCGATGAGGGGACAGCTCCATCTGTCCTTGTACCTTCCACGGAGCCTACCCAGCCACCTCAGGTAGCCAGCCAAAAGGTCGCTGGTAAAAGGCAAATCAAAAAGAAGATATTCTACTCTCCTTCCTGAGGATTATTCTATTTTTTCCAAAATAAGGTTGAATAGTTCACATGTTTTGTTTATACAGTTGTGTGTTTGCTTTTGCAGTTCTTTTTGCAGTAAGCCAAACTAATAAGAGTTCATATACGGGAGTTTGTGTATGTACATGTGTATAAGTACATGTTTATGCGTGTGCACACACACTTATGCACAAGTACATATACAAAACCCAATATACTAGTTGTTTTTATATTGTTAATTATAAATAAATCTATATTTCAAGACATTTTATGTGTTTTTATCTGGAGATTCATTGCTTTACCGCCATCAGCATAAATATCTCTCTTTAAACGTTTCATCTAAATCTATATCTATCAATCTATCTATTTAAATCTATACGGATATATATATATATATATATATGTATATGTATATATTGATTGAGATAGATAGATAGATTGATAGATAGATATAGAAATTAAATATATAGAAATAGCTATAGATATGTTCAGATATATACACGTGTGTGCGTGTGTGCGTGTGTGTGCATCTCTTTCTCTAACTATCTCTATATGTATATATACATACGTGCATGCACCTGTAAAACTAAAAAGCCAAGCAAGCAAATGTCACAATACTGTGGCAGAGGATATTAAGAAAGGCACCCAATATAACAGTAAACAACTACTTTATTTTCTAACAGCACATATGCAGTTGAAAACAGCAAAGGTAAACATAGCACACAGTCCTCACTCTCGCTCTGCAATCATGGCCACTATAGCTCCACGGACCCGCTCCCCCTCGGCTTGCCTTCTACGGTTTTCTCTCGCCGACTGGTACTCCCGTGTCATCGGCAGGAGATGCAGTTCACCGGAATGCTCCACACCATGCAATGCATGGCCCCTTGTTTCACAGATATTGTGAAGGACCACACATGCCGAGACAACAGTCACGAAGTGCTCCTCCCCAACTGTCAGCCTAGCTCCCAGGCATCCCCATCTTCCCTTTAAGCGTCCGAAAGCTCGCTCCACAACACAGCAAGCCCTGCTAAGTGCAATGTTAAACGCCAATTGATTTGGCTGCAGAGCTCCAATGTATGGCTTCATTAGCCACCGCCGCAAGGGGTATGCCCCATCCGCTATTATCAAGGGAGGCACCTGCACTCCCCTGATAGTGGTAGTAGGATTTCCGGGGACAAAAGCACCCTCATCCATCGCCTGGTGCAAGGATGAATGCTGGAAGATGAAGGCGTCGTGATTACGGCCCGAGAAGCCAGCCTCGATGTCGAGGAAGACACCGGTTGCTGAGGTCAAGCCCTGCAGTACTATAGAGTACCCATACTTCCTGTTGTAATAGTCCTCAGCATTGGCCCTTGGAGGGTGTATAGGGATGTGTGATCCATCCAGCGCCCCGACACAGTGGGGGAAGCCCAGCTCTTCAAATCCATCCATGACCTGCAAGGAAAGAAAAAGGAAAACAGAGAAAATGCCATGAAAAGCAGGATAAGAGCCACATGTTAATGCTCCCCACCTTTGAATTTCTCCCGGCAAACTGCCTTGCTAATTGCCCAGCCATGGTTTAGGCCCCATAATCCTCAAATAGCTATGCGCAACACTGCTTAGCTGTCTGGCCATCTATAGCTACATTTATATATACTACAGACGAAGCCTACATTTCTGCTCTCCTTATAGCTCCCTTTCCAAATAAATACACCCCTCACACCACCCCTTTCAGTAATCTGCTTATATATATAGGCATGCATAGCCGCACATTGCACATACAAGCGGTAATGTCACAGAGGCAAGGGGGCTATTAGCAATTTAATGACTTTTTCGAAAGGAACCCCGAAACCATGACCCCATTGTTATGTGGCACAGTAAGTTTATTTTTGCAAAATTAATATTCTACAGTATTATTTGACAGCATAGGTTAATTTAAAGGAAGCAGAGGCCAGGAACACAAGAGAGGAACCTATCTGGCAATAGTTCCCAAGGCAGACTGTTCTTGGGAGAAGTACATCCACTATAGCCTTGATGACCTCAGTACAGATTTTTGCAGCTGTGGACACCCCAATCTGGAAGTGCTGTGCCACTCTCCTGTAATTGAGGGGGGCAGAAAGCCACCATATGGTGATTGCCACCCTCTCTTCCACGAAGATGGCCCTCCTCAGCAAGGTGTCCCTGGCCTGGATGTGAGGGCGCAGAGCCTCAGCTATCTCGTACAGGGTGGTCCTGGACATCCGGAAGTTCCGGATCCACATGTCCTCATCCCACATTGGGATCACCTCCTCTGCCCACCAGTTCCTGACCACCTGTGGCCTGACCCACCAACGGCGTGGACGGGGGACACTGGCGGCATGGAAACCCCAGCCAACGCGGTGGCAGCAACCAAAAAGCCTCCATAACAAGTGATGCCACGCCGCCTCATAAAGCGACGGACGCCAGCCAGCACAGCCCTGCGCCTCCGCTCCTGTTCCCGGTCCAACTTCTCCAGTTCCGCCTGCAACTCACAAAGCATTACTGCATCAGACTCCTCCATGGTCACAGCGGCGATAAGGGAGCTCTGGCACACACGGAAGAAGAAGAAATGGCGAACTGACGGGAATGGCGACCGGACGGAAATGACGCTAGCAAAGCAATGACGACATGGCGAGAAGCCGCAAGTGACGAAAATCTCATCCGACTGACGTGGCAAGCATTCCTGTTTCTGCGCATGTGCAAGAACATCCTTGCCGGATTGAGGTAGGGATCTTTCCACTTGTGTGTGAACAGGAGATACGGGCCCCCGGAGCAGAACCATTGCGGCATCGCCCATTCCGCAATGATTCCATTCTAGTATGGTAACGTTTTCCGCTTGCCAGGACCATTCCGGAATGGTTCCGGAATGGTTCCGGAATGATTCAATCCCACTTTCTTGCTGCTTTCTTGCCGCCAGTGTGGTAACATCCTATGAGTGAGTGGCTGCAGTACAGGCATTTAACCACTGCGCCACCAGTATTTTTTTCCCTGACTAAAGTAGTGAATATATGATAAACAAGTAGGGTTTTTTTTATCATTATCCAGCAGATGCCTTCTTTCCATGGTGCCCACTGAGCCTGTTTGAACAGGTGAACATGTAAACAAGCTCTTTTTCAGAACTTGACAGTCCCATTCTGGTTTCCCCACTCCTCTATTTGGTTATTGAAGAACCATCCAGAGAAAATAGACCCCAAACACACTGCAGGTTCCCAGTCATGGTTTAGGTACAAACACATAGATAAACAGTAGTTCTCAACCTTTGGTCCTCTAGAGATTTGGACTTCAATTCCCAGAAGCACTAACCAGCCCTAAATATCAGAAAATCCCCACATTTCAGATAATTCCTCATCGGGGAGAAAAGGCTAATAAACAAGCAGTGAGACAATGGACGTTATCACACGGGGCAAATCTGTTAGTTAATCCACACAAATCCCAAACAAAAACTGGATTTGTGTCTCACGATTTCACACGACGTCACACAGAAACTGGACAGAAACTGGTGTTATCCAAGATCTTTTGAAATTCGGGAGTTTAGAGGAAATGCATTGGCAAAATTACACTAATTTCGCATTTATCGTAATGTGAAAAGCAAATACGCACAAACAAATCTCCTTTAAGGCTTCTTCCCATTTCTGGGGCTGCTTTCACTTCCTGGTTTGCTTACCCGTCAAACATTCTCCACTTTCTCCTTCATCAAAGGATGAAGAAAACCATCATCCTTTGGCTTCCTCTGCCCCTAGCCCCAGGAAGCCTCTTTCCTGCTCCCCAGATCCCCAATATTTAGCCGGTTTCCCCACCTGCTCTGTCCCTCTGTGTGTGTGTGTGTGTGTGTGTGTGTCTTGCCAAGATCCGGCTGCGATGCAGCCACTAGCGGCTGCCAACCCCTCCTTCCCTCCCGGATGCAGCTCCCACACACACATCCCTCCACACAACAGACACACCGCACGGCACCGGCAGGCAAGGCAAGGCAAGGCAAGGCAAGGCAAGACAATCACTCCCTCCTCCTCCTCCTCCTCCTCCTCCTCCGCAAGGCAAAAGATCAGCAACCCAAGTCCCCAGGGGGTATTTGCTTCTCCTCATCCTCCTCCCTCGCCCCTTTTCCTTCCCCCCAAAACACCAGGCGTCCTCCTTTTCCAGGAAGCACCCTCCTTTTCAACCTGTCCAGGAGGAATTTCCAAAATGTCCCCCAGAAATCATGCTTCTTACTCCTGCTCCAAATGGAGGACAGTTTGACATTTCGTCCTGGAGAGGGGAGAAGGTTGAATGAAATGCAGGACCTGCCCTGGAAAAGGAGGAGTCTCGTCACAAAACACACCCATTTCTAGTTCATATACGGGGTTTTTTCACTTGTGTATGAAAGTCAAAAACTTTTTTTCCACTTTTAACTTATTTCCGTTATTACTGTAATTACGTGTGAAAAGCTTTTGCGTAATTAAGCCCTATTTTTGCTTTCTTTTCGGGATGCTTCACTTCCACTTTATTATCTCTTTAACAATGAAACTGGCCCACGTGTGATAACATCCATAGAGAACAAATGAAATAGTTATGGACACTATTTAGGTTTCTCTGAAACCCATGTTGACTTTTTGTGATCATGAAATTATCTTCCAGATGTTCACAGACTCTCTGTTTAATGATCTGCTCCAGAATCTTTCCGGGTATTGATGTCAGACTAACTGGACGATAATTGTTGGGATCCTCTTTTTTCCCCTTTTTGAAGATGGGGACAACATTTGCCCTCCTCCAGTCCGCTGGGACCTCTCCTGTTTTCCAGGAATTCTCAAAGATTATTGCCAATGGTTCTGATATTACATTTGCCAGTTCTTTTAATACCCTTGGATGTAATTCATCTGGTCCTGGAGACTTATATTCATCTAGATTAACCAGATGTTTCTGTACTATCTCTTTACTTATTCTGAGATGAAATTCTCCTATTCTGTCCTCTGCTCCATTATCCTCAAGTTGAGCACCCTTTGCCTTTTCTGAGAAGACTGAAGCAAAGAAGGTGTTGAGTAATTCTGCCTTTTCTCTGTCCCCTGTTAACTTTTTGCCATCTTCTCCACACAGTGGCCCTACCATTTCCTTCTTTTTCCTTTTGCTACTGACATACCCCCAAAAGCCCTTTTTATTGTTCTTAACCGCTCCAGCAAGCCTGATTTCATTCTGCGCTTTAGCTTTTCTGACTTTAACCCTACACGTGCTAGCTATTTGTTTGAATTCCTCTTTGGTGATTTCCCCATTTTTCCATTTCTTATACATGTTCCGTTTAAAACATAGTTCAGTTGCAAGTTCCTTAGTCATCCATCCTGGTTTCTTGAGACACCTCCCATTCTTCCTCCTCATTGGCACGGTTTGAAATTGTGCCTTCAGTATCTCCCTTTTGAGAAACTCCCATCCGTCTTGAACTCCCTTCTCTTTTAGTATTCCTGTCCATGGGATCACCCTCAGTATTTCTCTAAGTTTAGTAAAATCAGCTTTCCTAAAGTCTAGAATGCGTGTCTGACTATGCCTGGCTTCTCCTTTCCACTGTATAATAAACTCCAGGAGGACATGATCACTCCCGCCTAAGGATCCAACCACTTGCACCCCATTAACTAGGTCTTCCCTGTTAGTTAGGATCAGATCCAAAATAGCTGAAATAGCGATGGACACTATCTAGGTTTCTTATAGAAAATATGATAAAGGAGAAAAATCCACAACTTGCTCAGTGACTAGAAGAGACTTCACATGAAAAAGCAATCTGAACACCCACAACAAGATCCATGCTAAGGAGGAGAATATTCATACTCTGCAGTAAATGCTTCATGAAAATATCATATTGTTAAGGAAAATGCAACATGGGACATACAGTGATAGAAATAAAATATGTATGTGAAAGTCACAATGACTAAGCAAGAGCAATTATGAAGCTACACAGGTGCAAAAGCTAATGTAATTTAGAAGTCATGAGAGCCAAGGACAGAGCTATAGAATGCATATTGGAAACACCAGAGATTCATTAAGTGTACAAGGTAAAATGATGAAATACTTGGGTTGGTCTTAAGCATGGGTTGAACTATGTGAACCAATCAAAATGAATGTACACACCCACTGGGTGGAAACTAACTAGTGGGTGGTGATTAACAATGGCTATAATAATTGCAATGTTTGCCAATGTATTGTGTGGAGTAGTTTGGAGATATTGTGGGTAGTTGAGGAGATTTGTAGAGATTGTGATTTGTTGAGCATATAGTATTTGTATATAGTTGAATAAAGTAGATCTTTTATATAAGACTACTAAGTTGCCTGGTGTCTTGAGTGAAGATACAAGAGCCAGCAGAATCCTGGAGAAGTTTGGAGACATCTGAGGAAGAAGAGTGAGAAGGCTTGGAGAGTTTGTCAGGGTCTTCAGCCTATTCTCTGAAACTCTGCTGCTTGGGAAAGAAGCATCAACCACTGATCAAAGCTGGTCAGCTCTGCTGCATAACAAGGTGGTGAGTTAGAGCCAGAGGTGAAGAGCTACAACTCCCATCATCCCTGACACATATTGCATTAAAACAGGAGCTAATGCATGAACACTAAAAGAAAGCCAACTATAATGAAATATTTCAAGCACCATCAAAATTTAAGTTCCAATAGATATGTTTTAACAGCAAAACAACATGGAAATATTCACATGGAAAAGTTATCTATACTCCTTTGCAGACTGTCAGGAATAGTGGAAACTGAGTCCACTTTAACTGCCCTGACTCAGTGCTAGGGAATCATGAGAACTGTAGTTTATTGTGGCACCAGAGCTCTCTGACAGAGAAGGCTCAATGTCTCAGAAAAAAATACAATTCCCATGATTCCCTAGCACTGAGACAGGGCAGTGGCCTCAATTTGCACTATTTCTAGCAATCTACAAAGGCCCTATATTTCTGATGAACGATCCACACTAGAGAAGATTCATACAACCATATCCAATAATAGCAAAAGGTTTGGATAAGAGATTTTTATGAGCTTAAAAGTTTGCCAATGTACGAACACAAAGAGAAACCAGATACTTATTTTCTCTGTAATAAAAATGTGGCTCATCAATTCAATCTTAATAGGAAAAGGAAGTCCACACTGGAGAGATAACTGTATAATTGGACAGGATGGTCTGAAGGTGTAATCTTTACCACAAAACAATTGACACTGCAAATAAGGTTGCCAGATTGAGAACTGGAGGTGGCTCCCATTCCGTTAAAGGCTATGTAGAAGAGGCGCTTTCAGCAGATGTTGCTCTCTTACCCAAAATCATTACAGGGACAGGTGACCTCTCCAATTGCAACTCCCAACTCTACATGAAGCTTAACTTGCTCAGAGACTAAAAGACACTTCATATGGAAAAGCAATCTGACTGTCCACAATAGAATCCACACTAGAAATTAACTACACTCAGGTTCAAATCTGTGATTAAAAGCTTCAGTAAGAGATCATATTGTGCTGAAATATAAGCTAACACAAAGCAAATGTTACTATAATGGAACATTTCAAGCACTATCATAAAGTAAGTTCCAAGAGATATGTATGTTTAGCAACAATACAACACATTCTTTGTTCCCATGGAATAATAATCTGTCTATCCTGTCAGTGTGTGGATGATGGGTGTTGCAGTGATGCTCTTTGGCACCCAGCAGAATCTGCAGGTCAAGCTGGCTGCTGTGATCCACAGCCACTTTGTAACTCTTACCATCAACTGGCTCAGCTTCTCTTCTTCTGGATCCTGTCTTCCTCAGTCAAGAAGACACATTGTAAAGTCCAAAAGCATAGTTTTATTAATGCACATAAAAGTAAAATAAGATAACTAAGTAAAATCCATTGTGATTAACTTGTCCAGTTCAGCCATGAAAGATTACATCTTTAACAATCCCAAAACATTAGGATCCAACTTGTTGCAGTTAAAACCACTGCTTCCAGCCACACACGCACTCACATCTTGAACAATAACATTCTAGACAAAGACTTCTCTAGGCCTTTCCCATACTCCACCTTCTAGGTGTTAACCTTATGTTAATTGGATAATGCCTAGGGTCCCTGAGGGGGTGTGTCTGGCCCCTTTAATTCCATCTAAGGGACCAGGACTCTGTGGACTCTGCCCTAGCCCTCATTTACCATCAGGGCGGCCGGAGCAGCTGTGTGCTGTGGGTCCGGGGAGTACGCCGGCGGGGATAAAAGGACCCGCCCAGGAACACCCTCCTCGGCACTCGCAGCGGCGGCGACTCTCCCGGCTTGGCAGGGCCCGAGGAAGGACTGGGTCCCTGAGGGGGCGTGTCTGGCCCCTTTAATTCCATCTAAGGGACCAGGACTCTGTGGACTCTGCCCTAGCCCTCATTTACCATCAGGGCGGCCGGAGCAGCTGTGTGCTGTGGGTCCGGGGAGTACGCCGGCGGGGATAAAAGGACCCGCCCAGGAACACCCTCCTCGGCACTTGCAGCGGCGGCGACTCTCCCGGCTTGGCAGGTCCCTGAGGGGGCGTGTTGGGCCCTAAGATTACCACCCACAGGGTCCTTGATTATAGAGGGTCTTGCCTTGACCTGTCATTATCATCAGTGGGGAGGACGAGACTTGTTCCTTGGTGTTTTCCCCTGTTAAGAGAACTGCACGAGGGTCATAAAATGCATTGTTTCACCGAGGCTGGGTCTGTGTCGGGAGCGGCTATTGGAGTTGTGCAGGGGAAAGGGAGGTATGGATGGAACAAAGGGAACCGATGTTACAAAAGAAGACGGGATCGCTATTTGAAAGCTATCCCATCTTCAGTTCCCTTAGTTGCTCTGAATGGTTTAGGGAGCAGACCAACCATACCACAGAACCTCACTCTGCTCCTTTGCAATGCCAGGTCGGTAAAAAATAAAACCTGTATCATCCAGGAACTTCTCCTGGATGAGGATGCCGACCTGGCCTGCTTCACAGAGACCTGGCTGGGAGAGGATAGCTCAGCTATCTGGGCGCAAACCCTCCCAGCTGGGTACTCTGTTAGTGAACAGGTGAGGGGAAGTGGGCAGGGGGGCGGAGTGGCTCTGGTTTATAAGAATCATCTGACCTTAACCAGGATACCTGTCCGGAACACGGTCCACTTCGAGTGTATATACCTTAGCCTGAAGACCAGGGATAGTTTGGGGATTTTGCTAGTCTACCGACCACCCCGTTGTCTAGCAGACTCCCTGACCGAGCTGACACAGCTGGTCTCTGAGCTATTGTTGGAGTCCCCCAGACTTTTGGTTCTGGGAGACTTCAACATTCCGCTCGAGGCCAGATTAACAGGTGCGGCTCGGGAGTTCATGGAGACCATGACAAACATGGGCCTATCCCAATTGGTCAATGGGCCCACACATTGTGCAGGTCATACACTCGATGCGGCCTTCTGTATGGAACAGGAGTATCCGTGGGCGGAGGTTGTAAATACCTCCGCATTGTCATGGACGGATCATTTCCTGGTTAAGTTGAAACTGAGAGCCAATATCTGCCCTGCCGGGGGTGGAGGACCCATTAGAATGGTCCGCCCTCGAAGGCTAATGGAGCCTACTGGATTCCGGAAAGCCTTGGGGGGTTCATTGGTTGGGAATGCTGGTGATTCTGTCGACGCCCTGGTTGATACCTGGAACATCGAGCTTACCAGAGCCGTCGACACAATCGCTCCCAAGCGTCCTTGCCGGCCCGCTTCTAACTGCAGGCCTTGGTATACGCCTGAGCTTAGGCAAATGAAGCGGGCTGGACAACGACTAGAGCGCAGGTGGCAGAAGACTCAGCTCTTATCTGATAGAACTCGCCATAAGAAATTTTTTTATTCTTATCGGGAGGCGGTACGTGCTACGAGGAGAGCTTTCTCCTCGGCACGTATTGCGTCTGCAGAGTCTCGTCCAGCAGAGCTGTTTAGGGTGGTGAGGGAGATGACGCAGGTTCCTCCTGCGCCAAATCCCTTGCTTAACCCGACAACGGCCTGCTGTGACGCTTTTAACAACTTTTTCGCAGACAAAATCTCTCAGATAAGAGCCGACTTAGATGCCGCCATTGGAACAGAGTCGATAGGCGAGGTGTCCAGTGACTCTGCCGATGTAGTTATACTGGATCAGTGGCAATCTGTGAGTACCGATGACGTGGACAAGCTGCTTGGTAAGGTGAGGAAGACAACATGCCCTCTCGACCCTTGCCCATCATGGCTGGCCGTCCAGGGGGGGGATGCGTTGGTGTGCTTCCTTACGGATATCATCAATGCATCCTTCAGGGAAGGACACGTTCCATCATGTCTGAAGGAAGCGGCGGTTAAGCCGCTTCTGAAAAAGCCTTCCCTGGACCCCCTGGAAATGAAAAACTATAGGCCTGTGTCATTACTGCCATTTTTGAGCAAGGTGATCGAGAGGGCGGTTGCTCTTCAGCTCCAAGCTGTCTTGGATGAAACCGATTATCTAGACCCATTTCAAACTGGTTTCAGGACAGGATTTGGGGTTGAGACTGCCATGGTTGCCTTGACCGACGATCTGCGTCTGAGCATCGACAGGGGTAGTGTGACCCTGTTGGTGCTCCTAGACCTCTCAGCGGCTTTTGATACGATAGATCACGGCATCCTCTTGGACTGCCTGAAGGGGTTAGGTATCGGGGGCACTGCTCTGCAGTGGTTCCGGTCCTTCCTCTCGGGTCGGTCCCAGAGGGTGCTGCTCGGGGACTGTAGCTCCAGTAAGAGGGACCTCACTTGTGAGGTCCCTCAGGGAGCTATTTTGTCCCCGATATTGTTTAACATCTATATGAAGCCGCTGGGTGAGATAATACGGAGTTATGGTGCTGGGTGTTATCAGTACGCTGATGACACCCAAATCTATTTCTCCATATCTCGTTCGTCGGCCTCGAATTCCAATGGCATATCTTCTCTCAATGAATGTCTTGAGGCGGTAATGGGCTGGATGAGGAAAAATAGATTGAAGCTGAATCCAGACAAGACAGAGGTGCTCACGGTCTCGGCCCCGAAACCAGGAATTGGGTTGCAACCTCCAGTCCTGGATGGGGTCACACTCTCCTCCAGTGACTGTGTTCGCAGTTTGGGGGTGCTCCTTGACTCGTCGCTCCTAATGGTAAATCAGGTAAATGCGACGGTCAGGAGTGCCTGTTATCAGCTTCGGCTGATACGCCAACTGCGCCCTTTCTTGGAAGTAAGGGACCTTGAGACTGTTGTGCACGCACTGGTAACCTCACGCCTGGACTTCTGTAATGTGCTCTACATGGGGCTACCCTTGTACCTGACTCGGAAACTGCAGTTAGTGCAGAATATGGCGGCCAGGCTGCTATCTGGGACATCTAGGAGGGATCACATCACTCCGGTGCTGAGGTCCCTCCACTGGCTGCCTATTGGTTTCCGCGCCCAGTACAAGGTGTTGGTTATTACCTTTAAAGCCCTAAATGGCTTGGGCCCAAACTATCTCAGAGACCGCCTCCTCCCATATAATCCTCCCCATGCCCTCCGATCCTCTGGGAGGAACTTGCTGCAGCCCCAAAGAGCCAGGCTTGCGGCGACCTCCCAGAGGGCCTTTTCTATCGTCGCTCCCAGACTCTGGAACGGTCTGCCAGATGAGATCCGTCAATTAACATCCTTACACAGCTTTAAAAAGGCTGTCAAGACGGATCTCTTCTGGCAGGCCTTTCCGGACTAGATAGTTAATTTAGAGACCTTCCGAAGCTGGACACTTATAGGACCCTTTCTCTTCCCTTATGTAGATTCACGGGAGATTATGGACTGCTGTATTGCTCCATCGTTGCTGTGCTGTGTGTATTAGCCATAGTTGTAATTGTTATTATAATTGGTTTTAATTAAGTACTGCTTAATTGCGGTTGTTTTAATTGTATTTGATTTAATAATGTTTTAGGGGGGGAGGAGGGATTGTTGTTATTTTAACTTGTTGTAATTTCTAAATTTTATTGTTCACCGCCTAGATTGGTTTTCCACTAGGGCGGTATATAAATAAATATTATTATTATTATTATTGTTATTATTATTAGATCAGAAATTGGTATGCTAGTCAGGTAATTCTGGGAATTGTAGTCCAAAAACCTAACTCTTTCACACTCTGGCTAACACTGACAGTCCACCCATCGCTCCTTCTTAACACAATGGAGGAGTGCTAGGTTCTGGGCCAGAGTCCGGTCTGTTTAAGGCTTTCCCACCTTGTAGAAATTGGGTGGTGCCTTCATGGGACCTTCAGCTGGGACTCAAGCATTGTAATCTTTCAGAGGATCTTTTTGGAGAAAGCTTTTGCCTTGTTGGTTTCTTCAGAGCTGCCTTGCACACTTGGGATTGAAGGGAATGCCACCACGTTGGGTAAGGCCATGGTGCAATGAAGGGCAGGAAAAGAGTGAGAGTGAAACTCATTTCTAGCATGAGAGAAAAGCAAAAGGAGAACTCCATCTTCTCCAGCACAGCTTTTCTGTCTTTGGTTTGTGAACCCAATCCATGTTTGTTTGTTTGTTCCTCCAGGGGTCTGTATCCTGTTCTTTAGAGGTTAGAAAACATAGGCTGTACTTCAATAGTAAAGGATGTTAAAATCCCTCTGCCCATTTCTTTTTAGAGTAGATGGCTTCCCTTTGGCTCCTGGTAGTGTTATGTTTTCCAAAGAGAGCGGGGGAATTGTGGTTCTTCTCTCATGGATTTTGCTCTCAGGTAAAATTTCCAAGTCCAGAATTAGCTATGCATATACAAACAGGTCTAGCCTCCTTTGCATCCTGCCATGAGCATTGTGTACTTTGCATGCGTTCTGTACTCAGTTGAGACCATTCAGAAATACCACCTACCATTCCTAGCCTGAAATGGCTGAGACCTTCTTACCTTCTTTGCGTGTTTCTTAGCAGGACAGGCACAATCCAAGCTAGAAACTAAAAGTAGGGGGTGGAAACCCCTGAGCCTCAGGCCCACAGAAAGAACCCTATTCCAGATGTGCTTTCTGTGATTCCAGAGGTAAACTCTCAGCCTTGGATGTTTTTAGGTAACGCACATACCATAGTAATCTGATAGCCTTTGCAGACTGCTAGAAATAATGCAAATTGAGTTCACTTTAACTGCCCTGACTCAGTGCTAGGGAATCCAGGGAACTGTAGTTTATTGTGGCACCAGAGCTCTCTGACAGAGAAGGCTCAATGTCTCAGAAAAAAATACAATTCCCATGATTCCCTAACACTGAGACAGGGCAGTTAAAGTGGACTCAATATGCACTATTTCTAGCTGTCTGCAAAGGAGATTCCTCTGTATGGTTCCCCCTTCTTGACCAATCCTCTACAACAGGGGTAGGCAACCTAAGGCCCGGGGGCCAGATGCGGCCCCCCAAGGCCTTTGTACCGGCCCCAGGCTGGTCCTGCCGCCGCCGCCACTGCCCCCCGCCTGCCCACCATGATGATATTGATTATTGTTGTTATTACTTGTTCTTAGGGTTTTCTTGGCAAAATCTCTACAGGGGTTTTGCCATGGCTTTTCTGGGGCTGAGAGAGTGTGCATGCATTTTTTATTTATTTATTTATTTATTTTTGCTGCTTTGGCTCCCCAATTGTTTGAGGGACAGCAACCCTGCCCCCGGCTCAAAAAGGTTGCCTACCCCTGCTCTACAATGTGTTCTTCAGGCAATGTACAACCCTGGCGAGTTCTCTCTGTGGTTTTCTATATTGAATTGTCTCTGAGATTCCCTGCCTGTTGCGTTGGCAAAATAAACAACTATGAGGCAGTGAAAATTTCTGAAATGATGTAGAAAAATGTGTTAAAAGAGGAATCATCCTCATGTATATACTATTAACATGTTGTGTAATTCCAGAAAGAAGGTTGAAACTAGTTCCAGAGCAGCCAAAGAACTGTTTTTTGTTTGTTTTTGGTTGGGTTGCAAATAAGGAATGGCCTCTGTATAAGGGAAAGTTGTAGCGTTTATTAAAAGGAAGAATGGTATTCCTATCATGGGCAGCCCTCCAGATATTGGTGAACTGCAACTTCCAGAATCCCCAGAAAGCATAGCCAATAAAGAAAAATGCTGGGACCTGCAATCTAGGCACACATGAAGAACCATCCTCTGTTTTAGATTGACAGACTTTACACAGAATTCTAGAAATCACTTCTCCCAAGTGTTGCAATAACCAAAAGCTTCACATTTAATATAAAAAGGAGTAGAGGATGGACTTATCCCCAGTTGCTAGCTAAATGAGTACCGAGGACATGGACAAGCTGCTTGGTAAGGTGAGGAAGACGACTTGCCCTCTCGACCCTTGCCCATCATGGCTGGCCGTCCTGGGGGGGGGGGGGAAGCATTGATGAGATTCCTCACGGATATCATCAATGCGTCCTTCAGGGAAGGACATTTTCCATCGTGTCTTAAGGAGGCGACTGTTAGGCCGCTTCTGAAAAAACCTTCCCTGGACCCCCTGGATATGAATAACTACAGGCAGGTATCTTTGTTGCCATTTTTGAGCAAGGTAATCGAGACGGCGGTTGCGCTTCAGCTCCAAGCTGTCTTGGATGAAACCGATTATCTAGACCCATTTCAAACCGGCTTCTGGACAGGCTTTGGGGTTGAGACTGCCATGGTTGCCTTGACCAACGATCTGCGTCTGAGCATCGACAGGGGTAGTGTGACCCTGTTGGTGCTCCTAGACCTCTCAGCGGCTTTTGATACTATAGATCACAGCATCCTCTTGAGTCGCCTGAGAAGGTTAGGTATCGGAGGCACTGCTCTGCAGTGGTTCTGGTCCTTCCTCTCGGGTTGATCCCAGAGGGTGCTGCTCGGGGACTGTACTCCGGCAAGAGAGACCTCACTTGTGGGGTCCCTCAGGGAGCTATTTTGTCCCCGATATTATTTAACATCTATATGAAGCCACTGGGTGAGATAATACGGAATTATGGTGCTGGGTGTTATCAATATGCTGATGACACCCAAATCTATTTCTCCGTATCTCGTTCGTCAGCCTCAAATTCCACTGGCACCTCTCCTCTCAATGACTATCTTCAGGCGGTAATGGGCTGGATGAGGAAAAACAGATTGAAGTTGAATCCAGACAAGACGGAGGTGCTCATGGTATCGGCCCCGAAACCAAGAATAGGGTTGCAACCTCCAGTCCTGGATGGGGTCACACTCTCCTCCAGTGACTGTGTTCACAGTCTGGGGGTGCTCCTTGATTCGTCGCTCCTGATGACAGATCAGGTTAATGCGACGGTCAGGAGCGCCTGTTATCAGCTCCGGCTGATACGCCAGCTGTGCCCTTTTCTGGAAGTAAGGGATCTCGAAACTGTTGTGCACGCGCTGGTAACCTCACGCCTTGACTTCTGTAATGCACTCTACATGGGGCTACCCTTGTGCTTGACTCGGAAACTGCAGTTAGTGCAGAACATGGCAGCCAGGTTGTTATCTGGGACATCTAGAAAGGACCACATCACTCCGGTTTTGAGGTCCTTCCACTGGCTGCCTATTGGTTTCCGGGCCCAGTACAAGGTGTTGGTTATCACCATTAAAGCCCTAAATGGCTTGGGCCCAAGCTATATCAGAGATCACCTCCTCCCATACAATCCCCCCCGCGCCCTCCGGTCCTCTGAGAGGAATTTGCTTCAGCCTCAAAAATCTAGGCTGACGGCGACCTCCCAGAGGGGCTTTTCGCTCGTCACTCCCAGACTCTGGAACGGCCTGCCGGACGAGATCCGTCAATTAACATCTTTGTACAGCTTTAAAAAAGCTGTCAAGACGGATCTCTTCCAGCAGGCCTTTCCGGACTAAAAATGGCCCAGCCTCGGCCTTTATTGAGACCCTTCCTTCATGTTCCTGCAAATCCTCTTTAAAAGCCCAAATGAAAAGGGGATGACGCTCTGTTTCCATTTTTAGATTTATGTTTTACCTAGTAGGAATTGTTTTATATTGACTCTGATTTAATAATGTTTTAAGGGGGGAGGAGGGAATTGTTCTGTTTTTAAGCTGAATGTTTTATCGATGTACACCGCCCGGATTGGCTCTCCACAGGGCGGTATATAAACAAAAATTATTATTATTATTATTATTATTATTATTATTATTATTATTATTATTAAATGGATCCTTCATGTTCAGAGGCAGGAAACCTGGGAGAAGTTTGGGATTCCTTTTTAATCTTTTCATTGAAGGCTTTTGTTCCAAGCCAAAGAGCATCTGTAAAAAAACAGCTGAGCCTTTTCAAAATGCTCCCCATTTTTCTTTTTCTTTCTCCCTTTCCAAAGGGCCCAAGGGAGTCTGTGTCTTGCTCAAGGAGATATAGGAGAAAGAGAACAAAAAGGCGTGCATCAAAAGCCACTCAGGTGGGAGATTCTTTTCAGCTGCTGAAGGATTTGTGATGGGGAAAGGAAGAGCCAGAGAGAAGAGACATGAAAACTGTGGCCCAAATTCTCTTGTTAGTCCCAACCAGAGTAAACCCACAGAATCAATAGGCTTTTGCATTGTGTTGACACACGATTCAGTGAAGAAGATTCAATGGTTCTCCTCTAATCAGAATTAAAAGTGAAATTCCAAGCCATGTGAATTTCTGTAGACCAAAGACATTTCCATCTCTATTTTCTGCAGGTGAACAAAGATCCCAAAGAGGCCATTTTGATCATCAGCTGGGAAAAGAAAGGAGAGTCTCCATCAATCTCTGTCCCTCTGGAGGAAGCACTGAGAGAACCTCAGGAAAGATGCCCTTAAATCAGGTGGAGGTTCATGCCATCTCCCTCTCTGCAATGGACCCCATGGGCTTGTTCTGCACCCTTTGGGTGGAGAAATGCTGTTGTTTTCTAGATTGAAGTTGAACTTGGCTTTAACTTAAAGAGAGCTTTTCCATTCAAGCCTATAGGACCTGAATAGACATGATTTTCCGTTCTTGCGGAATGGTCCAGAATGGATCCCCTGCGAGAACGGAGGTTTGCATGTAGTACAAAATAATAGTTGAAGTGCTGTAGTGTGAACAGGGGAGCTCAGGAGGAATGAACTTGCAGAAATAAAACAGTTTGGCACCACCTTAAGTGCTATACCTCCATACTATGGAAATGTGGAATTTGTAGTTTTGAAAGATCTTTAGCCTTTTATGCCACACAGTGGCATTCCCACACCAGGTGTAACATTGTGCAGGGTGTATGGCTTCTGGAAAGTACGGCTTCTGGAGGAGTTTCTGGGGTCAGAGCTGATAGGGACCGCATACACTCAGGGATGTAGGGGATGGGCGGTGGAGTATGGGAGAAGAGCACAAGGGACAGAGTATGGGGGATAGAGCGGCATGTGCTGGGGATGGAGCATGTAGAGGACAGAGTGAGGGAGAAGGCACAGGGAGGGTGACCATGTATCACCAGCCTTCTGGGGTGTCACCCGGTGCAGACCGCACCACCACACACACGCTAGTGATGCCACTGGTGCCAAAGAATACTGATGCCTGACCAAACTACAAATTCCAGGATTCTCTAGGATAGAACCATGGCAGTAAAAGTGGTGCCAAACTGCATTATTTCTGCCATGTAGATGCAAGCTCAGGTTCCAATCTCTGCTTGATCATAGAACTTAATATGTGGTTTGAACCACCACCAGCAAACCTAAGGAAATCTGCCAAACCAGCCCTTTCCTTTCCTTTTCTTTCCTCTCCTTTCCTTCTTCCTTTCTTCCTTCCTTTCCCACCATCTCTCTTCCCAGCTTGCAATCCTCCGTTTTCAGATGAAGGCTAGCTCCCTCAGAGGTCGGTGCAGGGGCCTTGCCTTTTTCCTGATGGTGGATCTATATATCAGGGGATGGGGGAGCATTTAAAGATGTCTTATAGCACTCAGCCTAGTATTGTGAAGTGTTTGAGCCCTCTTAGGACTACTTCATGTGCTGATTCCACTTTTCTGAGTATGGGCTGTTTTCTAGTTACAGGAACGTGTGACTTTTGCGGATGTGTCTGTATATTTCAGCAAGGAGGAGTGGGACCTCCTAGATCTGGACCAAAAATCTTTGTACATCCAGGTGATGATAGAAAACTATGAGAATGTCTCCTCACTGGGTAAGGAACTTGGCCTCCATTTAAATCTTTTCATAGTAAATTCTTTCTTTCTCCTTCTCCTGTGGTTTCACAGGGCAGCCCAAGACATCATGCTGTCTGAGGCATTGTCCAAGAGCTCAACACTCGATGGCCTGGGTTGGATTAGGGCTTCCTATGAGGCACCAGGGAAACATGACCAAAGAAACGTCTTTCAGGCCAGTTTCATTGTCCGATGGCAATGGCTAGTAGGAAATTCTGTGGTCCAGTAACATAAAGGTGGGCATCTACCCACGGGTCACTCTTCACTTCCTCCAACCAGTGCTGCCATTATTTTTCAATAACTTCTGTCCAACTCTTTCTCAAAATAGCATCTCTGCATTTGATTTAAGCAATTTTCCTATGTGTGATAAACTCATATAAGATGGCCTCAGTTGGATTAGGATCTCCACCAAGTCACCAGGGAGAGAAATATGACCAAAGAGAACTCTTTCAGGCCTGTTTCAATGACAATTAATGTAATGTAGTTGTGTAGTTATGACATAAACAACTAGCAAAATTAAAATTATATATTTTAATTATCATATGCACAGCCTAAATGCATATATATTATATACACATATACATATATAGTTTCACAAGGTTGAAATGAAAATTTGATAAAATATGACATTCTTTTTAAAATGTGATTTTTAAAAAAATAATTAACAACTGGGGGCTTTCCTTTTCTGCTCCCACTAAGGGTCTTTGCAGACTGCCAGAAATAGTGCAAATTGAGTTCACTTTAAGGTTTAGGGTTAGTGCTAGGGAATCATGGGAATTTTTTTTCCTGAGACATTGAGCCTTCTCTGTCAGAGAGCTCTGGTGCCACAATAAAATACAGTTCCCATGATTCCCTATCCCTATCCCTAACCCTTAAGTGGACTCAATTTGCACTATTTCTAGTAGTCTGCAAAGGCCCTAAGCCAGGGGTAGGCAACCTGTCCCCTTTAAGGGCCGAGGGACTTCAACTCCCAGAATCCCAGAACTATTGGCCAACATACGACTATTGGCCAACATGGCTGAGGCTTCTGGGAGCTGACGTCCCTCAGCCCTTAAAGGGGAAAGGTTGCCTACCCCTGCTCTAAGCCTCCCACCATCCCTTCGGCTTCTTAAGGGACACAGGCAAATACCACATCCCATTTCTGCCCAAAGGCAGATGTTTGAGGAGCAGTGGTGCCTCTGGCTCTTGAATTCAGTTACACTCGTCCCTTCACATTTACAGCTTTCATTTTTGAGGCTTTGATTATTCATGGATTTTGTCAATATGTTCTCTCTAGGAATATCTAGGTCCTCCAGCGCAACTCTGTGGTCAACTTTAACCAAAAGTCGCACTGAAAGACCTTGAGATTCCTAGAGAGAATACTCCATTAGACATTTGTAGTTCCTCTAGTGCAATTCTTTGGTCAATGTCTAGTAGATGTTGACCATGGAATTGCACTGGAGGACCTAGAGATTCCTAGAGAGGTGTTCTCTCAGGTAAAAACAGTGGGTTTTGTTATTTGTGGTTTTTCCACTTTCACGGGGATCCTGTGCCTCTAACCCCAGCGAATGTGGAGGGACGAGTGTATATTAACCTTTTTTATTAATCTACATCCAGGTGAAAAAAGAGAGAGCAACAGCTGTTCTTTTGAAGTGACCTCTCCTGCTGCCTCTTGTTTGCTTGCTCAGTCCCTTCTCTCATCCTTTTCTGTTATATTTGACAGACAGTCTTTTCTGTGTTCTTATTCTAGAACATGAGTGGCGTTCAATAAGTCAATTTGCCAAATGTGGGATCTGTTTTTTGGATGAATTGGACCTTTCCAGACACCAGAGGACCCACAGAGAAGAGGAACATAAAAGAAAAGAGAAGCCATGGAAATGTTTAAAACACAAGGGAGGGAAATGCTTCACATGTGAAGTGTGTGGGAAATGTTTTGCTAGAATTTCTGGTCTTCTGTGTCACATGAGAATTCACACAGGAGAGAAACCATTCAAATGCCAAGAATATAGAAAAGCTTTTACCCAGAGTGGACACCTGTCAACTCATCAAAAAGTCCACAAAGGAGAGAAACCATATCCATGCCAGGAATGTAGAAAAACATTTACTTTAAAGAGATATCTTATGAAGCATCAGAGAATCCACACAGGCGAGAAACCATACAAGTGCCAGAAGTGTGGGAAATGTTTTTCTCAAAGTTCTAACCTTGTGATCCATCAGAGAGTTCACACAGGGGAGAAACCATATAAGTGCCAGAAGTGTGAGAAATGTTTTGCTCAAAGCTCCAGCCTTGTGATCCATCAGAGAGTCCACACAGAGGAGAAACCTTATCCATGCTATGTATGTCTAAAATCATTTACCTTAAAGGGAAATCTTATGAAGCATCAGAGAGTCCACACAGGAGAGAAACCATACAAGTGCCAAAAGTGTGAAAAATGTTTTACACAAAAGTCCAACCTTGTGACCCATCGCAGAGTCCACACAGGAGAGAAACCATACAAGTGCCAGAAGTGTGAAAAATGTTTTACTCAAAGTTCCAGCCTTATGAAGCATCAGAGAATCCACATATAATAGATAAACTATACTGATGCCCAGAGTGTGGGAAATATTTTGGTTAGAGAGGCAACCTTTTGATCCACCAAAAAGCCCATGGAAGAGAGAGAACCTATCTGGGCCCTCGTGTAGTAAAATGCTTTGATCAAACATCCAAAGTTGGATCCCACAAGAAGATTCCTTTAGGGCAGGGGTAGGCAACCTGTCCCCTTTAAGGGCCGAGGGACTTCAGCTCCCAGAATCCCAGGAGCTATTGGCCAACATGGGACTATTGGCCAACGTGGCTGAGGCTTCTGGGAGCTGAAGTCCCTCGGCCCTTAAAGGGGAAAGGTTGCGTACCTCTGCTTTAGGGCATATGTCTTGCTAGACTCGCGAGGTAGGCAACCTTTCCCCTTTAAGTGCCAAAGGACTTCAGCTCCCAGAAGCCTCAGCCATGTTGGCCAATAGTCCAATGTTAGCTCCTGGGATTCTGGGAGCTGAAGTTCCTCGGCCTTAAAGGAGAAAGGTTGCCTACCCCTGTGCTAGAGGAAGAAAATCTTTCATCATGCACCAGGCAACTCAGCCTTTCGGCCACATTTATGTCTTGAAATAGGAAAAAGGCCCCATAAATGTGGCAAGTATGGAAAACGTTTTACTCAAAGGGCACAATTTGTGATTCACAAAAGGGTTCACCAAGGTAAGAAACCATATCGATGTTTATAGCATGGAGAAAGCTTTGTCCACTTCCTACATCTGAACAGACGTCAGAGGACTCATGAAAGACAGTAATTCTATAATGATGCCTTGTATGGAAACAAAACAAAAGAACAGGAGGATCCATCTTGATGCTCTTTTTTTGGCCAAGCATATTTTAGAAACTATCAAAAACTCAGAACTGGAAATAAAACATCTGACAATACAGAGGGTGGGAAATAGTTTTATTACTATTTTTTATCTTTGACTCATCAAAGTCTCCAACAAGGAAGCCACATAAGTGCTACGTATATGGCAGCAGTTTTTATAGCCACAAATTACTTTAAAAACAAAAACGAAAAAACAAAGCTTACTGTGATCCATACCAATGTCCTACTGCTAACATTGGCCGGACACAGGTTTCTTAGAAATGGACAAGCAAGGCTGCAAATGTAGAACTCTTTCCCATCTCTTTGTCTCAAGCATCTTGTATTGTGAAATATGCTGCCTCTAAAGATGGAGGTTCTGTTCTATCTGCTGTTTCAAGCTCACAAGTGTCTTCTGTTTCAGATGAGAAGCATCAACTTGGAATGTGGTGCTTAAGAGTACATACCTCCATAGCTATACGAGTAGCAACATAATTTTTCTATGTGCTGATTCTGCTTTCAAAGGCTATTTTTTTAAATACAGTGATATAATAAAGGTTTGAATTATTTGGAAACTTCTGCTTATTTCGACCCACCTCTAATGAGTATGAAACTGGTAGTGGAATGTCAAGTAAGGAAATTGGCTACACTCATTAAGGAGACACTCCCTCAGTGGAAATATTCATGGACTTTAAGCAGCAGCAATATTAGGATGGGTGTCATGAGGAAGTGAGTGTGGGTCTGTCTCCTTTCTCTACCCACTGAATCTGGTCAAATGGATGGGATGAGGTGCAGCTCAGTGCATGGAGAAAAGACATAGACACACTCTTGCTCACTTGCTTATCATTATCCAGCGGATGCCTTCTTTCCATGGTGCCCACTGAGCCTGCTTGAGAAGGTGAACATGTAAACAAGCTATTTTTCAGAACTTGACAGTCCCATTCCGTTTTCCCCATTCCTCTATTTGGTTATTGAAGGACCTTCCAGAGAAAATAGACCCCAAACACACTGCAGATTCCCAGTCATGGTTTAGGCACAAACACATAGATAAACAGTAGTTCTCAACCTTTGGTCCTCTAGGGATTTGGACTTCAATTCCCAGAAGCGCTAACCAGCCCTATCTATCAGAAAATCCCACATTTCAGATAATTCCTCATCGAGGAGAAAAGGCTAATAAACAAGCTGTGAGACAATGGACGTTATCACACGGGGGAAATCTGTTGGTTAATCCACACAAATCCCAAACAAAAACTGAATTTGTGCCTCACGATTTCACACGACGTCACACAGAAACTGGTCAGAAACTGGACAGAAACTGGTATTATCTGAGATCTTTTTAATTTCGGGAGTTTAGAGGAAATGCATTTGCGAAATTACAGTAATTGCGAATTTACTTTATTCTGAAAAGCCAATACGCACGGACAATTCTCTTTTAAAACCTGGAGGAGGGCCAAGAGGAGGAGGAGGAGGGGCCTCCAGGGAGGGAGAGTCCTGGGCTCCTGCCATGCCGGGAAGGCAAGGCAAGGCAAGGCAAGGAGAGGGAAGTTTGGGACGGAGGAGAAGTTTGGCATTTGGCATGGAGGGAAAAGGAGGGGAAAGAAGGCTTCCCTCGCAGCAGCTGTGGGTGGATGTGGGTGCAAATGCGGGGTGTGCTTGTGGAGCAACTTGGAGCTCCATCTCACCATGAAGTTCTGCCCTGCAGGTCCTACAAAGGGGAAAGGCTTATGGGGGGGCATGGGAGCTACCTCCAGTTTCCCCCTCTCAATCCCTCCCTTGCCTCGCCTTGCCTTGCCTTTCCAGCCTCCTTCTCCTCCTCCTCCTCTGCTCTCTTGAGAGGTCCTAACCCCAACGGAAGGGGGTTAGGACCTGTGCAGGAGGACAAGAACCCAAATGTAGGACAGTCTGACATTTCCACCTGGGAAATGCAGGACCCGCCCTGGAAAAAGGGGGAGGTTGGTCATGAAACACACCCATTTCCAGTACATGTACGGGTTCTTTTCACTTGTGTATGAAAGTTAAAAACGTCTTTTTTTCACTTTTAACTTAATTCCATTATTACTGTAATTACGTGTTAAAAGCTTTTGCGCAATTAAGCTCTTTTTTCGCTTTCTTTTCGGAATGCTTCATTTCCACTTTATTATCTCTTTAACAACGAAACTGGCCCATGTGTGATAACGTCCAGCGAGAGCAAATGAAATAGTGACGGACTTATTTAGGTTTCTTATAGAAAATATGATACAGGAGAAAAATTCCCAACTTGCTCAGTGACTAGAAGAGACTTCATATGAAAAAGCAATCTGAACTCCCACAAAAAGATCCATGCTAAGGAGGAGAATATTCATACTCTGCAGTAAATGCTTCATGAAAGGATCATATTGTACTAAAACTCTTATCCAAAACCATTACAGGGACAGGTGACTTCTCCAGTTGCAACTCCCAACTCTACATGAAGCTTAACTTGCTCAGAGACTAAAAGACACTTCATATAGAAAAGCAATCTGACTGTCCACAATAGAATCCACACTAGAGATTAACTACATTCAGGTTCAAATCTGTGATTAAAAGCTTCAGTAAGAGATCATATTGTGCTAAACCATTGTGCTGAAGGACTGGATGTGGGTGAACAGACTGAGGCTTAATCCAGACCAGATGGAAATGCATCCAGTCTGTAGGAAAATCAACCAGGGATTGGGATCATTGCCTTTGTTCTGGACAGGGTTGCCCTCTCTCTGAAAGATCAGGTTCATAGTTTGGAGATGCTCTTGAACTCAACACTGCTCCTGGAAAGTCAAATTCTTGTGATGGCCAGGAGCATATCTGCCCAGATTCAACTGGGGCGCCTGCTTCCCCCTTTCTTTGGGAAGGCAGATTTGGCCACAGTAGTTCATTGCTTAGTTACCTCTTGATTGTTGTTGTTGTTAACTGCCTACACGTCAATCTCGACCCATGGCGACCCTGCTGATGAAACATATCCAAGGCCCCCTGTCCTCCACTGCTCAGCCCAACTCCTACAAACTCATGCTTGTGGTCTCTTTAATAGACTCCATCCATCTTGATTAGCCTCTTGATTAAGAACTGTAATGCACTCAATGTGGGGCTGCCCATGAAAAGTTGTCGAATGGTATCAGGTGTGCCTTTTAGAAGCCATATAACACTGGTCTTGCAAGTAGTGCACTCACCTCCAGTTTTCTTCTGAGCTCAATTCAAGGTGCTGGTAAACATCTTGAGGGCAAATATCTGACAAACCACCTCCTCCTATATGAGCCTGCCAGAAATTTAAAATCTTCAGGGGGGCTGTGTTGCATGTCCCAATACCTCGTGAGGTTAAGTTGGTGGATGCATGCAAAAGGGCTTTTGTAAGAAAGGGGAGAACTGAGATCTCAGCCCCACTGCATCAACCCCAAGTTAATATGGACTGCGGGTCAAATCCTGTATCTGTGTTGGAAGCCAACTTTCTTTGGCCAAAGAGTTTCCCTTCCCTCCAGAAAAGGACAGAAGAGAAGAGCCTTGCAGTCTGTACCAGGAGCAAACAAGTAAAACTTTCATAACACAAATCAAGGCTTAACTTGAGAACCAAGATTTCTGGGCGGAAGTTTCTTTGATCCATGGCTATCATTGGAAACTTCATTCTGTGGCAGGAAGTAATTCTACCAATTGAGGCCAAAAGAAAACCAAAACAAAGAATGCATAAGGAGTGAATGAATGGAAATCACGTATAATATAAATCAACCTGGAATGGACGCACATATAATAATTGTAACAAATGAATTCTATACAACATGCATCGAACAAGAGCAGACCTTCAGGTTGGCTCAGGAGCTGCAGCTACTGCCGAATTCAGGGAGTGGCCTGGCAACATGCGCATTAAAACTGGGCTTCACAACGGACATGTACAGTCAGCCCTCTGTATCCATGGATTCTTTATCCACGGATTCAAGCGTCCACAGTATGAAAATATTCAATAAAGTAAGAATTCCAAATAGCAAACTTGATTTTGCCATTTCATATAAGGAACACCATTTTACTATGCCATTGTATTTAAGGGAACTTGAGCCCCCACAGATTTTGATATCCACGGAGGGTCCTGGAATCAAACTCCAGTGGATAACATGGGCCCACTGGTTATTGCTGGCCAGACTGGCACTGAGCTATCTTGATGCTTTTTGTAGGTCTTTAGAAAGGCCAAAGATACAGCTTCTTTTCTATTAGCCAAGACTCTCAGGCATTGTTATGGCATATAGCTCAGGGCAGGCACAAACAGACGTAAGCATTGGTTGACCCCATGGGCTCTAAGGACGTTATCACATGGGGCCAAATCCACACAAAATCCACACAAAATCCCGACCAAAACCGGATTAGTGGCCCGTGTTTTCACACGACATCGCACAGAAACTGGACAGAAAGTGGACAGAAAGTGGACAGAAACGAGATCTTTTGAAATTCGGTTCTTTGGAGGAAATGCAAATGCGCAATTAAGGTAATTTCGAATTTACCATAATGTGATAACCAAATGCGCATTTGGGAGCATTTCCCTGCTGTTGCCATGGTTCCAGCGAGCATTCCTCTATCTGCGCATGTGCAAGAGGCTCATTTCTAGTACATTTACGGGCTTTTTTCACTTGTTTGTGGACGTTTAATGAGATTACTATAAATTCGCAATTAAGGTAATGACGTTTGCGGAATTATTGTTTATTTCCTGTTTATTTTCAGAATGCCTCATTTCCATTTTATTTTCACTTTCTGGCCCACGTGTGATAACGTCCTAACAGTATTAGGGAGAGTATGGCAGTATGGAGTCAGTCCTCCAGAAATGCCTGGCCAAAAACTAAAGGTAGGGGGTGGAAACCCCTGAGCCTCAGGCCCACAGAAAGAACCCTATTCCAGATGTGCTTTCTGTGATTCCAGAGGTAAACTCTCAGCCTTGGATGTTTTTAGGTAACACATACCATAGTAATATGATAGCCTTTGCAGACTGCTAGAAATAGTGCAAATTGAGTTCAGTTTAACTGCCCTGACTCAGTGCTAGGGAATCATGGGAACTGTAGTTTATTCTGGCATTAGAGCTCTCTGACAGAGAAGGCTCAATGTCTCAGAAAAAAATACAATTCCCATGATTCCCTAGCACTGAGACAGGGCAGTTAAAGTGGACTCAATATGCACTATTTCTAGCAGTCTGCAAAGGAGATTCCTCTGTATGGTTCCCCCTTCTTGACAAATCCTCTACAATGGGTCCTTCAGGCAATGTACAAACTTGGCAAGTTCTCTCTGTGGTTTTCTATATTGAATTGTCTCTGAGATTCCATGCCTCTTGCGTTGGCAAAGTACACAATTATGAGGCAGTGAAAATTTCTGAAATGATGTAGAAAAATCTGTGGAAAGAGGAATCATCCTCATGTATATACTATTAACACTTTGTGTAACTCCAGAAAGAAGGTTGAAACTAGTTCCAGAGCAGCCAAAGAACTGTTTTTTGTTTGTTTTTGGTTGGGTTGCAAATAAGGAATGGCCTCTGTATAAGGGAAAGTTGCAGCGTTTATTAAGAGGCAGGAATGGTATTCCTATCATGGGCAGGTCAAGTGTAGCCATCCAGATAATGGTGAACTACAACTTCCAGAATCCCCAGAGAGCATAGCCAATGAAGAAAAATGTTGGGACCTGCAATCCAGGCACACATGAAGAACCATCCTCTGTTTTAGATTGACAGACTTTACACAGAATTCTAGAAATCACTTCTCCCAAGTGCTGTAATAACCAAAAGCTTCACATTTACTATAAAAAGGAGTACAGGATGGGTTTATCCCCAGTTGCTAGCTAAATGGATCCTTCATGTTCAGAGGCAGGAAACCTGGGAGAAGTTTGGGATTCCTTTTTAATCTTTTCATTGAAGGCTTTTGTTCCAAGCCAAAGAGCATCTCTGACAGAACAGCTGAGCCTTTTCAAAATGCTCCCCATTTTTCTTTTTCTTTCTCCCTTTCCAAAGAGCCCAAGGGAGTCACAGTCTTGCTCGAGGAGAAAAAGGAGAAAGGGAAAGAACAGGAGTGCATCAAAAGCCACTCAGGTGGGAGATTCTCTTCAGCTGCTGAAGGATTTGTGATGGGGAAAGGAAGAGCCAGAGAGAAGAGGCATGAAAACTGTGGCCCAAATTCTCTTGTTAGTCCCAACCAGAGTAAACCCACAGAATCAACAGGCTTTTGCATTGTGTTGACTCACAATTCAATGAAGAAGATTCAATGGTTCTCTTCTAATCAGAATTAAAAGTGAGATTCCAAGCCCTGTGAGTTTCTGTAGACCAAATATATTTCCATCTCTATTTTCTGCAGGTGAACAAAGATGCCAAAGAGGCCATTTTGATCATCAGCTGGGAAAAGAAAGGAGAGTCTTCATCAATCTCTGTCCCTCTGGAGGAAGCGCTGAGAGAACCTCAGGAAAGATGCCCTTAAATCAAGTGGAGGTTCATACCATCTCCCTCTCTGCAATGTTCTGCACCCTTTCTAGATTAAAGTTGAACTTGGCTTTAACTTAAAGAGAGCTTTTCCATTCAAGCCTATAGGACTTGAATAGACATGATTTTCCGTTCTTGCGGAATGGTCCGGAATGGATCCCCTGCAAGAATGGAGGTTTGCATGTAGTACAAAATAATGCTTGAAGTGCTGTAGTGTGAACAGGGGGGCTCAGGAGGAATGAACTTGCAGAAATAAAACAGTTTGACACCACCTTAAGTGCTATACCTCCATACTATGGAAGTGCGGGATTTGTAGTTTTGCAAGATCTTTAGTCTTTTATGTCACACAGTGGCATCTCCACACCAGGTGTAACCTTGTGCAGGGTGTGTGGCTTCTGGGAAGTATGGCTTCTGGCGGAGTTTCCGGGGTCGGAGCTGATTGGGACCGCATACACTCGGGGATGTAGGGCATGGGCAGTGGAGTGTGGGAGAAGAGCACAAGGGACAGAGTATGGGGGATGGAGTGGCATGTGCTGGGGATGGAGCGTGTAGAGGACAGAGTGAAGGAGATGGCACAGGGAGGATGACCATGTGTCACCAGCCTTCTGGGGTGTCACCTGCTGCAGGCCGCACCACCAAACACACCCTAGTGCTGCCACTGGTGCCAAAGAATACTGATGCCTGACCAAACTACAAATTCCAGGATTCTGTAGGATAGAACCATGGCAGTTAAAGTGGTGGCAAACTGCATTATTTCTGCCATGTAGATGCAAGCTCAGGTTCCAATCTCTGCTTGATCATGGAATTTACTGTGTGGTTTGAACCACCACCAGCAAACCTAAGGAAATCTGCCAAACCAGCCCTTTCCTTTCCTTTCCTTCTTCCTTTCTTCCTTCCTTTTCCCACCATCTCTCTTCCCAGAGTCTCATGCTGTGTGCTTGCAATCCTCCATTTCCGGATAAAGGCTAGCTCCCTCAGAGATCCGTGCAGGGGCCTTGCCTTTTTCCCGATGGTGGATCTATATATCAGGGGATGGGGAAGCATTTAAGGATGTCTTATAGCCCCAGCCCAGTATTGTGAAGTGTTCGAGCCCTCTTAGGAATATTTCATGTGCTGATTCCACTTTTCTGACTATGGGCTGTTTTCTAGTTACAGGAACGTGTGACCTTTGTGGATGTGTCTGTATATTTCAGCAAGGAGGAGTGGGACCTCCTGGATCTGGACCAACGATCTTTGTACATCCAGGTGATGATGGAAAACTATGAGAATGTCTCCTCACTGGGTAAGGAACTTGGCCTCCATTTAAATCTTTTCATAGTAAATTCTTTCTTTCTCCTTCTCCTGTGGTTTCACAGCGCAGCCCAAGACATCATGCTGTCTGAGGTATTGTCCAAGAGCTCAACACTCGATGGCCTGGGTTGGATTAGGGCTTCCTATGAAGCACCAGGGAAACATGACCAAAGAAACGTCTTTCAGGCCAGTTTCACTGATGCAGTCCCCTGTCCGATGGCAATAGCTAGTAGGAAAATCTGTGGTCCAGTAGCATAAAGGTGGGCATCTACCCAGGGGTCACTCTTCACTCCCTCCAACCAGTGCTGCCATTATTTTTCAATGACTTCTGTCCAACTCTTTCTCAAAATAGCATCTGGAGTGTTGTGAGGGACTTTCTTTGTAGGCTCTGCCTGCTTTTGTACTTTGGGGGATACATCTGTGCCATTTTCATGCCATAAAAGCCAGAAAATTGAGATAATTTCTAAAGAAAAATAGTTTAAGGTCATTGTGGGAATGGAGGAGGACTTGAAGGGCTGCAGCTAGGGGTACTGGTGGCTGTACTTTGTTCACCCATCAGTTTGTGGATATATTTTCAAGGCTTGAAAAAAAGGATCCACATACCAAATTAGATAGTGGGGGGTGAGGCTTTTCTTAATAGAGTAAACCTGAAGGGTTTTCAAAACTACGGGAAGCACTTATTGAACAGTTCAACAAGTTGAGACAATTCCACAAAAAAGTCAAAGAAAACCCATAGTCTAAAAGACTCCAAATCTTATTTTCTCCTTTTTGGCCCAGAGAGTAAATATATCATGGTAAATTGTTTTCCCTCCCTCCTCCTGTGACTTCACATGAGAGCCCAAGGCATCACGCTCTTTGAGGTATGGTACAATAACTCAACAATGGAGTTTATCACACAGGACAAATCTCATGCAGAAACTAGATTTAAAGTGAAGACAACCCACTTTTGCAGGTCGTTTTTCACATGACGTTCAGGGTTAACCTGAACAGAAAGTAGACAAAACCTGCAATTGCGGATTGTTTTCAGACGACATTTACATGAAAGAGGGGAAAAACTTAAAACTAACCCAAATGGAAAGCCAACAAAGCCCACTCCTTTATACTTTCAGGAACGTTCGAAAGTAAAAAGGATCGGGTATTGGTTACTTTCCATTCGGGTTAATGTCGCGTTATTTTTCTTTTACACAAATACGTCTGAAAACAACTTGCTTCTGTGTGTGGGGGGGGGGGGGGGGGGTTCAGATAAATTCATGTAGGATGGCCTGGGTTGGATTAGGATCTCCTCCAAGTCACCAGGGAGAGAAATATGACCAAAGAGAACTCTTTCAGGCCTGTTTCAATGACAATTAATGTAATGTAGTTATGTAGTTATGACATAAACAACTAGCAAAATTAAAATTATACCTTTTAATTATCATATGCACAGCCTAAATGCATACATATTATATACACATATACATATATTGTTTCACATGGTTGAAATGAAAATTTGATAAAATATGACACTCTTTTTAAAATGTGATTTTAAAAAAATAATTAACAACTGGGGGCTCTCCTTTTCTCCTCCCACTAAGGGCCTTTGCAGACTGCCAGAAATAGTGCAAATTGAGTCCACTTTAAGATTTAGAGTTAGTGCTAGGGAATCATGGGATTTTTTTTTCTGAGACATTGAGCCTTCTCTGTCAGAGAGCTCTGGTGCCACAATAAAATACAGTTCCCATGATTCCCTATCCCTAACCCTAGCCCTTAAGTGGACTCAATTTGCACTATTTCTAGCAGTCTGCAAAGGCCCTAAACCTCCCACCATCCCTTCAGCTTCTTAAGGGACACAGGCAAATACCACATCCCGTTTCTGCCCAAAGGCAGATGTTTGCAAAGCAGTGGTGCCTCTGGCTCTGGAATTCAGTTACACTCGTCCCTCCACATTTACAGCTTTGATTTTGAGGCTTTGATTATTCATGGATTTTGTCAATATGTTCCCTCTAGGAATATCTAGGTCCTCCAGCGCAACTCTGTGGTCAACTTTAACCAAAAGTCGCACTGAAAGACCTTGAGATTCCTAGAGAGAATACTCCATTAGACATTTGTAGTTCCTCTAGTGCAATTCTTTGGTCAATGTCTAGTAGATGTTGACCATAAAATTGTACTGGAGGACCAAGAGATTCCCAGAGAGGTGTTCTCTCAGGTAAAAACAGTAGTTTTTGTTATTTGCAGTTTTTCCACTTTCACAGTGGTCCTGTGCCCCTAACCCCAGCGAATGTGGAGGGACGAGTGTATATTAACCATTTCCATTAAGCATTTTGGATTAATCTACATCAAGGTGAAAAAAGAGAGAGCAACAGCTGTTCCTTTGAAGTGACCTCTCCTGCTGCCTCTTGTTTGCTTGCTCAGTCCCTTCTCTCATCCTTTTCTGTTATATTTGAGAGTCAGTCTTTTCTGTGTTCTTATTCTAGAACATGAGTGGCATGAAATAAGTCAATGTGCCAAATGTGGGATCTGTTTTATGGATGAATTCGAACTTTCCAGACACCAGAGGACCTGGTGCTTCAAATGTGAAGTGTGTGGGAAATGTTTTGCTAGAATTTCTGGTCTTCTGTGTCACATGAGAATTCACACAGGAGAGAAACCATTCAAATGCCAAGAATATAGAAAAGCTTTTACCCAGATCAGACACCTGTCAACTCATCAAAAAGTCCACAAAGGAGAGAAACCATGTTCATGCCAGGAATGTAGACAATCATTTACTCTAAAGGGAAATCTTATGAAGTATCAGAGAGCCCACACAGGAGAGAAACCGTGCAAGTGCCAGAAGTGTGGGAAATGCTTTGCTACAAACTCAAATCTTGTGGTACATGAGAGAGTTCACACAGGAGAGAAACCATACAAGTGTCACAGGTGTGAAAAATGTTTTGCTACAAACTCAAATCTTGTGGTACATGAGAGAGTCCACACAGGAGAGAAACCGTACAAGTGCCAGGAATGTAGAAAATTGTTTGCTTCAAAGGGAAATTATATGAAGCACCAGAGAGTCCACACAGGAGAGAAACCATACAAGTGCCAGAAGTGTGAAAAATGTTTTACTCAAAGGTCCCACCTTGTGATCCATTGTAGAGTCCACACAGGAGAGAAACCATACAAGTGCCAGAAGTGTGAAAAATGTTTTACTCAAAGGTCCCACCTTGTGACCCATCGTAGAGTCCACACACAATAGATAAACTATACTGATGCCCAGAGTGTGGGAAATGTTTTGGTTGGAGAGGCAACCTTTGGATCCACAAAAAAGCTCATGGAAGAGAGAGAACTTATCTAGGCCCTCATGTGGTAAAAAAACTTTGATCAAGCATCCAAAGTTGGGTCGCACAAGAGGATTCACTTAGGGCATATGTCTTGCTAGAGGAATAAAATCTTTCATCATGCACCAGGCAACTCAGCCTTTCGGCCACATTTATGTCTTGAAATAGGAAAAAGGCCCCATAAATGTGGGAAGTATGGAAAATGTTTTAATTAAAGGGCACAATTTGTGATTCACAAAAGGGTTCACCAAAGTAAGAAACCATATCGATGTTTATAGCATGGAGAAAGCTTTGTCCACTTCCTACATCTGTACAGACATCAGAGGACTCATGAAAGACAGTAATTCTATAGTGATGCCTTGTGTGCAAAACACAAGAGGAGGAGGATCCATCTTGATGCTCTTTTTTTGGCCAAGCATATTTTAGAAACCATCAAAACCTCAGAACTGGAAATAAAACACCTGACAATACAGAGGGTGGGAAATAGTTTTATTACTATTTGTTATCTTTGACACATCAAAGTCTCCAAGTAGAGAAACCACATAAGTGCTACGTATATCACAGCAGTTTTTATAACCACAAATTACTTTAAAAAAACCAAAAAAACCAAGAGATCACTCTGATCCAGACCAATGTCCTACTGCTAACATTGGCCGGACACAGGTTTCTTAGAAATGCACAAGCAAGGCTGCAAAGGTAGAACTCTTTCCCATCTCTTTGTCTCAAGCATCTTGTATTGTGAAATATGCTGCCTCTAAAGATGGAGGTTCTGTTCTATCTGCTGTTTCAAGCTCACAAGTGTCTCTGTTTCAGATGAGAAGCATCAGCTTGGAATGTGGTGCTTAAAAGTACGTACCTCCGTAGCTATACGAGTAGCAACATAATTTTCCTATGTGCTGATTCTGCTTTCAAAGGCTATTTTTTTTAAAATACAGTGATATAATAAAGGTTTGAATTATTTGGAAACTTCTGCTTATCTCGACCCACCTCTAATGAGTATGAATCTGGTAGTGGAATGTCAAGTAATGAAATTGGCTACACTCATTAAGGAGACACTCCCTCAGTGGAAATATTCATGGACTTTAAGCAGCAGCAATATTAGGATGGGTGTCATGAGGAGGTGAGTGTGTGTCTGTTTCCTTTCTCTACCCACTGAATCTGGTCAAATGGATGGGATGAGGTGCAGCTCAGTGCATGGAGAAAAGACATGGACACACTCTTGCTCGCTTGCTTATCATTATCCAGCAGATGCTTTCTTTCCATGGTGCCCACTGAGCCTGTTTGAACAGGTGAACATGTAAACAAGCTCTGTTTCAGAACTTGACAGTCACATTCCGGTTTCTCCATTCCTCTATTTGGTTATTGAAGGACCTGCCAGAGAAAATAGACCGCAAACACACTGCAGGTTCCCAGTCATGGTTTAGGCACAAACACATAAACAGTAGTTCTCAACCTTTGGTCCTCTAGGGATTTGGACTTCAAGTCCCAGAAGCGCTAACCAGCCCTAACTATCAGAAAATCCCCACATTTCAGATAATTCCTCATCGTGGAGAAAAGGCTAATAAAAAAGCAGTAAGACAAAGAGAGCAAATCATAGAATCATAGAATCATAGAATCATAGAATCATAGAGTTGGAAGAGACCACAAGGGCCATCCAGTCCAACCCCCTGCCATGCAGGAACTCCCAATCAAAGCATCCCCGACAGATGGCCATCCAGCCTCTGCTTAAAGACCTCCAAGGAAGGAGACTCCACTACTCTCCGAGGGAGTGTGTTCCACTGTCGAACTGCCCTTACTGTCAGGAAGTTCCTCCTAATGTTGAGGTGGAATCTCTTTTCTTGCAGCTTGCATCCATTGTTTCGGGTCCTAGTCTCTGGAGCAGCAGAAAACAAGCTTGTTCCCTCCTCGATATGACATCCCTTCAAATATTTAAACACGGCTATCATATCACCTCTCAGCCTTCTCTTCTCCAGGCTAAACATCCCCAGCTCCCTAAGTCGTTCCTCATAGGGCTTGCTTTCCAGACCCTTCACCATTTTAGTTGCCCTCCTTTGGACACGCTCCAGTTTCTCCACATCCTTTTTGAATTGTGGTGCCCAGAACTGGACACAGTATTCCAGGTGAGGCCGGACCAAAGCAGAATATAGTGGCACTATTACTTCTCTTGATCTAGACACTATACTTCTACTGATGCAGCCTAAAATTGCATTGGCCTTTTTAGCTGCTGCATCGCACTGTTGACTCATGTTCAACTTGTGGTCCACCTGGATTCCTAGATCCCTTTCACAGGTAGTCTCATTCAGCCAAGTGTCCCCCATCGTATATCTGTACTTTTCGTTTTTCCGCCCTAAGTGCAGTACCTTACATTTCTCTGTGTTGAATTTCATTTTGTTAGCTTTGGCCCAACTTTCCAGTCTGCTCAAGTCATTTTGAATTTTGATCCTGTCCTCTGGGGTATTAGCTACTCCTCCTAATTTGGTGTCATCTGCAAATTTGATAACTATGCCCCCAATACCATCATCCAAGTCATTAATAAAGATATTGAATAGCACTGGGCCCAGGACAGAGCCCTGTGGCACCCCACTGGTCACCTCTTTCCAGGTTGAAAAGGAGCCATTGTTGAGCACCCTTTGTGTTCGACCAGATAACCAATTACAAATCCATGTAACAGTTACTTTGTCTAGCCCACATTTTACCAACTTGCCTGCAAGAATGTCATGGGGAACTCTGTCAAAGGCCTTACTGAAATCAAGATATACTATATCCACAGCATTCCCTTCATCTACCAAGCTGGTAATTTTATCAAAAAAAGAGATCAGATTTGTCTGGCATGACCTGTTTCTCTGAAACCCATGTTGACTTTTTGTGATCATGAAATTATCTTCCAGATGTTCACAGACTCTCTGTTTAATGATCTGCTCCAGAATCTTTCCGGGTATTGATGTCAGACTAACTGGACGATAATTGTTGGGATCCTCTTTTTTCCCCTTTTTGAAGATGGGGACAACATTTGCCCTCCTCCAGTCCGCTGGGACCTCTCCTGTTTTCCAGGAATTCTCAAAGATTATTGCCAATGGTTCTGATATTACATTTGCCAGTTCTTTTAATACCCTTGGATGTAATTCATCTGGTCCTGGAGACTTATATTCATCTAGATTAACCAGATGTTTCTGTACTATCTCTTTACTTATTCTGAGATGAAATTCTCCTATTCTGTCCTCTGCTCCATTATCCTCAAGTTGAGCACCCTTTGCCTTTTCTGAGAAGACTGAAGCAAAGAAGGTGTTGAGTAATTCTGCCTTTTCTCTGTCCCCTGTTAACTTTTTGCCATCTTCTCCACACAGTGGCCCTACCATTTCCTTCTTTTTCCTTTTGCTACTGACATACCCCCAAAAGCCCTTTTTATTGTTCTTAACCGCTCCAGCAAGCCTGATTTCATTCTGCGCTTTAGCTTTTCTGACTTTAACCCTACACGTGCTAGCTATTTGTTTGAATTCCTCTTTGGTGATTTCCCCATTTTTCCATTTCTTATACATGTTCCGTTTAAAACATAGTTCAGTTGCAAGTTCCTTAGTCATCCATCCTGGTTTCTTGAGACACCTCCCATTCTTCCTCCTCATTGGCACGGTTTGAAATTGTGCCTTCAGTATCTCCCTTTTGAGAAACTCCCATCCGTCTTGAACTCCCTTCTCTTTTAGTATTCCTGTCCATGGGATCACCCTCAGTATTTCTCTAAGTTTAGTAAAATCAGCTTTCCTAAAGTCTAGAATGCGTGTCTGACTATGCCTGGCTTCTCCTTTCCACTGTATAATAAACTCCAGGAGGACATGATCACTCCCGCCTAAGGATCCAACCACTTGCACCCCATTAACTAGGTCTTCCCTGTTAGTTAGGATCAGATCCAAAATAGCTGAAATAGCAATGGACACTATCTAGGTTTCTTATAGAAAATATGATAAAGGAGAAAAATCCACAACTTCCTCAATGACTAGAAGAGACTTCACATGAAAAAGCAGTCTGAACACCCACAACAAGATCCATGCTAAGGAGGAGAATATTCATACTCTGCAGTAAATGCTTCATGAAAAGATCATATTGCACTAAAACAGGAGCTAATGCATAAACACTAAAAGAAAGACAACTATAATGGAATATTTCAGGCACCATCAAAAGTTAAGTTCCAATAGATATGTTTTAACAGCAAAACAACATGGAAATATTCATATGGAAAAGTTATCTATACTCCTTTGCAGACTGTTGGAAATAGTGGAAATTGAGTCCACTTTAACTGCCCTGACTGAGTGCTAGGGAATCATGGGAACTGTAGTTTATTGTGGCACCAGAGCTCTCTAACAGAGAAGGCTCAATGTCTCAGAAAAAAATACAATTCCCATGATTCCCTAGCACTGAGATAGGGCAGTGGATTCAATTTGCACTATTTCTAGCAATCTACAAAGGCCCTATATTTCTGATGAACGATCCACACTAGAGAACATTCACACAACCATATCCAAATATAGCAAAAGGTCTGGATAAGAGATTGTTATGAGCTTAAAAGTTTGCCAATGTATGAACAGACAGAGAAACCAGATACTTATTTTCTCTGTAATAAAAATGTGGCTCATCAATTCAATCTTAATAGGAAAAGGAAGTCCACTCTGGAGAGATAACTGTATAATTGGACAGGATGGTCTGAAGGTGTAATCTTTGCCACAAAACAATTCACACTCCAAATAGGGTTGCCAGATTGAGAACTGGAGGTGGGTCCCATTCCGTTAAAGGCTGTGTAGAAGAGGCGCTTTCAGCAGATGTTGCTCTCTTATCCAAAACCATGACAGGGACAGGTGACCTCTCCAGTTGCAACTCCCAACTCTACATGAAGCTTAACTTGCTCAGAGACTAAAAGACACTTCATATGGAAAAGCAATCTGACTATCTGCAAGACAATCCACACTAGAGATTAACTACACTCAGGCTCAAATCTGTGATTAAAAGCTTCAGTAAGGACCTTATCACACGAGGCTCAATGCAGACAGAATCCAAACGAAATCCCGACCTAATACGTATTATTTTTCCATGTGTCCACACGATATCGCACAGAACCCCGACAGGACTCCGACAGAATGCACGAAGAACCGAGATCTTTTGTATTTCGCTTTCTTGAGGAATTGCAATTGTGTGACGGGAATCATTTCGCTTTTGCTGTAAAGTCTGATCACCAAATACATATCATGGAGCATTTCCCCAATACGTATTGGGGAGCATTTCCCTGCCTGCGCTCCAAGGAGGTCCTCCCCCGGAGAGCGAGACCCCGTGCAGGGTCCGCGCTCTGAGGAGGTCCTCCCCGGAGAGCCGGCTCTCTTCTGAGGACATCCTCCTCGGAGCGCAGACCCTGCACAGGGCCTCGCTCCAAGGAGGTCCTCCCCGGAGAGCCGGCTCTCTGAGGACGTCCTCCTTGGAGCGAGGCCCCGCGCAGGGTCCGCGCTCCGAGGAGGTCCTCCCCGGAGAGCCGGCTCTCTGAGGACGTCCTCCTTGGAGCAAGGCCCCGCGCAGGGGGTCCACGCTCCGAGGAGGTCCTCCCCGGAGAGCCGGCTCTCTGAGGATGTCCTCCTTGGAGCAAGGCCCCACACAGGGTCCGTGCTCCAAGGAGGACGTCCTCAGAGAGCCGGCTCTCCGGGGAGGACCTCCTTGGAGCGCGGACCCTGCGTGGGGCCTCGCTCCAAGGAGGACATCCTCAGAGAGCCAGCTTGGGAAGGGGTGACAGCTGCGACAAGTGACAGCCATGGCTGTATTGAGCATGTGCAATAACATCATTGCTTGGTTATGTACGGGATTTTCTCACTTATGTGTGAACGGCAAATACTGTTCCCGGGAGCGCTTTCCTTAATTGCGCGATGATGCTAGTTGCGTCTGATAGCCATTTGCGTATTGTGGGGTTTCTTTCGGTTTATTACTGGATTTATTCTTATTTCACTTTATTATCGCTTTGTGGCCCGCGTGTGATAAGGTCCTAAGAGATCATATTGTGCTGAACCATAAGCTAACACAAAGCAAATGTTACTATAATGGAACATTTCAAGCACTATCATAAAGTAAGTTCCAAGAGATATGTATGTTTAGCAACAATACAACACATTGTTTGTTCCCATAGAATAATAATCTGTCTATCCATAGAAGGAGCCACATTAGAGAGAGGCTATAACCATATCCTCTCATGGTAAAAGCTTCAGTAAGAAATCATTTTCTGCATAAACCTAAGCAGATGCAAAAACACAAGGAGAGGCACTGTATTAACAAGCATCTTGATCCGACGGGGTAATCTTTCCTAAAAAACAAAAACTATCCACACCGCAAATAATTAACAGATTTAGAATTTGATGAAGTTCCTGTCCCTTTAAATGGTTGAGTAGAAGACAAGCTTTCCAGAGATGCTTCTTTCTGGTGCACAGCCATTAAAGGGAAAACCGACCTCTCCAATTGTAAGTGCCACTCCTATATGAAGTTGCTGGGAGAGGTCATCCAGAGCTTTCCGTTTGGATGTCATCTGAATGCTGATGATACCCAGCTCTATCCCTCCTTTACAACTGATGCCAGGAAGATTGTGGTAGTACTCAATTGTTGTCTGGATGCAATAAAAGAGTGGATGTGGGTGAACAGACTGAGGCTTAATCCAGACCAGATGGAAATGCATCCAGTCTGTAGGAAAATCAACCAGGGATTGGGATCATTGCCTGTGTTCTGGATAGAGTTGCCCTCTCTCTGAAAGATCAGGTTCATAGTTTGGAGATGCTCTTGAACCCAACACTGCTCCTGCAAAGTCCAATTCTTGTGATGGCCAGGAGCATATCTGCCCAGATTCAACTGGGGCGCCTGCTGCCCCCTTTCTTGGGGAAGGCAGATCTGGTAACAGTAGTTCATTGCTTAGTTACCTCTTGATTGTTGTTGTTGTTGTTGTTGTTAACTGCCTACGCGTCAATCTCGACCCATGCCGACCCTGCTGATGAAACATATCCAAGGCCCCCTGTCCACCACTGCTCTGCCCAACTCCTACAAACTCATGCTTGTGGTCTCTTTAATAGAGTCCATCCATCTTGATTAGCCTCTTGATTGAGAACTGTAATGCACTCAATGTGGGGCTGCCCATGAAAAGTTTTCGGAAGTGTTCAAAATGGTATCAGGTGTGCCTTTTAGAAGCCATATAACACTGGTCTTGCAAGTAGTGCACTCACCTCCAGGTTTTTTTCTGAGCTCAATTCAAGGTGCTGGTAAACATCTTGAGGGTAAATATCTGACAAACAACCTCCTCCTATATGAGCGAGCCAGAAATTTGAAATCTTCAGGGGGGCTGTGTTGCGTATCCCAACACCTCGTGAGGTTAAGTTGGTGGATGCATGTAAAAGGGCTTTTGTAAGAAAGGGGAGAACTGAGATCTCAGCCCCACTGCATCAACCCCGAATTAATATGGACTGCGGGTCAAATCCTGTATCTGTGTTGGAAGCCAACTTTCTTTGGCCAAAGAGTTTCCCTTCCATCCAGAAAAGGACAGAAGAGAAGAGCCATAGAAAACCACATCATAGAAAACCACAGATAGAACTCGCCAAGTTTGTACATTGCCTGAAGGACACATTGTAGAGGATTTGTCAAGAAGGGGGAACGATACAGAGGAATCTCAGATTACTATGTTATGTGTGTTACTTAAAATCATCCAAGGCTGAGATGTTTACCTCTGGAATCATAGAAAGCACATCTGGAATAGGGTTCTTTCTGTGGGCCTGAGGCTCAGGGGTTTCCACCCCTTACCTTAGGTTTTGGGTTGGGTTATGCCTGCCCTGCTAAGAAACATGCAAAGAGGGTAAGAAGGTCTCAGCCATTTCAGGCTAGGAATGGTAGGTGGCATTTCTGAATGGTCTCAACTGAGTACAGACCACATGCAAAGTACACAATGCTCATGGCAGGATGCAAAGGAGGCTAGACTTGTTTTTATATGCATAGCTAATTCTGGACTTGGAAATTTTATATGAATTAAAAAGTATCCCTGCTACCTTAGAGCAAAATCCATGAGAGAAGAACCACAATTTCCCCGCTCTCTTGGAAAACATAATACTACCAGGAGCCAAAGGGAAGCCATCTACTCTAAAAATAAATGGGCAGAAGGATTTTAACATCCTTTACTATTAAAGTACAAGTTATGTTCTCCAACCCCTAAAGAACAGGCTACAGATCCCTGGAGGAACAAACAAACAAACATGGATTGGGTTCACAAACCAAAGACAGAAAAGCTGTGCTGGAGAAGATGGAGTTCTCCTTTTGCTTTTCTCTCATGCTAGAAATGAGTTTCACTCTCACTCTTTTCCTGCCCTTCATTGCACCATGGCCTTACCCAACATGGTGGCATTCCCTTCTATCCCAAGTGTGCAAGGCAGTTCTCAGGAGACCAACAAGGCAAATACCTTCTCCAAAAAGATCCTCTGGAAGATTATAATGCTTGAGTCCCAGCTGAAGGTCCAGTGAAGGCACCACCCAATTCCTACAAGGTGGGAAAGCCTTAAATAGACCGGACTCTGGCCCAGAACCTAGCACTCCTCCTTTGTGTTAAGAAGGAGCAATGGGTGGACTGTCAGTATTAGCCAGAGTGTGAAAGGGTTAGTTTTTTGGACTACAGTTCCCAGAATTCCCTGACTAGCATACCAATTTCTGATCTACCCCTAGTCCCTGACCAGCCTTGCTGCAAGCTGGAGAACGTGCAGCAAGAGCAGCAGCCCCTGTCAGTTGGAAAGAGATCATATCCACTGACCCCCATTTGGCTGGGTTCGTATATCTCTCATGTGTGTTTTTTCGGCTGTGATCTTGAGCTCGTTCAGTCCCTGCCAAGACTAGTTCTTGTAGCCGAAGCCAGGCATTTCTGGAGGACTAATACCTCCACCCCAAACTGCCATACTCTCCCTAACACTGTTAGAGCCCATAGGGTCAACCAATGCTTGCTTCTGTTTGTGCCAGCCTTGAGCTATATGCCATAACAATGCTTGAGAGTCTGGGCTAATAGAACAGAAGCTGTATCTTTGGCCTTTCTAAAGACCTACAAAAAGCATCAAGATAGTTCAGTGCCAGTCTGGCCAGCAATATCCAGTGAGCCCATGTTATCCACTGGAGTTTGATTCCAGGACCCTCCGTGGCACATAACAGGGGTTGGGGAAGCACTTATTGAACAATTCAACAAGTTGAAACAATTCCACAAAAAAGCCAAAGAAAACCCATAGTCTAAAAGACTCAAAATCTTATTTTCTCCTCTTTGGCCCAGAGAGTAAATATATCATGGTAAATTGTTTTCCCTCCCTCCTCTTTTGACTTCACATGAGAGCCCAAGACATCACGTTTTCTGAGGTATGGTACGATAACTCAACAATGGAGTTTATCACATGAGCATATCTGCCCAGATTCAAATGGGGCGCCTGCTTCCCCTTTCTTGGGGAAGGCAGATCTGGCCACAGTGGTTCATCATGGCTTAGTTACCTCTTGATTTTGTTGTTTTGTTAACTGCCTATGCGTCAATCTTGACCCATGGCAACCCTGCTGATGAAACATATCCAAGGCCCCCTGTCTTCCACTGCTCTGCCCAACTCCTACAAACTCATGCTTGTGGTCTCTTTAATAGACTCCATCCATCCTGATTAGCCTCTTGATTGAGAACTGTAATGCACTCAATGTGGGGCTGACCATGAAAAGTTTTCAGGTGTGCCTTTTAGAAGCCATATAACACTGGTCTTGCAAGTAGTGCACTCGCTTCCAGTTTTCTCCTGAGCTCAATTCAAGATGCTGGTAAACATCTTGAGGGCAAGATATCTGACAAACCACCTCCTCCTATATGAATCTGCCAGAAATTTGAAATGTTCAGGGGGGCTGTGTTGGATGTCCCAACACCTCGTGAGGTTAAGTTGGTGGATGCATGTAATAGGACTTTTGTAAGAAAGAGGAGAAATGAGATCTCAGCCCCACTGCATCAACCCCAAGTTAATATGGACTGTGAGTCAAATCCTGTATCTGTGTTGGAAGCCAACTTTCTTTGGCCAAAGAGTTTCTCTTCCCTCCAGAAAAGGACAGAAGAGAAGAGCCTTGCAGTCTGTACCAGGAACAAACAAGTAAAATTTTCATAACACAAATCAAGGCTTAATTTGAGAACCAAGTGCTCCAGGCGGAAGTTTCTTTGATCCATGGCTGTCATTAGAAACTTCCTTCTGTGGCAGGAAGTCATTCTATCAACTGAGGCCGAAAGAAAACCAAAACAACGAATGCATAAGGAGTGAATGAATGGAAATCACGTATAATATAAATCAACCTGGAATGGACGCACATATAATAATTGTAACATATGAATTCTATACAACATGCATCGAACAAAAGAGCAGACTTTCAGGTTGGCTCAGGAGCTGCAGCTACTGCTGAATTCAGAGAGCGGCCTTGCAATATGCGCATTAAAACTGGGCTTCACAACGGACATGTACAGTCAGCCCTCTGTATCCATGGATTCTTTATCCACGGATTCAAGCGTCCACGGTTTGAAAATATTCAATAAAGTAAGAATAACAAATAGCAAACCTTGATTTTGCCATTTCATATAAGGAACACCATTTTACTATGCCATTGTATTTAAGGGAACTTGAGCACCCACAGATTTTGATATCCACGGAGGGTCCTGGAATCAAGCTCCAACGGATAGCATGGGCCCACTGGATATTGCTGGCCAGACTGGCACTGAACTATCTTGATGCTTTTTGTAGGTCTTTAGAAAGGCCAAAGATACAGCTTCTCTTCTATTAGCCCAGACTTTCAGGCATTGTTATGACATAGCTCAGGGCCGGCACAAACAGAAGTAAGCATTGGTTGACCCCATGGGCTCTAACAGTATTAGGGAGAGTATGGACGTTATCACACGGGGGCAAATCTGCTGGTTAATCCAAACAAAATCCAGACCGAAACTGGATTAGTGCCCCGTGTTTTCACATGACATCGCACAGAAACTGGATGGAAAGTGGACAGAAAGTGGACAGAAACGCGATCTTTTGAAATTCGGTTCTTTGGAGGAATTGCAATTGCGCAATTACGGTAATTTCGCATTTACCGTAATATGATCGCCAAATGCGCATTGGGGAGCATTTCCCTGCTGTTGCCATGGTTCCACCGAGCATTCCTCTATCTGCGCATGTGCAAGAGGCTCATTTCTACTACATTTACGGGATATTTTCGCTTGTGTGTGGACGTTCAATGCACTTATTGTAAATTCGCAATTAAGGTAATGACGTTTGCGGAAACAAGGTTTATTTCCCATTTATTTTTGGGATGCCTCATTTCCACTTTATTTTTGCTTTCTGGCCCACGTGTGATAAGGGCCTATGTCAGTATGGTATCAGTCCTTCAGAAATGCCTGGCTTTGGCTGCAAGAACTAGGACGTTATCACACGGGGCTCAATCCAAACAGAATCCAAACGAAACGTCGAACGAATCCGGATTGTTTGCCCATGTTTCCACACGACGTCGCACAGAACCCCGACAGAAAGTGGACAGAAAGTGGAAAGAACCGAGATCTTTTGAATTTCGGTTTCTTCAGGAATTGCAATTGCGCGACGGGAATCATTTCGCATTTACCGTAGGTCTGATAACCAAATACGTATTGTGGCGCATTTCCCCGCTGTTGCCATGGTTCCAGCGAGCATTCCTCTCTCTGCGCATGTGCAGGAGGCTCATTTCGGCTACATTTATGGTTTTTTTTCTCTTGTGTGTGGACGTTCGATACACTTACTGTAAATGCGCAATGAAGGTAATGACGTATGCGGAAACAAGGGTTATTTCCCGTTTATTTTCAGGATGCCTCATTTCCACTTTTATTTCCGCTTTCTGGCCCACATGTGATAACGTCCCTAGTCTTGGCAGGGACTGAACGAGCTCAAGATCACAGCCAAAAAAAACACACATGAGAGATATACGAACCCAGCCAAACGGGGGTCAGTGGATACGATCTCCTTCCAACTAACAGGGGCTGCTGCTCTTGCTGCACTTTCTCCAGCTTGCAGCAAGGCTCGTCAAGGACTAAGGGTAGATCAGAAATTGGTATGCTAGTCAGGGAATTCTGGGAATTGTAGTCCAAAAGACTAACCCTTTCACGCTCAGCCTAACACTGACAGTCCACCCATCGCTCCTTCTTAACACAATGGAGGAGTGCTAGGTTCTGGGCCAGAGTCCAGTCTGTTTAAGGCTTTCCCATCTTGTAAGAATTGGGTGGTGCCTTCATGGGACCTTCAGCTGGGACTCAAGCATTATCATCTTCCAGAGGATCTTTTTGGATAAGGCTTTTGCCTTGTTGGTTTCCTCAGAGCTGCCTTGCATACTTGGGATTGAAGGGAATGCCACCATGTTGGGTAAGGCCATGGTGCGAAGAAGGGCAGGAAAAGAGTGAGAGTGAAACTCATTTCTAGCATGAGAGAAAAGCAAAAGGAGAACTCCATTTTCTCCAGCACAGCTTTTCTGTCTTTGGTTTGTGTCCCGAATCCATGTTTATTTGTTTGTTCCTCCAGGGATCTGTAGCCTGTTCTTTAGGGGTTAGAGAACATAGGCTGTACTTGAATAGTAAAGGATGTTAAAATCCCTCTGGGCATTTGCAGACTGCCAGAAATAGTGCACATTAAATTGAGGCACGGCCCTGGCTCAGTGCTAGGGAGTCATGGGAATTGTATTTTTTTCTGTCAGAGAGCTCTGGTGCCACAATAAACTACAGTTCCCATGATTCCCTAGCACTGAGCCAGGGCAGTGCCTCAATTTAATGTGCACTATTTCTGGCAGTCTGCAAAGGCCCTCTGCCCATTTCTTTTTAGAGTATGGTAGATGGCTTCCCTTTGGCTCCTGGTAGTGTTATGTTTTCCAAGAGAGCGGGGGAATTGTGGTTTTTCTCTCATGGGCTTTGCTCTAACGTAGCAGGGATACTTTTTAATTCATATAAAATTTCCAAGTCCAGAATTAGCTATGCATTTACAAACAGGTCTAGCCTCAATTGCATCCTGCCATGAGCATTGTGTACTTTGCATGTGGTCCGTACTCAGTTGAGACCATTCAGAAATGCCACCTACCATTCCTAGCCTGAAATGGCTGAGACCTTCTTACCTTCTTTGCATGTTTCTTAGCAGGACAGGCACAACCCAAGCCAAAAACTAAAGGTAAGGGGTGGAAACCCCTGAGCCCCAGGCCCACAGAAAGAACCCTATTCCAGATGTGCTTTCTGTGATTCCAGAGGTAAGCTCTCAGCCTTGGATGTTTAGGTAATGCACATAACATAGTAATCTGAGATTCCTCTGTATAGTTCCCCCTTCTTGACAAATCCTCTACAATGTGTCCTTCAGGCAATGTACAAACTTGGCGAGTTCTCTCTGTGGTTTTCTATATTGAATTGTTTCTGAGATTTCCTGCCTTTTGCGTTGGCAAAATAAACAACTATGAGGCAGTGAAAATTTCTGAAATGATGTAGAAAAATCTGTGGAAAGAGGAATCATCCTCATGTATATACTATTAACACTTTGTGTAATTCCAGAAAGAAGGTTGAAACTAGTTCCAAAGCAGCCAAAGAACTGTTTTTTGTTTGTTTTTGGTTGGGTTGCAAATAAGGAATGGCCTCTGTATAAGGGAAAGTTGCAGCGTTTATTAAAAGGCAGGAATGGTATTCCTGTCATGGGTAGGTCAAGTGTAGCCCTCCAGATATTGGTGAACTGCAACTTCCAGAATCCACAGAGAGCATAGCCAATGAAGAAAAATGCTGGGACCTGCAATCCAGGCACACATAAAGAACCATCCTCTGTTTTAGATTGACAGTCTTTACACAGAATTCTAGAAATCACTTCTCCCAAGTGTTGTAATAACCAAAAGCTTCACATTTACTATAAAAAGGAGTAGACAGAGGATGGGTTTATCCCCAGTTGCTAGCTAAATGGATCCTTTATGTTCAGAGGCAGGAAACCTGGGAGAAGTTTGGGATTCCTTTTTAATCTTTTCATTGAAGGCTTTTGTTCCAAGCCAAAGAGCATCTGTAAAAAAACAGCTGAGCCTTTTCAAAATGCTCCCCATTTTTCTTTTTCTTTTTCCCTTTCCAAAGTGCCAAAGGGAGTCGGTGTTTTGCTCAAGGAGATATAGGAGAAAGGGAATGAAAAGGAGTGCATCAAAAGCCACTCAGGTGGGAGATTCTCTTCAGCTGCTCAAGGATTTGTGATGGGGAAAGGAAGAGCCAGAGAGAAGAGGCATGAAAACTGTGGCCCAAATTCTCTTGTTAGTCCCAACCAGAGTAAACCCACAGAATCAACAGGCTTTTGCATTGTGTTGACTCACAATTCAATGAAGAAGATTCAATGGTTCTCCTCTAATCAGAATTAAAAGTGCGATTCCAAGCCAAGTGAATTTCTGTAGACCAAAAACATTTCCATCTGTATTTTCTGCAGGTGAACAAAGATCCCGAAGAGGCCATTTTGATCATCAGCTGGGAAAAGAAAGGAGAGTCTCCATCAATCTCTGTCGCTCTGGAGGAAGCGCTGAGAGAACCTCAGGAAAGATGCCCTTAAATCAGGTGGAGGTTCATGCCATCTCCCTCTCTGCAATGGACCCCATGGGCTTGTTCTGCACCCTTTCGGTGGAGAAATGCTGGTGTTTTCTAGGTTGAAGTTGAACTTGACTTTAACTCAAAGAAAAGAGAGTTTTCTGTTTTGTCTGTTGGACAGCTGAACAGACATCATTCTTGCATCTACAGTGCAGCTCAGTGAGTCCCTGGGAATCCTGCCCTCCCATTTTCCCCGCCAGTCTGGGCTTGGAGAGGAACTACATCTTCCCCCCAGTTGTTCCATCGAGCCTACCAGCCGTGATCTTCGTACAGTGTATTGTGATCTGTACTAGTCCTACTAGGGACATTGCTTTTTGGGTGGGCCTTACCATTTCAGGGAGCAGGCAGCAGGTTTGGGGTTCCATGAAGGGTAACAATCTCATGTTTTAACTTGATTTCCTTGTACTTTTCCTCACATGAATGGAATTTTCTTCCTGATGTGCAAAACAAGCTGTGGCTGGGGATGATGGGAGCTGGAATCACAAACATGCACAGGGCAGCAGTTTAGAGGAGGCTGGTCCAGAATATAGTACACAATGTAGATGGGGACAAGAAACTCCCACTTGTTAAATAAACATCTCCTTTGAGATAGGGTTGCCATAGTCGACTTCCAAAAATCCAGTCATCTAATTTACATGTTGTGTAAAATAATTTGTACTCAGATTGAGCCAATTAATTGTTGCATTTTTTCATTCACCATGTTTCTGTCTTTTTTACAGAAGTTAGAGTTAGAACTAGGCTGGCAGAACTACAGTTGCCTCTCTGTTCTTGTATACTTGGGATCCCTCACCTATCCGCGGGCAGTAAATGGAGGGGCACAAAATGGGACATGTGCCTCCATTCAAGACTATAGGACTTGAATAGACATGATTTTCAGTTCTTGTGGAAGGGTCCAGAATGGATCCCGTGTGATATGTAGTACAAAATAATGCTTGAAGTGCTGTAGTGTGAACAGGGGGGCTCAGGAGAAATGAACTTGCAGAAATAAAACAGTTTGTCAGCACTTTAAGTGCTATACCTCCATACTATGGAAATGTGGGATTTGTAGTTTTGCAAGATCTTTAGCCTTTTATGCCACACAGTGGCATTCCCACACCAGGTGTAACCTTGTGCAGGGTGTGTGGCTTCTGGGAAGTACAGCTTCTGGCGGAGTTTCCGGGGTCGGAGCTGATAGGGACTGCATGCATTCGGGGATGTAGGGCATGGGCGGTGGAGTGTGGGGGAAGAGCACAAGGACAGAGTATGGGGGATGGAGCGGCATGTGCTGGGGATGGAGCATGTAGAGGACAGAGTGAGGGAGAAGGCACAGGGAGGATGACCATGTGTCACCAGCCTTCTGGGGTGTCACCCGGTGCAGGCCGCACCACCACACACACGCTAGTGCTGCCACTAGTGCCAAAGAATACTGATGCCTGACCAAACTACAAATTCCAGGATTCTGTAGGATAGAACCATGGCAGTTAAAGTGGTGCCAAACTGCATTATTTCTACCATGTAGATGCAAGCTCAGGTTCCAATCTCTGCTTGATCATGGAATTTACTGTGTGGTTTGAACCACCACCAGCAAACCTAAGGAAATCTGCCAAACCAGCCCTTTCCTTTCCTTTCCCACCATCTCTCTTCCCAGAGTTTCATGCTGTGTGCTTGCAATCCTCCGTTTCTGGATGAAGGCTAGCTCCCTCAGAGATCCGTGCAGGGGCCTTGCCTTTTTCCGGATGGTGGATCTATATATCAGGGGATGAGGGAGCATTTAAAGATGTCTTATTGCCCACAGCCCAGTATTGTGAAGTGTTTCAGCCCTCTTAGGACTACTTCATGTGCTGATTCAACTTTTCTGACTATGGGCTGTTTTCTAGTTACAGGAACGTGTGACCTTTTCGGATGTGTCTGTATATTTCAGCAAGGAGGAGTGGGACCTCCTGGATCTGGACCAACGATCTTTGTACATCCAGGTGATGATGGAAAACTATGAGAATGTCTCCTCACTGGGTAAGGAACTTGGCCTCCATTTAAATCTTTTCATAGTAAATTCTTTCTTTCTCCTCCTCCTGTGGTTTCACAGGGCAGCCCAAGACATCACGCTGTCTGAGGCATTGTCTAAGAGCTCAACACTTGATGGCCTGGGTTGGATTAGGTCTTCCTCTGAGGCCCCAGGTAAACATGACCAAAGAAACGTCTTTCAGGCCAGTTTCACTGATGCAGTCCCCTGTCCGATGGCAATGGCAATGTAGGAAATTCTGTGGTCCAGTAGCATAAAGGTGGGCATCTACCCAGAGGTCACTCTTCACTTCCTCCCACCAGTGCTGCCATTATTTTTCAATGACCTCTGCCCAAATCTTTCTCAAAATAGCATCTGGAGCATTGTGAAGGACTTTCTTTGTAGGCTCTGCCTGCTTTTATACTTTGGGGGATCCATCTGTGCCATTTTCATGCCATAAAAGCCAGAAAATTGAGGTAATTTCTTAAATAAAATAGGTTCAGGGCCATTGTGGGAATGGAGGAGAACTTGAAGGGCTGCAGCTAGGGCCACTGGTGGCTGTACTTTGTTCACCCACCCGTTTGTGGATATATTTTCAAGGATTGAAAAAAAGGATCCACATATCAAATTAGATGGGGGGGGGTGAGGCTTTTCTTAATAGAGTAAACCTGAAGGGTTTTCAAAACTACATTGCAGAAGAGACAAAAGCTTTCATTGCCATTGAGCAGGGGAAGGAAACTTTTCCCCTTTAAGGGCCGAGAGACTTCAGCTCCCAGAAGCCTCAGCCATGTTGGCCAATAGTCCAAAGTTGGCCAATAGCTCCTGGGATTCTGGGAGCTGAAGTCCCTCGGTCTTTAAAGGGGAAAGGTTGCCTACCCCTGCCATAGAGTCCTGGTGCCTGACAAAATAACAAATCCCAGGATTCTCTAGGTTGGAGCCCAAAAGTGTTCAAGTGGTGTCAAACTGCATTATTTCTAGATGCACCTTTGGGTAGATGCACCTTTGGTTTCCAGTCCAGAAAACGTGCCTAACCAGCCCTTTCCTTCTTTCCTCTGCCACTCCACATCACGCGCTCTGAGGTATGGTACGATAACTCGACAATGGAGTTTATCATATGGAACAAATACCATGCAGAAACTAGATTTAAAGTGAAAACAACCCACTTTTGCGGGTTGTTTTTCACATGATGTTAACCTGAACAAAAAGTAGACAAAACCCACAACTGCGGATTGTTTTTCAGATGACATTTGCATGAAAGAGAAATAGCGCAAAAATAACCTGAATGGAAAGCTGACAAAACCCACTCCTTTATACCTTTAGGAACTTTCGAAAGTAAAAAGCATCGGGTTTTGGTGACTTTCCATTCGGGTTAATGTCGAGTTATTTTTCTTTTACACAAATAGTCTGAAAAGCAACCTGCTTCTGTGGGGGGGGGGTTACATTTTTAAATCCCATTTCTGCATGGGATTTAAGCAATTTGCCTCTGTGTGATAAACTCATATAGGATGGCCTGAGCTGGATTAGGATCTCCTCCAAGTCACCAGTGGGAGAAATATGACCAAAGAGAACTCTTTCAGGCCTGTTTCAATAACAATTAATGTAATGTAGTTATGTAGTTATGACATAAACAACTAGCAAAATTAAAATTATACCTTTTAACTATCATATGCACAGCCTAAATGCATATATATTATATACACATATCCATATATAGTTTCACATGGTTGAAATGAAAATTTGATAAAATATGACACTCTTTTTAAAATGTGATTTTAAAAAAAATAATTAACAACTGGGGGCTCTCCTTTTCTTCTCCCACTAAGGGCCTTCGCAGACTGCCAGAAATAGTGCAAATTGAGTCCACTTTAAGGGTTAGGGTTAGTGCTAGGGAATCATGGGAATTTTTTTTTTCTGAGACATTGAGCCTTCTCTGTCAGAGAGCTCTGGTGCCACAATAAAATACAGTTCCCATGATTCCCTATCCCTAACCCTAACCCTTAAGTGGACTCAATTTGCACTATTTCTAGCAGTCTGCAAAGACCCTAAGCCTCCCACCATCCCTTCGGCTTCTTAAAGGGACACAGGCAAATACCACATCCCATTTCTGCCCAAAGGTAGATGTTTGAGGAGCAGTGGTGCCTCTGGCTCTGGAATTCAGTTACACTCGTCCCTCCACATTTACAGCTTTGATTTTTGAGGCTTTGATTATTCAGGGATTTTATCAATATGTTCTCTCTAGGAATATCTAGGTCCTCCAGCTCAACTCTGTGGTCAACTTTAAGTCGCACTGAAAGTCGCACTGAAAGACCTTCAGATTCCTAGAGAGAATAGTCCATTAGACATTTGTAGTTCCTGCAGTGCAATTCTTTGGTCAATGTCTAGTAGTTGTTGACCACAGAGTTGCACTGAAGGACTTAGAGATTCCTAGAGAGGTGTTCTCTCAGGTAAAAACAGTAGTTTTTGTTATTTGCAGTTTTTCCACTTTCACGGTGGTCCTGTGCCTCTAACCCCAGCGAATGTAGAGGGACGAGTGTATATTAACCATTTCCATTAAGCATTGCGGATTAATCTTCATCAAGGTGAAAAAAGAAAGAGCAACAGCTGTTCCTTTGAAGTGACCTCTCCTGCTGCCTCTTGTTTGCTTGCTCAGTCCCTTCTCTCATCCTTTTCTGTTATATTTGAGAGTCAGTCTTTTCTGTGTTCTTATTCTAGAACATGAGTGGCATGAAATAAGTCAATGTGCCAAATGCGGGATCTGTTTTATGGATGAATTGGACCTTTCCAGACACCAGAGGACCCAGAGAGAAGAGGAACATAAAAGGAAAGAGAAGCCATGGAAATGTTTAAAACACAAGGGAGGGAAACGCTTCAAATGTGAAGTGTGTGGGAAATGTTTTGCTAGAATTTCTGGTCTTCTGTTTCACATGAGAATTCACACAGGAGAGAAACCATTCAAATGCCAAGAATATAGAAAAGCTTTTACCCAGAGTGGACACCTGCCAACTCATCAAAAAGTCCGCAAAGTAGAGAAACAATATCCATGCCAGGAATGTAGAAAATTGTTTGCTTTAAAGGGAAATCTTATGAAGCATCAGAGGGTCCACACAGGAGAGAAACCATACAAGTGCCAGAAGTGTGAAAAATGTTTTACTCAAAGACCTAACCTTGTGAAACATCAGAGAGTCCACACAGGAGAGAAACCGTACAAGTGCCAAAAGTGTGGGAAATGTTTTGCTACAAACTCAAATCTTGTGGTACATGAGAGAGTCCACACAGGAGAGAAACCGTACAAGTGCCAGGAATGTAGAAAATTGTTTGCTTTAAAGGGAAATCTTATGAAGCATCAGAGAGTCCACACAGGAGAGAAACCATACAAGTGCCAGAGGTGTGAAAAATGTTTTACTCAAAGTTTCAGCCTTGTGATGCATCAGAGAGTTCACACAGGAGAGAAACCATACAAGTGCCAGAAGTGTGAAAAATGTTTTGCTACAAACTCAACTCTTATGGTACATGAAAGAGTCCACACAGGAGAGAAACCATACAAATGCCAGAGGTGTGAAAAATGTTTTACTCAAAGTTTCAGCCTTGTGATGCATCAGAGAGTTCACACAAGAGAGAAACCATACAAGTGCCAGAAGTGTGAAAAATGTTTTGCTAGAAATTCAAATCTTGTGGTACATGAGAGAGTCCACACAAGAGAGAAACCATACAAGTGCCAGGAATGTAGAAAATTGTTTGCTTTAAAGGCAAATCTTATGAAGCATCAGAGAGTCCACACAGGAGAGAAACCATGCAAGTGCCAGAAGTGTGAAAAATGTTTTACTCAAAGTCCCAACCTTGTGAAGGATCAGAGAGTCCACAAACAATAGATAAACTATAATGATGCCCAGAGTGTGGGAAATGTTTTGGTTGGAGAGGCAACCTTTTGATCCACAAAAAAGCCCATGGAAGAGAGAGAACTTATCTAGGCCCCCATGTGGTAAAATGCTTTGGTCAAATATCCAAAGTTGGATCCCACAAGAGAATTCACTTCGGGCATATGTCTTGCTAGAGGAAGAAAATCTTTCATCTTGCAACAAGTAACTCAGCATTTCGGCTACATTTATCTCTCAAAATAGGAAAAAGACCCCATAAATGTGGCAAGTATGGAAAAAGTTTTACTCAAAGGGCACAACTTGTGATTCACAAAAGGGTTCACCAAAGTAAGAAACCATATCGATGTTTATAGCATGGAGAAAGCTTTGTCCACTTCCTGCATCTGAACAGACATCAGAGGACTCATGAAAAACAGTAATTCTTTAATGATGCCTTGTGTGGAAAACACAAGAACAGGAGGATCCATCTTGATGCTCTTTTTTTGGCCAAGCATATTTTAGAAACTATCAAAAACTCAGAACTGGAAATAAAACATCTGACAAAACAGAGGGTGGGAAATAGTTTTATTACTATTTGTTATCTTTGACTCATCAAAGTCTCCAACAGGCAAGCCATATAAGTGCTACGTATATGGCAGCAGTTTTTATAGCCACAAATTATTTTAAAAACAAAAACGAAAAAAACAAAGCTCACTCTGATCCATACCAATGTCCTACTGCTAACATTGGCCGTACACAGGTTTCTTAGAAATGCACAAGCAAGGCTGCAAAGGTAGAATTCTTTCCCATCTCTTTGTCTCAAGCATCTTGTATTGTGAAATATGCTGACTCTAATGATGGAGGTTCTGTTCTATCTGCTGTTTCAAGCTCACAAGTGTCTTCTGTTTCAGATGAGAAGCATCAACTTGGAATGTGGTGCTTAAGAGTACATACCTCCATAGCTATACGAGTAGCAACATAATTTTCCTATGTGCTGATTCTGCTTTCAAAGGCTATGTTTTTAAAATACAGTGATATAATAAAGGTTTGAATTATTTGGAAACTTCTGCTCATTTCGATCCACCTCTAATGAGTAGGAAACTGGTAGTGGAATGTCAAGTAAGGAAATTGGCTACACTCATTTTGGAAATATTCATGGACTTTAAGCAGCAGCAATATTAGGATGGGTGTCATGAGGAAGTGAGTGTGTGTCTGTCTCCTTTCTCTACCCACTGAATCTGGTCAAATGGATGGGATGAGGTGCAGCTCAGTGCATGGAGAAAAGACATAGACACACTCTTGCTCGCTTGCTTATCATTATCCAGCAGATGCCTTCTTTCCATGGTGCCCACTGAGCCTGTTTGAACAGGTGAACATGTAAACAAGCTATTTTTCAGAACTTGACAGCCCCATTCTGGTTTCCCCATTCCTCTATTTGGTTATTGAAGGACCTTCCAGAGAAAATAGACCCCAAACACACTGCAGGTTCCCAGTCATGGTTTAGGGACAAACAAATAGATAAACAGTAGTTCTCAACCTTTGGTCCTCTAAGGATTTGGACTTCAATTCCCAGAAGCGTTAACCAGGCCTAACTATCAGAAAATCCCCACATTTCAGATAATTCCTCATCAAGGAGAAAAGGCTAATAAACAATCAGTGAGACAATGGACGTTATTACATGGGGCAAATCTGTTGGTTAATCCACACAAACCCCAAACAAAAACTGGATTTGTGCCCCATGATTTCACACAACGTCGCACAGAAACTGGACAGAAACTGGTGTTATCCGAGATCTTTTGAAATTCGGGAGTTTAGAGGAAATGCATTTGCGAAATTACAGTAATTTCGCATTACTGTAATGTGAAAAGCAAATACGCACAAACAAATCTCCTTTAAGGCTTCTTCCCTTTTCTGGGACTGCTTTCACTTCCTGGTTTGCTTGCCCGTCAAACATTCTCCACTTTCTCCTTCATCAAAGGATGAAGAAAACCATCATCCGTTGGCTTCCCCTGCCCCTAGCCCCAGGAAGCCTCTTTCCTGCTCCCCAGATCCCCAATATTTAGCAGGTTTCCCCACCTGCTCTGTCGTGTGTGTGTGTGTGTGTGTGTCTTCCCAGGATCCGGCTGCGATGCAGCCACTGGTGGCTACCAACCCCTCCTTCCCTCCCTGTCGGATGCAGCTCCTACACACACATCCCTCCACACAACACACACACTGCACGGCAAGGAGCTCCCTCCTCCTCCTCCTCCTCCTCCTCCTCCTCCACAAGGCAAAAGATCAGCCGGTTTCCCCACCTGCTCTGTGTGTGTGTGTGTGTCTTGCCAGGAAGACACACCTCATGGCACCGGCAGGCAAGGCAAGGCAAGGCAATCACTCCCTCCTCCTCATCCTCCTCCTCCTCCTCCTCCGCAAGGCAAAAGATCAGCAACCCAAGTCCCCAGGGGGCATTTGCTTCTCCTCATCCTCCTCCGTCGCCCCTTTCCTAATTCACCTCTCCTTCCCCCCAAAACACCAGGCATCCTCCTTTTCCAGGAAGCACCCTCCTTTTCAACCTGTCCAGGAGGAATTTCCAAAATGTCCCCCAGAAATCATGCTTCTTACTCCTGCTCCAAATGGAGGACAGTTTGACATTTCGTCCTGGAGAGGGGAGAAGGTTGAATGAAATGCAGAACCTGCTCTGGAAAAGGAGGAGTCTCGTCACAAAACAAACCCATTTCTAGTACATGTACGGGTTTTTTTCACTTGTGTATGAAAGTCAAAAACGTCTATTTTTCGCTTTTAACTTAATTTCGTTATTACTGTAATTACGTGTGAAAAGCTTTTGCGTAATTAAGCCCTATTTTCGCTTTCTTTTCAGGATGCTTCATTTCCACTTTATTATCTCTTTAACAACGAAACTGGCCCACGTGTGATAATGTCCATAGAGAACAAATGAAATAGTTGTGGACACTATTTAGTTTTCTTATAGAAAATATGATAGAAGAGAAAAATCCCCAACTTCCTCAATGACTAGAAGAGACTTCACATGAAAAAGCAGTCTGAACACCCACAACAAGATCCATGCTAAGGAGGAGAATATTCATACTCTGCAGTAAATGCTTCATGAAAAGATCATATTGCATTAAAACAGGAGCTAATGCATAAACACTAAAAGAAAGCCAACTATAATGGAATATTTCAGGCACCATCAAAATTTAAGTTCCGATAGATATGTTTTAACAGCAAAACAACATGGAAATATTCATATGGAAAAGTTATCTATACTCCTTTGCAGACTGTCGGAAATAGTGGAAATTGAGTCCACTTTAACTGCCCTGACTCAGTGCTAGGGAATCATGGGAACTGTAGTTTATTGTGGCACCAGAGCTCTCTGACAGAGAAGGCTCAATGTCTCAGAAAAAAATACAATTCCCATGATTCCTTAGCATTGAGACAGGGCAGTGGCCTCAATTTGCACTATTTCTAGCAATCTACAAAGGCCCTATAATTCTGATGAACGATCCACACTAGAGAAGATTCACACAACCATATCCAATTATAGCAAAAGGTTTGGATAAGAGATTTTTATGAGCTTAAAAGTTTGCCAATGTACGAACACAAAGAGAAACCAGATACTTATTTTCTCTGTAATAAAAATGTGGCTCGTCAATTCAATCTTAATAGGAAAAGGAAGTCCACACTGGAGAGATAACTGTCTAATTGGACAGGATGGTCTGAAGGTGTAATCTTTACCACAAAACAGTTGACACTCCAAATAGGGTTGCCAGAAATTAAAGAAATTGGAAATCCATTTATGGAAAATATATTAGAAATTTGGAATAAATATAAAAAAGGATTAATAAATGAAAATTCAATAATAACACCAATAATAATGGAAAAATCTTTCCCCAAAAATTTAAAAGATTTATTAGATAAAGAATTAAAGGAAAGGAAAATAGATAAAATAGAAAATTGGATAGAATTAAAGATAGGAAAAGAAAATATAAAAGAAAAATTTAGGGGGATAAACATGTCTTGGTTACATTTTATGCAAATAGAACAATGGTTTAAGAATTTGAAGAAAAAAAATATACAAAAAGGGAAATATACACAGTTTGAACAAATAGTTCAGAAAAGAAAAGGAATGGAGGAAAATGAAAATATGAAAGGCTTAACTAGCAAAATTTATAAAATATTAATGGATAATAAAAGGGAAAAACTACATCAAATTATTTTAAAAGAAATATGGGAAGATGAATTGAAATGCAAAATCTCTGACAATGAATGGAATAAGATTTGGGAACAAAGACATTTGAAAAATTTATCGGTGCGAATTAAGGAAAATTATTATAAATTGATTTGGAAGTGGTATTTGACACCACTGAGATTACATAATATAAATAAAGAAAATTCAAAATATTGTTGGAGAGGTTGTCAGGAAGTAGGGTCATATCTACATATGTGGTGGCAATGTAAATATGTACAAAAATTCTGGGAAATAGTAATATTAGAGATAGAAAAGGTTATGAATATAAAGATAGATAGAAAACCGAATATAGCATTGTTATCAATATATAATGACGTAGAATGGAAGGAGGAAAAAAACCTTGTAACAAATTTGTTTACTGCTGCGAGACTAATTATAGCAAGAAGTTGGAAAACAAAAATAAGTGTGAAATTGGAGGAATGGTATAAGGAAGTTTGGAAGATAGCAATTAATGATAAATTAACATGTAGATTGAAAGTGAAAAAAAGATTATTGAAAAGAAATGATTTTGATGAAATATGGAAAAAATTTATTGAAAACGTATTAAGAATGGAAGACGGGAAATTGCCTCCACGGGAGGAGTTAAGATTTTGGATGGAGTATAAAGATGGAAATGGCTCCGGGGGTGGGGTGCACGGTGGGGATATTTAGGGGGTTTTGTAAAAAAAAAAAAAACACGGCTAAGATGTAAAAGTATATAAAAAATGTATGGAAAATTGATTAATATAAATAAAATTAAAAAAAAAAACAAATAGGGTTGCCAGATTGAGAACTGGAGGTGGGTCCCATTCCGTTAAAGGCTGTGTAGAAGAGGCGCTTTCAGCAGATGTTGCTCTCTTATCCAAAACCATTAAAGGGACAGTGACCTCTCCAGTTGTAACTCCCAACTCTACATGAAGCTTAACTTGCTCAGAGACTAAAAGACACTTCATATGGAAAAGCAATCTGACTGTCCACAATAGAATCCACACTAGAGATTAACTACATTCAGGTTCAAATCTGTGATTAAAAGCTTCAGTAAGAGACCATATTCTGCTGAACCATAAGCTAACACAAAGCAAATGTTACTATAATGGAACATTTCAAGCACTATCATAAAGTAAGTTCCAAGAGATATGTATGTTTAGCAACAATACAACACATTGTTTGTTCCCATAGAATAATAATCTATCTATCCATAGAAGGAGCCACATTAGAGAGAGGTTATAACCATCTCCTCTCATGGGAAAAGCTTCAGTAAGAAATCATTTTCTGCATAAACCTAAGCAGATGCAAAAACACAAGGAGAGGCACTGTATAAACAAGCAGCTTGATCCGACAGGGGTAATCTTTCCTAAAAAAAAACCAAAAACCTATCCACAACGCAAATAGAGTTAACAGATTTAGAATTTGATGCATTTCCTGTCCCTTTAAATCAGGGGTAGGCAACCTTTCCCCTTTAAGGGCCGAGGGACTTCAGCTCCCAGAAGCCTCAGCCATGTTGGCCAATAGCTCCTGGGATTCTGGGAGCTGAAGTCCCTTGGCCCTTAAAGGGGAAAGGTTGCCTACCCCTGCTTTAAATGGTTGTGTAGAAGACAAGCTTTCCAGAGATGCTGCTTTCGGAGGAGAAGGAGGGCGGGACCACCTGGGCCTATTAAGGCCCCACCGAGCCTTATCCCCCCCCCCCCCCCGCCGGCAGGTTGGATGGCCTTGAGGGACCATCTCCTTTCTACATTCTCTTTGCCATCCATGCAGCTGCTGCTGAAATTAAAGACTGGAGTCAGCTGGCTACTCATCTCCCCCTCTGCATACTGGAGCTGACCATAGTCTGGGAGCGGACATTCAGGTGGTGTGGGGGAGGGGAAGGTATAGCGGTAGCAAAGCCAACAAATGTTACAAAAGAAGGAGGGATCGATGTTTAATATCTATCCCTCCTTCAGTTCACTCTGTTTCCCAGGATAACTTGGAGCATTCCAACCATTCCACTGACCCTCAGCCTGCTCCTTTGCAATGCCAGGTTGGTCAAAAATAAGACCCATATCATCCACGATCTCTTGGTGGATGCGGCGGCTGACCTGGCATGCATCACTGAGACCTGGCTGGGGGATGCCAGCTCCGCAACTTGGGCACAGGCTCTCCCAGCTGGGTACTCAGTTAGTGAGCAGGTGAGGGAAAGTGGGCGGGAGGGTGGTATAGTCTTGGTCTATAGGTGTCATGGACAGACAGCAGCACCTTGGACAATCAACCAGTCAGTTTGATTGAAGAATCAACAGAACTTTATTGATAGATCCAAAATTCAGACATGTCTCACCAAGCGTCTTAGCTGAGACTGAAACCCCCCCCTCCTACAGCCAAAGGAAAAGAATGCCCAAAAGCCCTCACATACAGCCCCTCCCTTCTTTCTCAAAACATAGCCTGCATTCCCAGCTCTCTGAACCAGACACCCAAGGTCATTAGATAAGGCACCTGGCCTGCACTATTTCTCTCAGCCTAACCGCTAACATAACAACCACTCTCCCATCATCCCCATATTAAACTCTATATCTGGTAGAACACTAACAGGATTCTAACAATAGGAACACCTTAACTGTGATCAGAAAGCCTATCCGGAAAATGACACACATCGAGTGTATGTACCTTAGCCTGAAGACCAGGGATAGTTTGGGGATTCTGTTGGTATACCGGCCACCCCGTTGCTTAACAGACTCCCTGACCAAGCTGACTGCCCTGGTTTCTGAGTTGCTGCTGGAATCGCCCAGACTTTTGGTTCTGGGCGATTTCAACATCCCACTCGAAACCAGTTTGCAAGATTTAACTGGCACAGTCATGGATACCATGACTAACATGGGCCTATCCCAATTGGTCAACGGGCCCACGCATTGTGCTGGTCATACCCTCGATGCGGTCTTTAGTACAGAGCAGGAATATCCGTGAGCGGAGGTTAAAAAAACCTCCGCACTGTCATGGATGGATCATTTTCTGATCAAGGCAGAACTAAAGGCTACTATCCACCCTCCCGGGGGTGGTGGGCCCATTAGAACGGTCCGCCCTCGAAGGCTAATGGAACCAATTAGCTTCCAGAAAGCCTTAGAGGGGTTAATGGTTGGTAATGCCGGTGATTCTGTCAAAGCCTTGGTGGACACTTGGAACACCGATCTCACCAGGGCTATTGACACAATCGCTCCCAAGCGTCCTTTCCAGCCCGCTTCAAATCATAAGCCCTGGTATACAGAGGAGCTTAGGAGGATGAAGCGAGTTGGACAATGACTAGAGTGCAAATGGTGAAGGACTCATCTCTCATCCGACAGAACTCGCCTTAGGAAACATCTTGATTCCTATAGGGAGGCTTTGCGTGCAGCATGGAAATCCTTCTGTTCTGCATGCATTGCGTCTGCAGAGTCCCGCCTGGCAGAGCTGTTTAGGGTGGTGGGGGAGTTGACGAAGGTTCCCCCCGCGCCGAACCCCCTACTTAACCCAACGACAGCCTGCTGTGAGGCTTTTAACATTCACTTTGCAGATAAAATCTCTCGAATAAGAGACGACTTGGACGCAATTTTCTGGCAGAATCCATAGACGAGGCATCCAGGAACTCCGTTGATGGCATTTTACTGGATCAATTACAATCTGTGAGTACCGATGACGTGGACAAGCTTCTTGGAAGTGTGAGAAAGATGACTTGCCCCCTCGATCCCTGTCCATCCTGGCTGGTGGTCCGGGGGGGGGGGGGGGGGGGACGCATTGAAGGTGTTCCTTCGGGACACAATCAACGCATCATTCAGGGAAGGTAATGTACCTTCTTGTTTAAAGGAGGCAGCGGTTAGGCCACTCCTGAAAAAGCCTTCCCTGGATCCCCTGGATAGAAACAACTACAGACTAGTCTCCTTGCTCCCTTTTCTGAGCAAGGTGATCGAGAGGGCAGTTGCTTCCCAACTCCAAGCAGTCTTGGATGAAAATGATTATCTCAACCCATTTCAAACCGGCTTCAGGACAGGATATGGAGTTGAGACTGCCATGGTCGCTCTGACCGATGACCTCCGCTTGAGTATCGACAGGGGTAGTGTGATCTTGTTGGTGCTCTTGGATCTCTCAGCGGCCTTTGACACCATAGATCATGCCATCCTCTTAGATCGCCTGAGAGAGTTAGGAATTGGAGGCACTGCTTTGCAGTGGTTCCGTTCCTTCCTCTCGGGCAGATCTCAAAGGGTGAGGTTTGGGGACAGTTGCTCATCTAAAATTGAGCTTAATTGTGGCGTCCCTCAGGGCACCATCCTGTCCCCGATATTATTTAACATTTATATGAAGCCGCTGGGTGAGATCATCCGGAGGCATGGAGCTCGGTGTCTTCAGTACGCTGACGACACCCAAATATATCTCTCCATGACCAGATCATCGGCTCAGAGTTCAGATGGCATCTCTCCTCTTAATGACTGTCTCAGAGCAGTAATGGGTTGGATGGGGAAAAACAGATTGAAGTTGAATCCCGACAAAACGGAGGTACTCACAGTTACAGGCCCAAAACCTGATCTGGGAATACAGTCTCCAGCCCTGGATGGAGTCACACTCTCCTCTAAGGATTGTGCAGTCTGGGGGTACTCCTTGATTCGTCACTTCACATGACTAGTCAGGTGAACGCGCGCGGTCAGGAGCGCCTGTTATCAGCTTCGGCTGATACGCCAACTGTGCCCTTATCTGGATATGAGGGATTTGGAAGCTGTGGTACATGCCCTGGTAACCTCATGTCTGGATTACTGCAATGCACTCTACATGGGGCTACACTTGTGCCTAACCCAGAAACTTCAATTGGTGCAGAATATGGCAGCCAGGGTAATTACAGGAACATCAAGGAGGGAGCACATAACACCTGTGCTGAAATCCCTCCACTGGCTGCCAATTAGTTTCCGGGCACAGTACAAGGTGTTGGTTTTGACCTTTAAAGCCCTTCATGGCTTGGGTCCATCTTATCTTAGGGACCGCCTTTCCCCATATGATCCCCCCCGCGCCCTTCGGTCCTTTGGTCCTTTGGGAGGAATCTGCTACAGCCAATAAAAACTAGGCTGTCCCAGACCTCCCAGGGGGCCTTCTCCACAACCACTCCCAGACTTTGGAATGGCCTGCCGGACAAGATCCGTCTTATTACTACTCTTGCTGCTTTTAAGAAAGCGGTAAAGATGGATCTCTTTCGGCAGGCCTTCCCGGAATAACTGTCGGCTTAGAGATGAGTCCCTGATTTGTTAGTCTGATTCCTTATGTTTATTTTTGATGTTTTAATTTATTTAATATTGTATTTTAATTGGTTTGTTGTTTAATTCTGTTTTAAGGGGATGGGAGGGTGGGATTATGGGATGAGGGAATGTTTTTAACTTTGTTCTATTTTAAATATTGTTGTACCCCACCTCGATTGCCACGCAGAGGGGCAGGCTATAAATAAAAATTTATTATTATTATTATTATTATTATTATTATTATTATTATTATTTCTGGTACACAGCCTTTAAAGGGAAAACTGACCTCTCCAATTGTAAGTGCCACTCCTATATGAAGTTGCTGGGAGAGGTCATCCAGAGCTTTCCCTTTGGATGTCATCAGTATCATCAGCATATATTTATCCCTTCTTTACAACTGATGCCAGGGAGATTGTGGTAGTACTCAGTTGTTGTCTGGATGCAATAAAGGAGTGGATGTGGATGAACAGACTGAGGCTTAATCCAGACCACATGGAAATGCATCCAGTCTGTAGGAAAATCAACCAGGGATTGGGATCATTGCCTGTGTTCTGGATAGGGTTGCCCTCTCTCTGGAAGATCAGGTTCACAGTTTGGAGATGCTCTTGAACCCAACACTGCTCCTGGAAAGTCAAATTCTTGTGATGGCCAGGAGCATATCTACCCAGATTCAACTGGTGCGCCTGCTTCCCCCTTTCTTGGGGAAGGCAGATCTGGTGACAGTGGTTCATTGCTTAGTTACCTCTTGATTGTTGTTGTTTTTGTTGTTAACTGCCTACGCGTCAATCTCGACCCATGGCAATCCTGCTGATGAAACATATCCAAGTCATTCTATCAACTGAGGCCAAAAGAAAACCAAAACAAAGAATGCATAAGGAGTGAATGAATGGAAAACATGTATAATATAAATCAACCTGGAATGGACGCACATATAATAATTGTAACAAATGGATTCTATACAACATGCATCAAACAGAAGAGCATGTTTGATGCTCTTCTTTGATGTCTTCTTAGGGTGAGCCACCGAGTCCCCGTCTGGCTTTTTTAGGGCTGAGTTGGAGGCTGACTCAATGACAGGTGCATCCCCAGCGGGAGATTCCCTGGGAGGAGGGCGGAGCGCCTCTTCATAAAGGGCGGCTTTCAACCGCTTGTCCCGGTTTCTCAATGCCTGCGAAGTCATGGATCTGCAATCCAGACAAGCCTTCGGGTTGTGAGTTTGCCCAAGACACCATCGATCCCGTCGTAATGCCTCTCGGTCCCGCTCCTCTTCGTCTAGGTCTCCTTCGGTACTCTCCATCGCCTCCTCGATCTCATCATCTCCGCCTCCGTCTCTGAGCTGTGTTGTGCTGGTTGAACATCATTCCGCCTCGCCGACCGATGATGTAAGATTCTTCACAGAGCAGGTCGTGCGGATGGCAGAAGCCCTCGACCTCGAGCTGGTGCAATCGGAGACTCAACCCAAGGACGCGGTAGAGAAGAGAGTCCATGGCAGGGTGCCGACTCCTCCATCCCTCGGTTTTCTTCCATCCCTCCAGGACATTGCTGAGCGATCCTGGGCTGCTCCAGCCTCAGTGGCTTCCACCTCGAGGAAGATAGAGAATTTGTATCGGATTGCTCCTTCGCAATCTGCATGGCTCTTTGAACATCCTAAGCCCAATTCAGACATTGTTGAAGGGGCCCAGACGGTGCAAGTTTCAAAATTTTCCTCGCTGGTGGATAAGGACGGCAAGAAGATCGATGGGCTGGCCAAGAAGTCGTACGCTGCTGCGGTGCTCAACATGAAGGTGGCTAACTACGCCGCCTGCATGGGGGCATACCAGCAGCACATCATGGAGAGACTGTTACCTCTCCTTGACGATCTACCGGATGATAAGAGAGCCTTGGTGGTGGCTCTTCAGTCGGAAGCACATTACGTCGCGGGACAGCAAATTGTGTCAGCCCGACATTCAGCTGACTGCTCCGCAAAGCTTGTCGCGGGCGCTATTGCATTAAGGAGGTTCGCTTGGCTCCGATCATCGGACCTCACCTCGAATGCAAAAGACATGATCGAGGACCTGCCCTTCGATGACTCCGGTCTCTTCAACAAGAGCACGGATGATAAGTTGAATTTGAAATACAAAATGAAGGTGGCCGCCAAGAGACACGGTACGTCTGCTACCACAAAACAGTATCGACGCTGCCGCTTTGGGGGCATGAGGCCATGGTATCCTCAACAGCAAAGGGCCTCCTATGTTGATAGGCCGCCCCAGCCCGAACAGCCGAGACAGCGATACCAGTCTCGCTCCTCTTCCTCCTCGGGCCGCCGTTCGTTTCCACAATCTCGGTTCCGGCAATTCCGGAAGAAGGATGCCGACAGGCCCAGGAAATTATGATGTGTTGGAGCGTACTTCGCCGGTCCCCGTCTCTTTGGAAATAGACTGAGACCTTTTGTCAACTCTTGGTCTCGAATTACATCTGACTCGTGGGTCTTGTCCATCATAGCCAATGGTTATGCCCTCAAGTTCTCTGAGTTGCCCCATACTGGGGTTTTCCTATCCACCCCCCCCACACACACCTTGCTCGAAGAAGTACGCTCTCTTTTGGAGAGGTTTTCTCAGGAGCTGCAGGTACTGCCGAATTCAGGGAGCGGCATTGCAACATGCGCATTAAAACTGGGCTTCACAGTGGACATGTACAGTCAGCCCTCTGTATCCATGAATTCTTTATCCACGGATCCAAGCGTCCACAGTTTGAAAATATTCAATAAAGTAAGAATTCCAAATAGCAAACCTTGATTTTGACATTTCATATAAGGAACACCATTTTACTATGCCTTTGTATTTAAGGGAACTTGAGCACCCACATATTTTGATATCCACGGAGGGCCCTGGAATCAAACTCCAGTGGATAACATGGGCCCACTGGATATTGCTGGCCAGACTGGCACTGAGCTATCTTGATTCTTTTTGTAGGTCTTTAGAAAGGCCAAAGATACAGCTTCTCTTCTATTAGCCCAGACTTTCAAGCATTGTTATGGCATATAGCTCAGGGCCGGCACAAACAGACGTAAGCATTGGTTGACCCCATGGACTCTACAGTGTTAGGGAGAGTATGGCAGTATGGTATCAGTCCCCCAGAAATGCCTTGCTTTGGCTGCAAGAACTAGTCTTGGCAGGGACTGAACGAGCTCAAGATCACAGCCGAAAAAACACACATGAGAGATATACGAACCCAGCCAAATGGGGGTCAGTGGATACGATCTCCTTCCAACTAACAGTGGCTGTTGCTCTTGCTGCACTTTCTCCCGCTTGCAGCAAGGCTGGTCAGGGACTAGGGGTAGATCAGAAATTGGTATGCTAGTCAGGGAATTCTGGGAATTGTAGTCCAAAAACCTAACCCTTTCACACTCTAGCTAACACTGACAGTCCACCCATCGCTCCTTCTTAACACAATGGAGGAGTGCTAGGTTCTGGGCCAGAGTCCGGTCTGTTTAAGGCTTTCCCACCTTGTAAGAATTGGGTGGTGCCTTCATGGGACCTTCAGCTGGGACTCAAGCATTATAATCTTCCAGAGTATCTTTTTGAAGAAGGCTTTTGCCTTGCTGGTCTCCTGAGAACTGCCTTGCTCACTTGGGATAGAAGAGAATGCCACCACGTTGGGTAAGACCATGGTGTAATGAAGGGAAGCAAAAGAGTGAGAGTGAAACTCATTTCTAGCATGAGAGAAAAGCAAAAGGAGAACTCCATCTTCTCCAGCACAGCTTTTCTGTCTTTGGTTGTGTCCTCAATCCATGTTTGTTTGTTTCTCCAGGGATCTGTAGCCTGTTCTTTAGGGGTTAGAAAACATAGGCTGTACTTCAATAGTAAAGGATGTTAAAATCCCTCTGCCCATTTCATTTTAGAGCAGATGGCTTCCCTTTGGCTCCTGGTAGTGTTATGTTTTCCAAGAGAGCGGGGGAATTGTGGTTCCTCTCTCATGGATTTTGCTCTAAGGTAGCAGGGATACTTTTTAATTCATATATAATTTTCAAGTCCAGAATTAGGTATGCATATACAAACAGGGCTAGCCTCCTTTGCCTCCTGCCATGAGCATTGTGTACTTTGCATGCGGTCTGTACTCAGTTGAGACCATTCAGAAATGCCACCTACCATTCCTAGCCTGAAATGGCTGAGACCTTCTTACCCTCTTTGTATGTTTCTTAGCAGGACAGGCACAACCCAAGCCAAAAACTAAAGGTAAGGGGTGGAAACCCCTGAGCCTCAGGCCCACAGAAAGAACCCTATTCCAAATGTGCTTTCTGTGATTCCAGAGGTAAACTCTCAGCCTTGGATGTTTTTAGGTAACACACATAACATAGTAATCTGAGATTCCTCTGTATGGTTCCCCCTTCTTGACAAATCCTCTACAATGTGTCCTTCAGGCAATGTGCAAACTTGGCAAGTTCTCTCTGTGGTTTTCTATATTGAATTGTCTCTGAGATTCCCTGCCTCTTGCGTTGGCAAAATAAACAACTATGAGGCAGTGAAAATTTCTGAAATCATGTAGAAAAATCTGTGGAAAGAGGAATCATCCTCATGTATATACTATTAACACTTTGTGTAACTCCAGAAAGAAGGTTGAAACTAGTTCCAGAGCAGCCAAAGAACTGTTTTTTGTTTGTTTTTAGTTGGGTTGCAAATAAGGAATGGCCTCTGTATAAGGGAAAGTTGCAGCGTTTATTAAAAGGCAGGAATGGTATTCCTATCATGGGTAGGTCAAGTGTAGCCCTCCAGATATTGGTGAACTGCAACTTCCAGAATCCCCAGAGAGCATAGCCAATGAAGAAAATTCTAGGACCTGCAATCCAGGCACACATGAAGAACCATCCTCTGTTTTAGATTGACAACCTTTACACAGAATTCTAGAAATCACTTTTCCCAAGTGTTGTAATAACCAAAAGCTTCACATTTACTTTAAAAAGGAGTAGAGGATGGGTTTATCCCCAGTTGCTAGCTAAATGGATCCTTCATGTTCAGAGGCAGGAAACCTGGGAGAAGTTTGGGATTCCTTTTTAATCTTTTCATTGAAGGCTTTTGTTCCAAGCCAAAGAGCATCTGTAAAAAAACAGCTGAGCCTTTTCAAAATGCTCCCCATTTTTCTTTTTCTTTCTCCCTTTCCAAAGGGCCCAAGGGAGTGTGTCTTGCTCAAGGAGATATAGGAGAAAGGGAACGAAAAGGAGTGCATCAAAAGCCACTCAGGTGGGAGATTCTCTTCAGCTGCTGAAGGATTTGTGATGGGAAAAGGAAGAGCCAGAGAGAAGAGTCATGAAAACTGTGGCCCAAATCCTCTTGTTAGTCCCAACCTGAGTAAACCCACAGAATCAATAGGCTTTTACAGTGTTTTGACTCACGATTCAGTGAAGAAGATTCAATGGTTCTCCTCTAATCAGAATTAAAAGTAAGATTCCAAGCCGTGTGAATTTCTGTAGACCAAAGACATTTCCATCTCTATTTTCTGCAGGTGAACAAAGATCCCAAAGAGGCCATCAGTTGGGAAAAGAAAGGAGAGTCTCCATTAATCTCTGTCCCTCTGGAGGAAGCACTGAGAGAACCTCAGGAAAGATGCCCTTAAATCAGGTGGAGGTTCATGCCATCTCCCTCTCTGCAATGGACCCCATGGGCTTGTTCTGCACCCCTTGGGTGGAGAAATGCTGTTGTTTTCTAGATTGAAGTTGAACTTGGCTTTAACTTAAAGAAATGAGTGCTTTTCCATTCAAGCCTATAGGACTTGAATAGACATGATTTTCCGTTCTTGCGGAATGGTCCAGAATGGATCCCCTGTGAGAACGGAGGTTTGAATGTAGTACAAAATAATGCTTGAAGTGCTGTAGTGTGAACAGGGGGGCTCAAGAGGGATGAAATAAAAATAAAACAGAAATAAAACAGTTAGGCACCATCTTAAGTGCTATACCTCCATACTATGGAAATGCAGGATTTGTAGTTTTGCAAGATTTATGCCACACAGTGGCATTCCCGCACCAGGTGTAACCTTGTGTAGAGTGTGTGTCTTCCGGGAAGTACAGCTTCTGGCGGAGTTTCAGGCGTCGGAGCTGATAGGGACTGCATACATTCGGGGATGTAGGGCATGGGTTGTGGAGCGTGGGAGAAGAGCACAAGGGACAGAGTATGGGGGATGGAGTGGCATGTGTTGGGGATGGAGCATGTAGAGGACAGAGTGAGGGAGATGGCACAGGGAGGATGACCATGTGTCACTAGCCTTCTAGGGTGTCACCCGGCGCAGGCCGCACCACCACACACTCCCTTGTGATGCCACTAGTGCCAAAGAATACTGATGCCTGACCAAACTACAAATTCCAGGATTCTGTAGGATAAAACCATGGCAGTTAAAGTGGTGCCAAACTGCATTATTTCTGCCATGCAGATGCAAGCTCAGGTTCCAATCTCTGCTTGATCATAGAATTTACTGTGTGGTTTGAACCACCACCATCAAACCAAAGGAAATCTCCCAAACCAGCCCTTTCCTTTCCTTTCCCTTCCTTTCCTTTCCTTTCCCTTCCCTTCCTTTCCTTTCCTTTCCCTTCCCTTCCTTTCGCTTCCTCCTTCCTTCCCCACCATCTCTCTTAACAGAGTCTCATGCTGTGTGCTTGCAATCCTCCGTTTCTGGATGAAGGCTAGCTCCCTCAGAGATCGGTGCAGGGGCCTTGCCTTTTTCCCGATGGTGGATCTATATATCAGGGGATGGGGGAGCATTTAAAGATGTCGTATAGCCCCCAGCCCAGTATTGTGAAGTGTTCGAGCCCTCTTAGGACTACTTCATGTGCTGATTCCACTTTTCTGACTATGGGCTGTTTTCTAGTTACAGGAACGTGTGACCTTTGCAGATGTGTCTGTATGTTTCAGCAAGGAGGAGTGGGACCTCCTGGATCTGGACCAACGATCTTTGTACATCCAGGTGATGATGGAAAACTATGAGAATGTCTCCTCACTAGGTAAGGAACTTGGCCTCCATTTAAATTTTTATCTTTTCCAAGGTATTTCTGTTGTCCATGCTATCTGGGAGAAGGATATACTTGGCAAAACAGCATTAAAATTACATTGAAAAATGTAACAAGGTGCTACAGTACCTCAAAAAAGCAAAGAAGAGACTCAAGATTTTACTCCCTCTACTTTTACCCACATAGGAATCAGATCATAGTAAATTCTTTGTTTCTCCTGCTCCTGTGGTTTAGCAGTGCAGCCCAAGACATCATGCTGTCTGAAGCATTGTCCAAGAGCTCAACACTTGATGCCCTGGGTTGGATTAGGGCTTCCTATGAGGCACCAGGGAAACATGACCAAAGAAACCTCTTTCAGGCCAGTTTCACTGATGAAGTCCCCTGTCCGATGGCAATGGCTAGTAAGAAATTCTGTGGTCCAGTAGCATAAAGATGGGCATCTACCCAGGGATCACTCTTCACTCCCTCCAACCAGTGCTGCCATTATTTTTCAATGACCTCTGCCCAAATCTTTCTCAAAATAGCATCTGGAGCATTGTGAGGGGCTTTCTTTGTAGGCTCTGCCTGCTTTTGTACTTTGGGGGATCCATCTGTGAAATTTTCATGCCATAAAAGCCAGAAAATTGAAATAATTTCTAAAGAAAAATAGGTTCAGGGCCATTGTGGGAATGGAGGAGGACTTGAAGGGCTGCAACTAGGGTGACTGGTGGCTGTACTTTGTTCACCTATCAGTTTGTGGATATATTTTCAAGGCTTGAAAAAAAGGATCCACATATCAAATTAGATAGTGGGGGATGAGGCTTTTCTTAATAGGGTAAACTTGAAGGGTTTTCAAAACTACATTGCAGAAGGGACAAAAGCCTTTATTGCCATTGAGCAGGGGTAGGCAACCTTTCCCCTTTAAGGGCCGATAGACTGCAACTCCCAGAAGCCTCAGCCATGTTGGCCAATAGTCCAAAGTTGACCCATAGCTCCTGGGATTCTGGGAGCTGAAGTCCCTCAGCCCTTAAAGGGGAAAGGTTGCCTACTCCTGCCATAGAGTACTGGTGCCTGACAAAATAACAAATCCCAGGATTCTCTAGGTTGGAGCCCAAAAGTGTTCAAGTGGTGTCACACTGCATTATTTCTACTGTGTAGATGCACCCTTGGTTTCCAGTCCAGAAAACGTGCCTAACCAGCCCTTTCCTTCTTTCCTCTGCCACTCCACATCACGCGCTCTGAGGTATGGTACGATAACTCAACAATGGAGTTTATCATATGGAAGAAATCCCATGCAGAAACTAGATTTAAAGTGAAAACAACCCACTTTTACGGGTTGTTTTTCACATGATGTTAACCTGAACAGAAAGTAGACAAAACCCGCAATTGCAGATTGTTTTTCAGATGACATTTGCATGAAAGAGAAATAACGCAAAAATAACCCAAATGGAAAGCCGACAAAGCCCACTCCTTTATACTTTTAGGAACTTTCGAAAGTAAAAAGCATCGGGTTTTGGTGACTTTCCATTCGGGTTAATGTCACGTTATTTTTCTTTTACACAAATACTCTGAAAAGCAACCTGCTTCTGTGTGTGGGGGGGAGGGGGTGGTCACATTTTTCTTCTTTTTTCATATTTTATTTAATTGAATTTTTATACAATTTTAAAAGAAACACAACATAAATTAATTACTTCTCAGAAGGAGTTCCTAGTTATTTAACTTAAGAGGAGTATTGCATTTCTGCATGGGATTTAAGCAATTTGCCTCTGTGTGATAAACTCATATAGGATGGCCTGAGCTGGATTAGGATCTCCTCCAAGTCACCAGGGAGAGAAATATGACCAAAGAGAACTCTTTCAGGCCTGTTTCAATGACAATTAATGTAATGTAGTTATGTAGTTATGACATAAACAACTAGCAAAATTAAAATTATACCTTTTAATTATCATATGCACAGCCTAAATGCATACATATTATATACACATATACATATATAGTTTCACATGGTTGAAATGAAAATTTGATATAATATGACACTCTTTTTAAAATGTGATTTTAAAAAAATAATTAACAACTGGGGGCTCTCCTTTTCTCCTCCCACTAAGGGCCTTTGCAGACTGCCAGAAATAGTGCAAATTGAGTCCACTTTAAGGTTTAGGGTTAGTGCTAGGGAATCATGGGATTTTTTTTCTGAGACATTGAGCCTTCTCTGTCAGAGAGTTCTGGTGCCACAATAAAATACAGTTCCCATGATTCCCTATCCCTAACCCTAACCCTTAAGTGGACTCAATCTGCACTATTTCTAGCAGTCTGCAAAGGCCCTAAACCTCCCTTCAGCTTCTTAAAGGGACACAGGCAAATACCACATCCCGTTTCTGCCCAAAGGTAGATGTTTGAGAAGCAGTGGTGCCTCTGGTTCTTGAATTCAGTTACACTCGTCCCTCCACATTTACAGCTTTGATTTTTGAGGCTTTGATTATTCAGGGATTTTATCAATATGTTCTCTCTAGGAATATCTAGGTCCTCCAGCACAACTCTGTGGTCAACTTTAAGTCGCACTGAAAGTCGCACTGAAAGACCTTCAGATTCCTAGAGAGAATACTCCACTAGACATTTGTAGCTCCTCCATCGCAATTCTTTGGTCAATGTCTAGTAGATGTTGATCTTAGAATTGCACTGGAGGACCTAGAGATTCCTAGAGAGGTGTTCTCTCAGGTAAAAACAGTGGGTTTTGTTATTTGCGGTTTTTCCACTTTCATGTTTGTCCTGTGCCTCTAACCCCAGCGAATGTGGAGGGATGAGTGTATATTAACTATTTCCATTGAGCATTCCAGATTAATCTTCATCAAAGTGAAAAAAGAGAGAGCAACAGCTGTTCCTTTCAAGTGACCTCTCCTGCTGCCTCTTGTTTGCTTGCTCAGTCCCTTCTCTCATCCTTTTCTGTTATATTTGAGTCAGTCTTTTCTGTGTTCTTATTCTAGAACATGAATGGCATGAAATAAGTCAATGTGCCAAATGTGGGATCTGTTTTATGGATAAATTGGACCTTTCCAGACAGCAGAGGACCTGGTGCTTCAAATGTGAAGTGTGTGGGAAATGTTTTGCTAGAATTTCTGGTCTTCTGTGTCACATGAGAATTCACACAGGAGAGAAACCATTCAAATGCCAAGAATATAGAAAAGCTTTTACCCGGAGCGGACACCTGTCAACTCATCAAAAAGTCCACAAAGGAGAGAAACCATATCCATGCCAGGAATGTAGAAAATCATTTACTTTAAAGGGAAATCTTAGGAAGCTTCAGAGAGTCCACACAGGCGAGAAACCATACAAGTGCCAGAAGTGTGGGAAATGTTTTGCTACAAACTCAAATCTTGTGGTACATGAGAGAGTCCACACAGGAGAGAAACCGTACAAGTGCCAGGAATGTAGAAAATTGTTTGCTTTAAAGGGAAATCTTATGAAGCATCAGAGAGTCCACACAGGAGAGAAACCATACAAGTGCCAGAGGTGTGAAAAATGTTTTACTCGAAATTTCAGCGTTGTGATGCATCAGAGAGTTCACACAGGAGAGAAACCATACAAGTGCCAGAAGTGTGAAAAATGTTTTGCTACAAACTCAAGTCTTGTGGTACATGAGAGAGTCCACACAGGAGAGAAAGCGTACAAGTGCCAGGAATGTAGAAAATTGTTTGCTTCAAAGGGAAATCTTATGAAGCATCAGAGAGTCCACACAGGAGAGAAACCGTACAAGTGCCAGAAGTGTGGGAAATGCTTTGCTACAAACTCAAATCTTGTGGTACATGAGAGAGTTCACACAGGGGAGAAACCATACAAGTGTCACAGGTGTGAAAAATGTTTTGCTACAAACTCAAATCTTGTGGTACATGAGAGAGTCCACACAGGAGAGAAACCATGCAAATGCCAGAAGTGTGAAAAATGTTTTACTCAAATGTCCAACCTTGTGAAGCATCAGAGAATCCACAAACAATAGATAAACTATACTGATGCCCAGAGAATGGGAAATGTTTTGGTTGGAGAGACAACCTTTGGATCCACAAAAAAGCCCATAGAAGAGAGAGAACTTATCTAGGCCCTCATGTGTTAAAAAAAACTTTGATCAAGCACCCAAAGTTGGGTCGCACAAGAGGATTCACTTAGGGCATATGTCTTGCTAGAGGAATAAAATCTTTCATCATGCACCAGGCAACTCTGACTTTTGGCCACATTTATGTCTTGAAATAGGAAAAAGGCCCCATAAATGTGGCAAGTATGGAAAACGTTTTACTCAAAGGGCACAACTTGTAAGTCACAAAAGGGTTCACCAAGGTAAGAAACCATATCGATGTTTATAGCATGGAGAAAGCTTTGTCCACTTCCTACATCTGAACAGATGTCAGAGGACTCATGAAAGACAGTAATTCTATAGTGATGCCTTGTGTGGAAAACACAAGAGGAGGAGGATCCATCTTGATGCTCTTTTTCTGGCCAAGCACATTTTATAAACCATCAAAACCTCAGAACTGGAAATAAAACACCTGACAATAGAGGGAAGGGGAAATAGTTTTATTACTATTTGTTATCTTTGACTCATCAAAGTCTCCAACAGGGAAGCCACGTAAGTGCTATGTATATGGCAACAGTTTTTATAACCACAAATTACTTTAAAAACAAAAACGAAAAAAACAAAGCTCACTCTGATCCAGACCAACGTCCTACTGCTAACATTGGCCGGACACAGGTTTCTTAGAAATGCACAAGCAAGGCTATAGAACTCTTTCCCATCTCTTTGTCCCAAGCATCTTGTATTGTGAGATATGCTGACTCTAATGATGGAGGTTCTGTTCTATCTGCTGTTTCAAGCTCACAAGTGTCTTCTGTTTCAGATGAGAAGCATCAACTTGGAATGTGGTGCTTAAGAGTACATACCTCCAAAGCTATACGAGTAGCAACATAATTTTCCTATGTGCTGATTCTACTTTCAAAGGCTATTTTTTTAAAAATACAGTGATATAATAAAGGTTTGAATTATTTGGAAACCTCTGCTTATTTCGACCCACCTTTAATGAGTATGAAACTGGTAGTGGAATGTTAAGTAAGGAAATTTGCTACTCTCATTAAGGAGACACTCCCTCAGTGGAAATATTCATGGACTTTAAGCAGCAGCAATATTAGGATGGGTGTCATGAGGAAGTGTGTGTCTGTCTCCTTTCTCTACCCACTGAATCTGGTCAAATGGATGGGATGAGGTGCAGCTCAGTGCATGGAGAAAAGACATGGACACACTCTTGCTCACTTGCTTATCATTATCCAGCAGATGTCTTCTTTCCATGGTGCCCACTGAGCCTGTTTGAACAGGTGAACATGTAAACAAGCTATTTTTCAGAACTTGACAGTCCCAATCTGGTTTCCCCATTCCTCTATTTGATTATTGAAGGACCTTCCAGAGAAAATAGACCCCAAACACACTGCAGGTTCCAAGTCATGTTTAGGCACAAACATATAAACAGTAGTTCTCAACCTTTGGTCCTCTAGGGATTTGGACATCAATTCCCAGAAGCGCTAACCAGCCCTAACTATCAGAAAATCCCCACATTTCAGATAAGTCCTCATCAGGGAGAAAAGGCTAATAAACAAGCAGTGAGACAAAGAGAGCAAATGAAATAGTGATGGACATTATTTAGTTTTCTTATAGAAAATATGATAAAGTCGAAAAATCCCCAACTTGCTCAGTGACTAGAAGAGACTTCACATGAAAAACCAGAAGAAGATCCATGCTAAGGAGGAGAATATTCATACTCAGCAGTAAATGCTTCATGAAAAGATCATATTGCACTAAAACAGGATCTAATGCATAAACACTAAAATAAAGCCAACTATAATGGAATATTTTATGCACGATCAAAATTTAAGTTCCAATAGATATGTTTTAACAGCAAAACAACATGGAAATATTCATATGGAAAAGTTATCTATACTCCTTTGCAGACTGTCGGAAATAGTGGAAATTGAGTCCAGTTTAACTGCCCTGACTGATTGCTAGGGAATAATGGGAACTGTAGTTTATTGTGGCACCAGAGCTCTCTGACAGAGAAGGCTCAATGTCTCAGAAAAAAATACAATTCCCATGATTCCCTAGCACTGAGACAGGGCAGTGGGCTCAATTTGAACTATTTCTAGCAAGCTACAAAGGCCCTATATTTCTGATGAACTATCCACACTAGAGAAGATTCACACAACCATTTCCAGTTATAGCAAAAGGTTTGGATAAGAGATTTTTATGAGCTTAAAAGTTTGCCAATGTACGAACACAAAGAGAAACCAGATACTTATTTTCTCTGTAATAAAAATGTGGCTCATCAATTCAATCTTAATAGGAAAAGGAAGTCCACACTGGAGAGATAACTGTATAATTGGACAGGATGGTCTGAAGGTGTAATCTTTGCCACAAAACAATTCACACTCCAAATAGGGTTGCCAGATTGAGAACTGGAGGTGGCTCCCATTCCGTTAAAGGCTGCGTAGAAGAGGCGCTTTCAGCAGATGTTGCTCTCTTATCCAAACCGTTACGGGGACAGTGACCTCTCCAGTTGCAACTCCCAACTCTACATGAAGCTTAACTTGCTCAGAGACTAAAAGACACTTCATATGGAAAAGCAATCTGACTGTCTACAATAGAATCTACACTAGAGATTAAGTACGCCCAGGTTCAAATCTGTGATTAAAAGCTTCTGTAAGAGATCATATTGTGCTGAAATATAAGCTAACACAAAGCAAATGTTACTATAATGGAACATTTCAAGCACTATCAAAAGTAAGTTTCAAGAGATATGTATGTTTAGCAACAATACAACACATTGTTTGTTCTCATAGAATAATAATCTGTCTATCCATAGAAGGAGCCACATTAGAGAGAGGCTATAACCATATCCTCTCATGGTAAAAGCTTCAGTAAGAAATCATTTTCTGCATAAACCTAAGCAGATGCAAAAACACAAGGAGAGGCACTGTATAAACAAGCAGCTTGATCCAACAGGGTAATCTTTCCTAAAAAAACAAAAACTATCCACACCGCAAATAGAGTTAACAGATTTAGAATTTGATGCAGTTCCTGTCCCTTTAAATGGTTGTGCAGAAGACAAGCTTTCCAGAGATGCTGCTTTCTGGTGCACAGCCTTTAAAGGGAAAACTAACCTCTCCAATTGTAAATGCCACTCCTATATGAAGTTGCTGGGAGAGGTCATCCTGAGCTTTCCCTTTGGATGTCATCTGTATGCTGATGATACCCAGCTCTATCCCTCCTTTACAACTGATGCCAGGAAGATTGTGGTAGTAATGAATTGTTGTCTGGATGCAATAAAGGAGTGGATGTGGATGAACAGACTGAGGCTTAATCCAGACCAGATGGAAATGCATCCAGTCTGTAGGAAAATCAACCAGGGATTGGGATCATTGCCTGTGTTTTGGAGAGGGTTGCCCTCTCTCTGAAAGATCAGGTTCATAGTTTGGAGATGCTCTTGAACCCAACACTGCTTCTGGAAAGTCAAATTCTTGTGATGGCCAGGAGCATATCTGCCCAGATTCAACTGGGGCGCCTGCTGTCCCCTTTCTTGGGGATGGCAGATCTGGTAACAATAGTTCATTGCTTAGTTACCTCTTGATTGTTGTTGTTGTTAACTGACTACGCATCAATCTCGACCCATAGCAACCCTGTTGATGAAACATATCCAAGGCCCCCTGTCCTCCACTGCTCTGCCCAACTCCTACAAACTCATGTTTGTGGTTATTAAAGAGAGTCCATCCATCTTGATTAGCCTCTTGATTGAAAACTGTAATGCACTCAATGTGGGGCTGCCCATGAAAAGTTTTCAAATGGTATCAGGTGTGCCTTTTAGAAGCCATACAACACTGGTCTTGCAAGTAGTGCACTCACCTCCAGTTTTCTTCTCAGCTCAATTCAAGGTGCTGGTAAACATCTTGAGGGCAAATATCTGACAAAGCACCTCCTCCTATATGAGCGAGCCAGGAATTTGAAATCTTCAGGGGGGCTGTGTTGCGTGTCCCAACACCTCGTGAGGTTAAGTTGGTGGATGCATGAAAAAGGGCTTTTGTAAGAAAGGGGAGAACTGAGATCTCAGCCCCACTGCATCAACCCCGAGTTAATATGGCCTGTGGGTCAAATCCTGTATCTGTGTTAGAAGCCAACTTTCTTTGGTCAAAGAGTTTTCCTTCCCTCCAGAAAAGGACAGAAGAGAAGAGCATTGCAGTCTGTACCAGGAACAAACAAGTAAAACTTTCATAACACAAATCAAGGCTTAACTTGAGAACCAAGATTTCTGGGCGGAAGTTTCTTTGATCCATGGCTATCATTGGAAACTTCATTCTGTGGCAGGAAGTCATTCTACCAACTGAGGTCGAAAGAAAACCAAAACAAAGAATGCATAAGGAGTGAATGAATGGAAAACATGTATAATATAAATCAACCTGGAATGGACACACATATACTAATGGTAACAAATGAATTCGATCCAACATGCATCGAACAAAAGAGCAGACCTTCAGGTTGGCTCAGGAGCTGCAGCTACTGCCGAATTCAGAGAGCAGCCTTGCAATATGCGCATTAAAACTGGGCTTTACCACGGATATGTACAGTCAGCCCTCTGTATCCATGGATTCTTTATCCATGGATTCAAGCGTCCACAGTTTGAAAATATTCAATAAAGTAAGAATTCCAAATAGCAAACCTTGATTTTGCCTTTTCATATAAGGAACACCATTTTACTATGCCATTGTATTTAAGGGAACTTGAGCACCCACAGATTTTGATATCCACGGAGGGTCCTGGAATCAAGCTCCAACGGATAACATGGGCCCACTGGTTATTGCTGGCCAGACTGACACTGGGCTATCTTGATGCTTTTTGTAGGTAGGTATTTAGAAAGGCCAGCTTCTCTTCTATTAGCTCAGACTCTCAGGCATTGTTATGACATAGCTTAGGGCTGGCACAAACAGACGTAAGCATTGGTTGGCCCCATGGTCTCAGAGTATGGCAGTATGGAATCAGTCCTCCAGAAACACCTGGCTTTGGCTGCAAGACCTAGTCTTGGCAGGGACTGAACGAGCTCAAGATCACAGCTGAAAAATCACACATGAGAGATATACGAACCCAGCCAAATGGGGGTCAGTGGATATGATCTCCTTCCAACTAAAAGGGGCTGTTGCTCTTGCTGCACTTTCTCCAGCTTGTAGCAAGGCTGGTCAGGGACTAGGGGTAGATCAGAAATTGGTATGCTAGTCAGGGAATTCTGGGAATTGTAGTCCAAAAGACTAACCCTTTCACGCTCTGGCTAGCACTGACAGTCCACCCATCGCTCCTTCTTAACACAATGGAGGAGTGCTAGGTTCTGGGCCAGAGTCCGGTCTATTTAAGGCTTTCCCACCTTGTAAGAATTGGGTGGTGCCTTCATGGGACCTTCAGCTGGGACTCAAGCATTATAATCTTCAAGAGGATCTTTTTGGAGAAGGCTTTTGCCTTGTTGGTTTCCTCAGAGCTGCCTTGCACACTTGGGATTGAAGGGAATGCCACCACGTTGGGTAAGGCCATGGTGCAATGAAGGGCAGGAAAAGAGTGAGAGTGAAACTCATTTCTAGCATGAGAGAAAAGCAAAAGGAGAACTCCATCTTCTCCAGCACAGCTTTTCTGTCTTTGGTTTGTGTCCCCAATCCATATTTGTTTGTTTGTTCCTCCAGGGATCTGTAGCCTGTTCTTTAGGGGTTAGAAAACATAAGCTGTACCTCAATAGTAAAGGATGTTAAAATCCCTCTGTCCATTTCTTTTTAGAGTAGATGGCTTCCCTTTGGCTCCTGGTAATGTTATGTTTTCCAAGAGAGCGGGGGAATTGTGATTTTTCTCTCATGGGTTTTGCTCTAAGGTAGCAGGAATACTTTTTAATTCATATAAAATTTCCAAGTCCAGAATTAGCTATGCATATACAAACAGGTCTAGCCTCCTTTGCATCCTGCCATGAGCATTGTGTACTTTGCATGTGGTCTGTACTCAGTTGAGACCATTCAGAAATGCCACCTACCATTCCTAGCCTGAAATGGCTGAGACCTTCTTACCTTCTTTGCATGTTTCTTAGCAGGACAGGCACAAACCAAGCCAAAAACTAAAAGTAAGGGGTGGAAACACCTGAGCCTCAGGCCCACAGAAAGAACCCTATTCCAGACGTGCTTTCTGTGATTCCAGAGGTAAGCTCTCAGCCTTGGATGTTTTTAGGTAACGCACATACCATAGTGATCTGATAGCCTTTGCAGACTGCTAGAAATAGTGCAAATTGAGTTCAGTTTAACTGCCCTGACTCAGTGCTAAGGAATCATGGGAACTGTAGTTTATTCTGGCATTAGAGCTCTCTGACAGAGAAGGCTCAATGTCTCAGAAAAAAATACAATTCCCATGATTCCCTAGCACTGAGACAGGGCAGTTAAAGTGGACTCAATATGCACTATTTCTAGCAGTCTGCAAAGGAGATTCCTCTGTATGGTTCCCCCTTCTTGACAAATCCTCTACAATGTGTCCTTCAGGCAATGTACAAACTTGGCAAGTTCTCTCTGTGGTTTTCTATGATGAATTGTTTCTGAGATTACCAGCCTCTTGTGTTGGCAAAGTACACAATTATGAGGCAGTGAAAATTTCTGAAATGATGTAGAAAAATCTGTGGAAAGAGGAATCATCCTCTTGTATATACTATTAACACTTTGTGTAACTCCAGAAAGAAGGTTGAAACTAGTTCCAGAGCAGCCAAAGAACTGTTTTTGTTTGTTTTTTGTTGGGTTGCAAATAAGGAATGGCCTCTGTATAAGGGAAAGTTGCAGCATTTATTAAAAGGCAAGAATGGTATTCCTATCATGAGCAGCCCTCCAGATATTAGTGAACTGCAACTTCCAGAATCCCCAGAAAGCATAGCCAATGAAGAAAAATGCTGGGACCTGCAATCGAGGCACACATGAAGAACCATCCTCTGTTTTAGATTGACAGTCTTTACACAGAATTCTAGAAGTCAGTTCTCCCAAGTGTTGTAATAACCAAAAGCTTCACATTTACTATAAAAAGGAGTAGAGGATGGGTTTATCCCCAGTTGCTAGCTAAATGGATCCTTCATGTTCAGAGGCAGGAAACCTGGGAGAAGTTTGGGATTCCTTTTTAATCTTTTCATTGAAGGCTTTTGTTCCAAGCCAAAGAGCATCTGTAAAAAAACAGCTGAGCCTTTTCAAAATGCTCCCCATTTTTCTTTTTCTTTCTCCCTTTCCAAAGGGCCCAAGGGAGTGTGTCTTGCTCAAGGAGATATAGGAGAAAGGGAACGAAAAGGAGTGCATCAAAAGCCACTCAGGTGGGAGATTCTCTTCAGCTGCTGAAGGATTTGTGATGGGGAAAGGAAGAGCCAGGGAGAAGAGTCATGAAAACTGTGGCCCAAATCCTCTTGTTAGTCCCAACCAGAGTAAAACCACAGAATCAATAGGCTTTTGCAGCGTTTTGACTCACGATTCAATGAAGAAGATTCAATGGTTCTCCTCTAATCAGAATTAAAAGTGAGATTCCAAGCCATGTGAGTTTCTGTAGACCAAAGACCTTTCCATCTCTATTTTCTGCAGGTGAACAAAGATCCCAAAGAGGCCATTTTGATCATCAGCTGGGAAAAGAAAGGAGTGTCTCCATCAATCTCTGTCCCTCTGGAGGAAGCACTGAGAGAACCTCTGGAAAGATGCCCTTAAATCAGGTGGAGGTTCATGCCCTCTCCCTCTCTGCAATGGACCCCATGGGCTTGTTCTGCACCCCTTGGGTGGAGAAATGTTGTGGTTTTCTAGATTGAAGTTGAACTTGGCTTTAACTTAAAGAAATGAGAGCTTTTCCATTCAAGCCTATAGGACTTGAATAGACATGATTTTCCGTTCTTGCGGAATGGTCCAGAATGGATCCCCTGCGAGAACGGAGGTTTGAATGTAGTACAAAATAATACTTGAAGTGCTGTAGTGTGAACAGGGGGGCTCAGGAGGAATGAACTTGCAGAAATAAAAAAAGGTCCTCTAGCGCACCACCTTAAGTGCTATACCTCCATGCTATGGAAATGCGGGATTTGTAGTTTTGCAAGGTCTTTAGCCTTTTCTGCCACACAGTGGCATTCCCACACCAGGTGTAACCTTGTGCAGGGTGTGTGGCTTCTGGGAAGTACGGCTTCTGGCGGAGTTTCCGGGGTCAGAGCTGATAGGGACTGCATACAATCGGGGATGTAGGGCATGGGCAGTGGAGTGTGGGAGAAGAGCATAAGGGACAGAGTACAAGGGATGGAGTGGCATGTGCTGGGGATGGAGCATGTAGAGGATAGAGTGAGGGAGATGGCACAGGGAGGATGACCATGTGTCACCAGCATTCTGGGGTGTCACCCAGTGCAGACCGCACCACCAAACACTCCCTAGTGATGCCACTAGTGCCAAAGAATACTGATGCCTGACCAAACTACAAATTCCAGGATTCTGTAGGATAGAACCATGTCAGTTAAAGTGGTGCCAAACTGCATTATTTCTGCCATGTAGATGCAAGCTCAGGTTCCAATCTCTGCTTGATCATAGAATTTACTGTGTGGTTTGAACCACCACCAGCAAACCTAAGGAAATCTCCCAAATCAGCCCTTTCCTTTCCTTTCCTTTTGCTTCCTCCTTCCTTTCCCACCATCTCTCTTCCCAGAGTCTCATGCTGTGTGCTTGCAATCTTCCATTTCCAGATGAAGCCTAGCTACCTCAGAGATCGGTACAGGGGCATTGCCTTTTTCCCGATGGTGGATCTATATATCAGGGGATGGGGGAGCATTTAAAGATGTCTTATAGCCCGCAGCCCAGTATTGTGAAGTGTTCCTAGGACTATTTCATGTGCCAATTCCACTTTTCTGAGTATGGGCTGTTTTCTAGTTACAGGAACGTGTGACCTTTGCGGATGTGTCTGTATATTTCAGCAAGGAGGAGTGGGACCTCCTGGATCTGGACCAACGATCTTTGTACATCCAGGTCATGATGGAAAACTATGAGAATGTCTCCTCACTGGGTAAAGAACGTGGCCTCTATTTAAATATTTTCTCCTTTCCAAAGTATTTCTGTTGTCCATGCTATCTGGGAGAAGGATATACTTGGCAAAACAGCATTAAAATTACATTGAAAAATGTAACAAGGTGCTACAGTACCTCAAAAAAGCAAAGAAGAGACTCAAGATTTTACTCCCTCTGCTTTTACCCACATAGGAATCAGATCATAGTAAATTCTTTCTTTCTCCTGCTCCTGTGGTTTAGCAGTGCAGCCCAAGACATCATGCTGTCTGAAGCATTGTCCAAGAGCTCAACACTTGATGGCCTGAGTTGGATTAGGGCTTCCTCTGAGGCACCAGGGAAACATAATAATAATAATAATAATAATAATAATAATAATAATAATAATAATAAAATTTATTTGTACCCCGCCCAATGGTACGCCAATCCGGGCGGCTTCCAGATTAAAAATGCAACAATAAAAACATATAATACAAAGAACACCCCCCATCCCCTTAAAACAATATTAAATCACAACAGTTTAAAATATCACACCTTGACTAATTAAAACCTACTACCGAGATAACTAAGCCTGATTTCGATATTCCTTCCATCAAAGACGGGGCCACGTAGGAACATCTCTTATACAGGGAAGATTGTCCGAAAAGAAGATTCAATTAAGGAAGGTAACTAGTCCGGAAAGGCCTGCCGGAAGAGATCCGTCTTGACAGCCTTTTTAAAGCTCTCTAAAGATGTTAATAGACGGATCTCGTCCGGCAGGCCATTCCATAGCCTCGGGGCGACGACTGAGAAGGCCCTCTGGGAGGTAGCCGCAAGCCTCGATTTCTGAGTCTGCAGCAAATTCCTCCCGGAGGACCGAAGTGCGCGGGGAGGATTGTACGGGAGAAGGCGGTCCCTGATATAGTTTGGACCCAAGCCATTTAGGGCTTTAAAGGTAATAACCAACACCTTGTACTGGGTCCGGAAACTCATAGGCAGCCAGTGGAGGGACCTCAGTACCGGAGTAATGTGGTCCCTCCGAGATGTTCCACATACAAGTCTGGCCGCCATATTCTGTACTAATTGCAGTTTCCGAACCAGGTACGAGGGTAGCCCCATGTAGAGTACATTACAGAAGTCAAGGCGGGAGGTTACCAACGCATGCACCACAGTCTCGAGATCCCTTACTTCCAGAAAAGGGCGCAGCTGGCGTATCAGCCGAAGCTGATAACAGGCGCTCCTGACCGTCGCATTCACCTGATTCACCATCAGGAGCGACGAGTCAAGGAGCACCCCCAGACTGCGAACACAGTCACTGGAGGAGAGTGTGACTCCATCCAGGACTGGAGGTTGCAACCCAATTCTTGGTTTCGGGGCCGCTACCGTGAGCACCTCCGTCTTGTCTGGATTCAATTTCAATCTGTTTTTCCTCATCCAGCCCATTACCGCCCCAAGACATTCATTAAGGGAGGAGATGCCATTAGAATTCTCGGCCGACGAACGAGACACGGAGAAATAGATTTGGGTGTCATCAGCGTACTGATAGCACCCAGCACCATAACATGACCAAAGAAATCTCTTTCAGGCCAGTTTCACTGATGAAGTCCCCTGTCCGATGGCAATGGCTAGTAGGAAATTCTGTGGTCCAGTAGCAAAAAAGGTGGGCATCTACCCAAGGATCACTCTTCACTTCCTCCAACCAGTGCTGCCATTATTTTTCAATGTTTTCTGTCCAACTCTTTCTCAAAATAGCATCTGGAGCATTGTGAGGGGCTTTCTTTGTAGGCTCTTCCTGCTTTTGTACTTTGGGGGATCCATCTGTGCCATTTTCATGCCATAAATGCCAGAAAATTGAGATAATTTCTAAAAAAAAAAATAGGTTCAAGGTCATTGTGGAAATGGAGGACGACTTGAAGTACTGCAGCTAGGGCCACTGGTGGCTGTACTTTGTTCACCCATCAGTTTGTGGATATATTTTCAAGGCTTGAAAAAAAGGATCCACATATCAAATTAGATAGTGGGGGGTGAGGCTTTTCTTAATAGAGTAAACCTGAAGGGTTTTCAAAACTACACTGCCTTTTCTCTCATGGTGGTCGCACATAACAGGGGTTGGGGAAGCACTTATTGAACAGTTCAACAAGTTGAAACAATTCCACAAAAAAGCCAAAGAAAACCCATAGTCTAAAAGACTCAAAATCTTATTTTCTTATGTAGAAACTAGATTAAAGTGAAAACAACCCACTTTTGCGGGTCGTTTTTCACATGACGTTCAGGGTTAATCCGAACAGAAAGTAGACAAAACCTGCAACTGCGGACTGTTTTCAGACGACATTTACACGAAAGAGAAAAAACTTAAAACTAACCCGAATGGAAAGCCAACAAAGCCCACTCCTTTATACTTTCAGGAACTTTCGAAAGTGAAAAGGATCGGGTTTTGGTGACTTTCCATTCAGGTTAATGTCGTGTTATTTTTCTTTTATACAAATACGTCTGAAAAACAACCTGCTTCTTGGGGGGGGGGGGGGAGGATTTTCAGATAAACTCATATAGGATGGCCTGGGTTGGATTAGGATCTCTGTCAGGTCATCAGGGAGAGAAATATGACCAAAGAGAACTCTTTCAGGCCTGTTTCACTGACATAATAAATGTAATGGTAATAGTTGTGACATAAATAATTAGCAAAATTAAAATTATACCTTTTAATTATCATATGCACACCCAAAATGCATATATATTCTATACACATATATATACCGGTATATAGTTTCATGTGGTTGAAATGAAAATTTGGTAAAATATGACACTCTTTTTAAAATGTGATTTAAAAAAATAATTAAAAACTGGGGGCTCTCTTTTTCTCTAAGCCTCACACCATCCCTTCAGCTTCTTAAGGGACACAGGCAAATACCAAAGCCCATTTCTGCCCAAAAACAGATGTTTGAGGAGCAGTGGTGCCTATGGCTCTTGAATTCAGTTACACTCATCCCTCCACATTTACAACTTTCATTTTTGAGGCTTTGATTATTCATGGATTGTATTAATATGTTCTCTCTAGGAATATCTAGGTCCTCCAGCGCAACTCTATGGTCAGCTTTAGCTGAAAGTCCCACTGAAGGACCTTGAGATTCCTAGAGAGAACACTCCACTAGGCCTTTGTAGCTCCTCCAGAGCAATTCTTTGGTCAATGTCTGGCAGATGTTGACCACAGAGTTGCACTGGAGGTCCTAGAGATTCCTAGAGAGGTGTTCTCGCAGGTAAAAACAGTGGTTATTGTTATTTGCGGTTTTTCTACTTTCACAGGGGTCCTGTGCCCCTAACCCCAGTGAATGTGGAAGGACAAGTGTATATTAACCATTTCCATTAAACATTCCTGATTAATCTTCATCCAGGTGGAAAAAGAGAGAGCAACAGCTGTTCCTTTGAAGTGACCTCTCCTGCTGCCTCTTGTTTACTTGCTCAGTCCCTTCTCTCATCCTTTTCTGTTATATTTGACAGTCAGTCTTTTCTGTGTTCTTATTCTAGAACATGAGTGGCATGAAATAAGTCAATGTGCCAAATGTGGGATATGTTTTATGGATGAATTGGACCTTTCCAGACACCAGAGGACCTGGTGCTTCAAATGTGAAGTGTGTGGGAAATGTTTTGCTAGAATTTCTGGTCTTCTGTGTCACATGAGAATTCACACAGGAGAGAAACCATTCAAATGCCAAGAGTGTAGAAAGGCTTTTACCCAGAGCAGACACCTGTCAACTCATCAAAAAGTCCACAAAGGAGAGAAACCATATCCATGCCAGGAATGTAGAAAATCGTTTACTTTAAAGGGAAATCTTATGAAGCATCTGAGAGTCCACACAGGAGAGAAACCGTACAAGTGCCAGAAATGTGGGAAATGTTTTGCTCAAAGTTTCAGCCTTGTGATCCATCGTAGAGTCCACACAGGAGAGAAACCATACAAGTGCCAGAAGTGTGGAAAATGTTTTACTCAAAGGTCCAACCTTGTGACGCATGAAAGTGTCCACACAATAGATAAACAATACCAATGCCCAGAGTGTGGGAAATGTTTTGCTACAAAGCCCTACCTTGTGATCCATCGTAGACTCCACAGAGGAGAGAAACCATACAAGTGCCAGAAGTGTGAAAAATGTTTTACTCGAAGTTCCAGCCTTATGAAGCATCAGAAAGTCCACACACAATAGATAAACTATACTGATGCCCAGAGTGTGGGAAATATTTTGGTCAGAGAGGCAACCTTTTGATCCACCAAAAAGTCCGTGCAAAAGAGAGAACTTATCTAGGCCCTCATGTGGTAAAATGCTTTGATCAAACATCCAAAGTTGGATGTCACAAGAGGATTCACTTAGGGCATATGTCTTGCTAGACTCGCAGGGGTAGGCAACCTTTCCCCTTTAAGGGCCGAAGGACTTCAGCTCCCAGAAGCCTCAGCCATGTTGGCCAATAGTTCCATGTTGGCCAATAGTTCCTGGGATTCTGGGAGCTGAACTCCCTCGGCCCTTAAAGGAGAAATGTTGCCTACCCCTGAGAGGAAGAAAATCTTTCATCATGCACCAGGCAACTCAGCCTTTTGGCCACATTTATGTCTCGAAATAGGAAAAAGGCCCCATAAATGTGGCAAGTATGGAAAACGTTTTAATTAAAGGGCACAACTTGTGATTCACAAAAGGGTTCACCAAGGTAAGATGAGAAGCATCAACTTGGAATGTGGTGCTTAAGAGTACATACCTCCATAGCTATACGAGTAGCAACATAATTTTCCTATGTGCTAATTCTGCTTTCAAACACTATGTTTTTAAAATACAGTGATATAATAAAGGTTTGAATTATTTGGAAACTTCTGCTTATTTCGACCCACCTCTAATGAGTATGAAACTGGTAGTGGAATGTCGAGTAAGGAAATTTGCTACACTCATTAAGGAGACACTCCCTCAGTGGAAATATTCATGGACCTTAAGCAGTACCAATATTAGGATGGATGTCATGAGCAAGTGAGTGTGTGTCTATCTCCTTTCTCCACCCACTGAAGCTGGTCAAATGGATGGGATGAGGTGACAAAGGAGAAAAATCCCCAACTTGCTCAGTGACTAGAAGAGACTTCACATGAAAAAGCAGTCTGAACGCCCACAACAAGATCCATGCTAAGGAGGAGAATATTCATACTCTGCAGTAAATGCTTCATGAAAAGATCATATTGCATTAAAACAGGAGCTAATGCATAAACACAACAAGAAAGCCAACTATAATGGAATATTTCAGGGACTATCAAAATGTAAGTTCCAATAGATATGTTTTAACAGCAAAACAACATGGAAATATTCACATAGAAAAGTTATCTATATTTCTGAAGAACGATCCACACTAGAGAAGATTCACACAACCATATCCAATTAGAGTAAAAGGTGAAAGGTTTTGATAAGATATTTTCATGATCTTAAAGTTTGCTGATGTACAAAGAGAAAAGGAATCCAGATACTTGTTTGGTCTGTAATAAAAATGTTGCTCATCCATTCAGTCTTAATAGGAAAAGGAAATCCACACTGGAGAGATAACTGTCTAAATGGGCAGGTTGGGGTGATGGTGTAATCTTTCCCACTAAACAATTGACATTGCAAATAGGGTTGCCAGATTGAAAACTGGAGGTGGGACCCCATTCCTTTAATGGCTGTGTAGAAGAGGAGCTTTCAGCAGTTAATAATAATAATAATAATAATTTTTATTTAATACCCCGCCCCTCTGAGAGCAATCGGGGCGGCTTACATCATAAAAATCATCACATGACAATTTGAGAACAATTCCCCCCTCCCCCCTTAAAAAGTTATTAAACCAATTTCAATTAAAACAAATTATAAAGGAGGTACATTCCTCCATAAAAACACAAACAAAGCATAACAAGAAAGGTACAGGCAGGAGTAAGTGTGTATCGCTCATAAAAGACCTAGTCATAGAGGTCATAGAAGGCCATAGAAGGGGGGAGGATCAACAAAAGGGACTGGAGCCATAAGCTGGTAGTTATTCCGGGAAGGCCTGCCGGAAGAGGTCCGTCTTGACAGCCTTCTTGAAGCTGTCAAGTGATGTCAATTGACGGATCTCCTCCGGCAGGCCATTCCACAGTTTGGGGGCAACAACAGAAAAGGCCCTCTGGGAGGTAGTCACCAGTCTCGTTTTTTGAGGCTGTAACAAATTCCTCCCAGAGGACCGGAGGGTGCGGGGAGGATTGTACGGGAGGAGGCGGTCCTTAAGATAGCCTGGACCCAAGCCATTTAGGGCTTTAAAGGTAATAACCAACACCTTGTACTGGGCTCAGAAACTAACAGGCAGCCAGTGGAGGGACCTTAGTACCGGGGTAATATGGTCCCCCCTAGATGTACCGGATATTAATCTGGCTGCCATATTTTGAACCAGTTGCAGTTTCCGAACCAGGCACAAGGGTAGCCCCATGTAGAGCGCATTACAGAAGTCAAGGCGTGAGGTTACCAATGCGTGCACAACAGTCTCAAGATCCCCTACTTCCAGAAAAGGGCGCAGCTGGCGTATCAGCCGAAGCTGATAACAGGCGCTCCTGACCGTCGCGTTGACCTGATTCATCATCAGGAGCGACGAGTCAAGGAGCACCCCCAAGCTGCGAACACAGTCACTTGAGGAGAGCGTGACCCCATCTAGGACTGGAGGTTGCAACCCAATTCCTGGTTTCGGGGCCGCTACCGTGAGCACCTCCATCTTGTCTGGATTCAGCTTCAATCTGTTTTTCCTCATCCAGCCCATTACCGCCCCAAGACATTCATTGAGAGAAGAGATGCCATTGGAATTCGAGACCGACGAACGAGATATGGAGAAATAGATTTGGGTGTCATCAGCATACTGATAACACCCAGCAACCATAACTCCGTATAATCTCACCCAGCGGCTTCATATAGATGTTAAACAACATCGGGGACAAAATAGCTCCCTGAGGGACCCCACAAGTGAGGTCCCTCTTACTGGAGCTACAGTCCCCGAGCAGCACCCTCTGGGACCGACCCGAGAGGAAGGACCGGAACCACTGCAAAGCAGTGCCTCCGATACCCAGCCCCCTCAGGCGGTCCAAGAGGATGCCGTGATCTATTGTATCGAAAGCCGCTGAGAGGTCTAGGAGCACCAACAGGGTCACGCTACCCCTGTCGATGCCCAGACGCAGATCGTCGGTCAAGGCAACCATGGCAGTCTCAACCCCAAAGCCTGTCCTGAAGCCGGTTTGAAATGGGTCTAGATAATCGGTTTCATCCAAGACTGCCTGGAGCTGAAGAGCAACTGCCCTCTCGATCACCTTGCTCAAAAATGGCAGTAATGACACAGGCCTGTAGTTCTTCGTGTCCAGGGGGTCCAGGGAAGGTTTTTTCAGAAGCGGCTTAACCGCCGCTTCCTTTAAACATGATGGAACATGTCCTTCCCTAAAGGATGCATTGACGATATCCGTAAGGAATCTCATCAATGCATCCCCCCCCGGATGGCCAGCCAAGATGGGCAAGGGTTGAGAGGGCAAGTTGTCTTCCCCACCTTACCAAGCAGCTTGTCCACATCCTCGGTACTCACAGATTGCCACTGATCCAGTAAAATTACATCGGCGGAGTCGGTGGACGCCTCACCTATAGACTCTGTCCCAATAGTCGCGTCAAGGTCGGCTCTTATCTGAGAGATTTTGTCTGCAAAGTAGTTGTTAAATGCGTCGCAGCAGGCCGTAGTCGGGTTAAGCAAGGGATTTGGTGCAGGGGGGACCTGCGTCATCTCCCTTACCACCCTAAACAGCTCTGCCGGACGAGACTCTGCAGACACAATACGTGCAGAGGAGAAAGCTCTCTGCTCTGCACGTATTGCCTCCCGATAGGACCAAAGAAAGTTCCTATGGCGAGTTCTGTCAGATCGGAGTCGAGTTTTCCGCCACGTGCGCTCTAGTCGTTGTCCAAATCGCTTCATTTTCCTAAGCTCAGAGGTGTACCATGGCTTATGATTTGAAGCGAAATGGCAAGGACGCTTGGGAGCGATCGTGTCAATGGCCCTGGTAAGATCACTATTACATGTATTGACCAGGGCTTCGACAGGATCACCGGCATTCCCAACCATTAAACCCTCCAAGGCTTTCTGGAATCCAATAGGCTCCATTGGCCTTCGAGGGCAGACCATTCGAATAGGTCCGCCACCCCTGGGGGGGCAGATATTGGCTCTGACTTCCATCTTGACCAGGAAATGATCCGTCCATGACAATGCGGAGGTACCAACCACCTCCACCCACGGATATGCCTGTTCGGTACAGAACACCGCATCAAGTGTATGACCTGCGCAGTGCGTCGGCCCGTTGACCAACTGGGATAGGCCCATGTTTGTCATGGTATCCATGAACTCCCGAGCCGCACCTGTTAAGCTGGTCTCAAGCGGGATGTTGAAGTCCCCCAGGACAAGAAGCCTGGGAGACTCCAACAACAGCTCAGAGACCAGTTGCGTCAGCTCGGACAGGGAGTCTGCTAGACAACGGGGTGGCCGGTAGACTAGCAGAATCCCCAAACTATCCCTGGCCTTCAGGCTGAGGTACATACACTCGATGTGGGTTGTGTGTCGAATAGGTATCCTGGTCAAGGTCACAATGTTTTTGTAAATCAGAGCCACTCCACCACCCCCCGCCCACTTCCCCTCACCTGCTCACTAACTGAGTACCCAGCTGGGAGAGCCTGCGCCCATATAGCGGCGCTGTCCTCCCCCAGCCAGGTCTCTGTAAGGCAAGCCAGGTCGGTGTCCGTATCCAGGAGAAGATCCTGGATGATGTGAGTCTTATTCTTCACCGACCTGGCGTTGCAAAGGAGCAGAGTGAGGTTCTGTGGAATGGTTGGTCTGCTCTCCAACCCATCCTGGGAAACAGAAGAAACTGAAGGTGGGATAGCTATTAAACAGCGATCTCGCCTTCTTTTGTAACATATGTTTCTCCTGTTCCAGCCATACCTCCCATTCCCCTGCACCACTCCAATTGCTGCCCCCCTCACATTTCCCGGCTCCAGATGGTTACAAGCCTGCAATTCCCTCCCCTGCCCTCCCAGCCGCGGCCACGGTGTTAAACCAAAAAAGGTCTTTATTGGGCAAATCTAAGTCCCACCACCGCTAATGCCTCAGATGGAATTGCAGGGCCAAGTGGCAAGTCCTCTCCCCCGGAGCGCTGCCACCGAAAGGAAAGGCTCAATGGGGGCCAATTTAAAGACCCAGTTGGTCCCGTCTCCCTCCGGTGCTCCGCACCACGGCAAACCGGTATTTGGGGCTTTAGGGCCCTCTGCAGGGCCAGATGGCAAAGTCCTCTCCCCCGGTGCGCTGCCACCGAAGAGGAAGGCTCAATGAGGGCCAAATTAAAGGCCCAGTTGGACCCGCCTCCCTCCGGTGTTCCGCGCCGCGGCAAGCCGGTGTTTAGGGCTTTTGGGCCCTCTGCAGGGCCAGGTGGCAAAGTCCTCTCCCCCGGTACGCTGCCGCCGAAGGGCTGGCTAGAGGCCCACAGCTGGTGGTAGGTGTTGGAGGGCGGGGTACAGGAGAGAGCCGCCTCTGCCTCCTTCGAAGCCGTGGCCGCTTCTCCGCCAGTGTTAAGGGCTGGCTAGAGGCACACAGCTGGTGGTAGGTTCTGGAGGGCGGGGTGCAGGAAAAAGCCTGGGGAGAGGGTCCTGGGCAGAACATATGTCTGCCCGCAGTTCCCAGGCGTTCGGGCCGGCACAACTGGGGCTGGAGGCCAAATGACAAGGGCTAACTGGAGCCTTAAAAATGGTGGAGCTTGGGAAAGCCCAGAAGTGAAGGGTTGTCCTCCGCGAGTCCTCCGCCTTCGCTACCGGCTCGGGGAGGCTTGGTGGGGGCTTTTGAAGGCCCAGGTCTTCCGGCCTCCTCCTCGCCGTTTGCGCCGTCGCCGCTGCTACTGGCCGGGGGTGGAGGAGCTTGGGAGGGCCCAGGTGTAAGGGCTTATCCTCCGTTAGTCCTCCGCCTTCGCTGCCGGCTCGGGGAGGCTTGGTGGGGGCTTTTGAAGGCCCAGGTCTTCCGGCCTCCTCCTCGCCGTTTGCGCCGTTGCCACTGCTACTGGCCGGGGGTGGAGGAGCTTGGGAGGGCCCAGGTGTAAGGGCTTATCCTCCGTTAGTCCTCCGCCTTCGCTGCCGGCTCGGGGAGGCTTGGTGGGGGCTTTTGAAGGCCCAGGTCTTCCGGCCTCCTCCTCGCCGTTTGCACCGTCGCCGCTGCTACTGGCCGGGGGTGGAGGAGCTTGGGAGGGCCCAGGTGTAAGGGCTTATCCTCCATTAGTCCAGTTCAAAATTGTGGCTATATTGTTCATGTACACTAGCTGACTTGGCTCTAACAACAATATAATTGTTGCCTTTGCCTTTTTATCAGCCTGTTGCCGTACATTACTCCACAGATGAGCAGGAGGATTTTCTACATAGTCCCACAAATTTTCTCTAATCAGAAAGCCTTGTAACTTAACATACCATGGGAGGTAGTTGTTGCCATTTAATTTATCAAAGCTCAAAATTCCTCTGAAATTAGCCATTACTTCAGGTTACTGAACACTTAAAACACTTCCAACAAAAACAAAAACAAAAGATTTTTAAATGGCTGAATGCAGTCATGCAAAAATGAAACAAAAGCAAGCCAAATACCAGCGCAGTGGTTAAATGCCTGTACTGCAGCCACTCACTCATAAACCACAAGGTTGCGAGTTCAATACCAACCAGGGCTGAGGCTCAACTCAGGCCTGCATCCTTCTGAGGTCGCTAAAATGAGTACCCAGCTTGTTGGGGGACAATCAGCTCAAAGTTGTAAACCGCTTAGACACCCCATAGCGTGATATGAAGCAGTATATAAATGAAGCTGCTTTGCTTTGCTTTGCTTACTTTGCAAAAGCACACAGAAATTCAAAAACTCTGCTGAACAAGTTTGTCTGGAACCCAGGCCACTCCTCAGGCACCATACCAGCCTATATTGGGATATACTGGCTTATACTGGGCCCATAACCCAGTGTTGGCAAGGGGGTGACCAACTACCAGTGCAATCTGAGGACAAACCAACTCAGATGCACCCAAACAATACTGTAACAGAGTAGCAGAGTTTTCAAAACAAAAATACCTAGCTATTGGTATTGGCAATGCTTTGACCCACTTTTCACAAACAAAATAAGACTCACAGATGTAGTGGCTCTTCCAAGAGATCTGGAGTCTTTATCTTCAGTTACTTTGTATATAATACAGCAAGTATCAGATAATACACTCCAACTTTTCTCTCCACACTATCAGCTACACCACATCTACTCTACAACCTAACCCACTCTACACATCTAACCCATATGTGAACGTTATCTCAGTTCACTTTTATAGATACTTGACTCAGAGTCATCAGCCTGCATCACACCCCATGATGCAAACACACTGCAACTTTGCCTCATACCATGTGCTCATGACCCAGCTGTTCTGTGGATGTCCCATAAAATACATGTCATCACATAATGCCTGTCAATCAAGATATTTTTCTTTGCTCAGTTTACAGCAAAGTTGCTCCAACAGCCACCCTTACATGAAGCTGCTGGGAGAGGTCACCCAGAGATTTGGATTTGGATTTCATCAGTATGCTGATGATACCCAGCTCTGTCTCTCCTTTACAACTGATGCTATGGTAGCACTGAATGTAGTAATAGGACTGGATGTGGGTGAACAGACTGAGCCTTGATCCAGACAAGTGCTGACAGTCTGTAGGAAAGCCAATCAGGGATTGGAATCGCAGCCTGATCTAGGTGGGGTTGCATTCAGTCCTAAAGAGAAAGTTCACATTTTGGATGTGCTCTTGAATCCAGCATTGCTCCTGGAAAGCCCAGCTGCTGCAATGGCCAGGAGCACCTTTGCACAGATTCAGCTAGTGTGCCAGCTGTGTCCTTTCTTGGGGAAGGCAGATCTGGCCAAAGTGGTTCATGCCTTAGTTACCTCTTGATTAGACAACTGTAATGCACTCAATGTGAGCCTGCCCTTGAAAATTGTTCAGAAGCTGCCCAACTGGTGTCACCTGCGGATTGCAGAAATCCTATAACACTGGTCTTGCAAAGACTGTCCTGGCTTTCAGTTTTCCTTTGAGCTCAATTCAAATGCTGGTGTTGGCCTCAAAGGCCTAAATGACTTGAGGGCAAGATATCTGAAAGACCTCCTCCCATATGAGCCAGCCAGAAATCTGAGATCTTCAAAGGAGACCCTGTTGTGTGTCCTAACATCTCATGAAGTTAGGTTGGTGGGTGTGCATAAGAGGACTTTTGTAAGAAAGGGGAAAAGTGAGATCTCAGCCCCATTGCATCATCCCACATTAATACAGAATGTGAGTCAAATCCTGAATCTTTGTGGAAAGCTAACTTTTTTTTGGCCAAAGAGCTTTCCTTCTCTCCAGAACAGAACAGAACAGCCTTGCAGTCTGTACCAGGAGCAAAGGAGAACACCTTTATTAGCACAGATCAAAAATTTGTAAACTCCCATAGAAACGATACAGAAGGCTACATGCTCATGTGTATAGTTGTGATGTTCCATGATTTCACTAGATGGAAGTATCTGCTTAGCTATAGTTTCAACAATCTACAGCAGGGGTAGGCAACCTTTTTGAGCCAGGGGCCAGGTTGCTGTCCCTCAGACAATTGGGGGGCTGAAGCACCAAAAATAAATAAATAAATAAATAAATAAATAAAGATAAAAATATATTTTTTAAAAAATTAATTTTTAAAAAAAATATGCATGCACTCTCTCTCAGCCCTAGAAAAGCCATGGCAAAACCCCTGTGGAGATTTTGCCAAGAAAACCCCAAGAACAAGTAATAACAACAATAATCAATATCATGGCAGGCGGTGGCGGCAGGGGGCGGCAGGGGGCGGCGGTGGCAGCAGCAGCAGCAGCAGGACCGGCCTGGGGCCGGTCCAAAGGCCTCGGGGGGGCACATCTGGCCCCCGGGCCTTAGGTTGCCTACCCCTGATCTACAGCATTCATCTGGTTAGTCCAAGTTGCATAAATGTAAGAGAAAATGTCACATTTTGTGGTGGGAATAGCAGTTCCTAGCAGTCTCACAGCTACAATAGTGGCCTAAAAAACACACTGCAGAAATAATCCAGTTTGAGACCGCTTCAGCTGCCCTGGCTCAGTGCTAGGGAATCGTGGGAATTGTAGTGTATTGTGGCACCAGAGCTCTCTCTGACAGAGAAGGCTCAATTTCTTACAAAACTACAGTTCCCAGCATTGCCTAGCACTGAGCCAGGACAGTTAAAGTAGTCCCAAACTGGATTATTTCTGCAGTGTGTTTTGGACCAATATCTCTGATATTCTGAACTGGCCAAGGTCATTTCTAGTCCCTATGACTAAATCTTGAAATGGGCGAAAATCTCTTCAGTGGCTGTAATCTTTCAAGAATTGGTACCAGAGAGTATCTAGCCTCCCTTTTGCCAACCAAAGAGTTATCCAGCATATTGAAATCAGCTATAAGAAAGCCTGTCTGGGTTTTTCATTTCTTTGCTAGTAAGGGTTTTCTCTTTCTCTGTAGCAGCACCTTGACTGTGGAAAAAAGTTAGGGCTTCACAATTTGGCATATGCATTACTGGTCAGTCTGCCATTGAGCTAATTTATTGCTTTTCATACAAGTTCAGAAACACCAAAAAAAGTAGGAAATAGCTGTTCTCCTACTAGACCAGCCCCTCAAGCATTTATGGCAGGGTCAGCAGAAACAGAGGAAAGCAGTGGTTAACCGCATGGGCTTCATATGCCATCCCTGTGTGTGAGGCTTTGTGTGGCAGTGTGGTTTGGAGGTATCCTCAAGAGATGCCTGGCTCTGGCTGCAAGAATTGGTCACACCAGGGACTGAGGGAGCTCAAGTGAACAGCCAAAATTGCACATCAGAGATGTACAAACCCAGCCAAATGGGAATCATTGGACATGGATCTCCTTCCAACTAACGGGCTACTCCTCTTACCAGCTTGGGCCAAGGCTGGTCAAGGACTGGGGGCAGATCTGAAGGTGACAGGCAGCCTCTATGTCAGGGGTAGGCAACCTTTTTGAGCCAGGGGCCAGGTTGCTGTCCCTCAGACAATTGGGGGGCCGAAGCACCAAAAATAAATAAATATTTTTTAAAAATTAAACATTTTAAAAAATATGCATGCACACTCTCTCAGCCCCAGAAAAGCCATGGCAAAACCCCTGTGGAGATTTTGCCAAAAAAACCCTCAAGAACAAGTAATAACAACAATAATATCATCATGGCAGGCGGTGGCGGCGGTGGCAGCAAGACCGGCCTGGGGTCGATCCAAAGGCCTCAGGGGGGCCGCATCCGGCCCCCAGGCCTTAGGTTGCCTACCCCTGCTCTATGGCCTTGTGGCCCAGGGCACTGACCCTTCCACTCGGGTATATTCATGCCCCATTCCCCAACTTTTATGTCCTTCAAGGGAGACCTTGGTCTCCATGATGCAGCCTATGAATTTCTGATTGGAGGAGACTTGGAGGAGGACTTTCCCTGTACAATTTTGTAGAGCAGGATATAAATACATAATAATAATAGTGACTTGTATCCAACACACACACACACACACCCCTCATATGCGTTCCCAGAGCAATGAAAAGACTACAGCAAGTTGAGAACATGAGTTTGGGAATTGGCCATGCTAATTAGGGAATTCTGGGAGTTGTAGTAAAAAAAAAAAAAGACCTTTTCAGACTCTGCCAACACTGTCAATTCACCCACCACTCCTTCTTAGTGCAGTGGAAACGTGATAGACCCTGAGCCAGAGTCCAGTCCCTTTAAGGCTTCCCACTTTGTAGGAATCAGGTGGTGCCTTCATGGGACCTTCAGGCATAATAACCTCCAGGAGGTTCTTTCTGGAGAAAGATTTTTCTCTGTTGATCTCTTCAGTGCTGCCTTTCACATTTGGGATAGAAGGGAATACCACCACATTAGGTAAGGCCATGGACAATGAAGGGGAAGGAAAGAGTGAGAGTGAAACCCATTCCTAGCACGAAGGAAAAGCAGAACAAGAAACTGATGTTCTCCATCACTGCTTTTCTATGCTTGTTTCATGTCCCCAATCAATGTTTGCTTGTTCCTCTGGGAATCCTTACCCTGTTCCTTGGGGTTTAGAGGAAAAAACGTGTGGGCTTCAAGACTAAAGGATTTTAAAATCCCTCTACCTGTTTCATTTTAGAGAAGATGGCTTCCCTTTGGCTCCTGGTTGTGGTTCGTTTTTCAAGAGGGCTGTGTTTTTTCCTTCCTGGATTTTGCTCTAAGGTGGCAAGGATGCTTTTATGTTCACATAAAATTTCCTAGACAACAATTGACTCATGAGAGTAAAAACAAGTCTAGCCTCATTTGAATCCTGCCATGTGGATTTTGTACTTTGCATGTGGTCTGTACTCAGGTAACAGCATTCAGAAATACCACCTACCACTCCCAGTCTGAAATGGCAAATACCCTCTTACCCTCATTGCATGTTGCCAAGCCAAAGCGGAAGGTGGGGTGAAACCCCCTGAACCTCACACCTACTAAAAGAAACTTAGGGCCTTTGCAGACTGCCAGAAATAGTGCAAATTGAGTCCACTTTAAGGGTTAGGGTTAGTGCTAGGGAATCATGGGAATTGTTGTTGTTTTCTGAGACATTGAGCCTTCTCTGTCAGAGAGCTCTGGTGCCACAATAAAATACAGTTCCCATGATTCCCTAACCCTAACCCTAACCCTAACCCTTAAAGTGGACTCAATTTGCACTATTTCTAGCAGTCTGCAAAGGCCCTTATTCAAGATGTGCTTTCTGTAATTCCAGAAGTAATCCTTCAGTCTGTACAGAATACATATAACATGGTGATCTGTGATTCTTCTATAGTTCTCCTTTCTTGACAAATACTGTCTAATGTCCCTTTCAGGCAATGTGCAACCTTTCTTTGTGATCTTGATGATTTTCAAAATTTTATAGTCTCTGAGATTACTTGGATGCCATGCTTTTTGCATTGGCAAACTAATCAACTAGGAGACAATGCAAAGTTCTGAAATGATGTAGAAAAATCTGTCCCCATGTTTATAATATTATAACTTTAATGTAACTCCAGAAACTGGACTAAAACAATACCAGAATGGAGACACAACTGTTTCCTTGCAGACAGGGAATTTTTATAAGGCAACATTGAAATTTTGTGAAAAGGCAGGAATGGTCTTCCTATCATGAATGGGCCACATGTAGCCCTCCATATATTCTTGAACTATAACTTCCAGCATCCTTAGACAGCATAGCTATTGAGGAGGAATGCTGGGACCTGCAGTCCAGACACATCTGTAGAGCTATGCTTTGCTTTAGATTGATAAATGAGTGAACATCTTTACACAGAATTCTGGGGGTCGGTTCTACCAAGTGTTGTAATAACCACAAAATTCACATTTACTTTTTAAAGTAATAAAGGATGGGTCTATCCCTAATTATTAGCTAAATTGATCCTTCATGTTCAGAGCCAGGAAACCTGGGAGTAGTTTTGGATTCCTTTTTTATTTTCTACCATGAAGCTTTTCATTCCAAGTCATAGAGCATCTGTGACAGAACAGCTGAGCCTTTTCAAAATGCTTCCCCTTTTTCTTTCTCTTTCTCCCTTTCTAGAGCGTCCAGTGAGGTCTGTGTCTTGATCAAGGAAAACGGAAAAGAAAAGGAGTGCAGCAAAAGCCTCTCAGGTGGGAGATTCTCCTCAGCTGCAGGACTGGTGTTGGGGAAATTAAGAACCCGAAAGAAGAGTCATGAAATTTGTTGCCCAAATCCTCTTGTAAGCCCCAACCAGAATAAAACCACAGAATTAGCAGGATTTCACGTTGTGTTGACTCACTATGCAGCAGTGGAGTCAATGGTTCTAGTCGCTCCTCCATAATCGCGGGGGTTGGGGCAAAGGACCCTCACAAATCTGGAAAAATCATGAATAAACCCTCTCCCTAGTTACAGTGGCTTGTCTCCGACCATGCATACTTGCCTCTGGTCCCCCTCCTTGCTGCCCTGTAACTGGCTCAACTGGGCTAGTTACAGGGCGGCAGGAAGGGTTGGAGACAAGCATGCATGCTTGACTCTCTTCCTTTCTACGAAGCCTCAGAGAGCTTGCACGAGGTCTCTGAGACATCGAGGAAGGGGAGAGCAGTGTGCACACCCTTCCCAGCTGTTTCCTTCCTCCTGGGCTTCTCCTGCCCCAAGGGGAAAGGTGCACGAGAGAGGAGGAGGGGTGCGAGCACATGTGGCTGACACTCGCAAATAATCAAATTCATGAATGTCAAAGCCGCGAATGTGAAGGGATGACTGTACTCTAATTAGAAGTAAAAATAAGATTCCCGGCCATGTGAATTTCTGTAGACTGAAATAATTTCTATCTATATTTTCTGCAGGTGAATAAAGATTCTGAAGAGGTCCTTTTGATCATCAGATGGGGGAAGAAAGGAGAGTCTACATCGATCTCTGTCCCTCTAGATGACACAGTGGAGGAATCTCACAAAAGATGCCCTTAAATCAGGTAGAGGTTCATGCCATCTCCCTCTCTGCAATGGAGCCCTTGGGCTTGTTCTGCACCAAGGTAGAGAAATGCTGATTTTTTTCTAGAGTGAAGTTGGAGGCATACTTGTACTTGGCTGTAACCCAAAGAGATCTGTTGTTTTTTTTCAGTTGGATAGCTGAGCAAACATCATTCTTGCATCTGCAATATAGCTCACTGAGTTCCTGGGAATCCTGCCCTTCCATTTTCCTAGCCACTCTGGCTTTTGGGAGGAGCTGCATGTACTGTCCAATTGTGGCATTTCAGAGGTTCCCTCAAGCCTATCAGCCATACTGTTGATATCGTAATCTGTACTTGTCCTACTAGGTACATTGCTTCTGCAGCTGGCCTTACCATTTCAGAGACCAGACAGCAGGTTTTGGGTCGCATGAAAGCGAGCAAATATTTTACCTCTATTTCCTTGTGTTTTTCTTCACACGAATGGGGAAATGTGCTTGTGGTATTTTTTCTCCGTGCAAAAGAAGCTGGCCATGTGGCTGGGATGATGGGAGCTGGAATCACAAACATTTAAAGATCAGAAGTCTATAGAAGGTTGGTCCAGATCGTAGTACAGATTGGAGATGGAGACAGGAAACTCCCAACTGATAAACATCTCCTTTTACATGGGGTTGCCATAGTCTACTTCCTAAAACCCAGTCATCTAATTTACATCTTATGTAAAATAAGGTAATTTCTTAGATCCTGCCATTACTTGTTCAATTTTTTTAATTCACCATGTTTCCATTTTAATACATTTTTGGTGTTACAAGTAGCCCAAGAGAGCTAGTACAGAATAATGCTTGAAGTGCTGTTCTTGGAAGTGTTGTAGCTTCATGCTATAGAAATCTTTTTTTACCAGGTCTTTAGCCTTTTCTACCAAAGAGTACTGGTGCCTGACAAAACTACAGATCCCAAGACCTGTAGGCTGGAGCCATGGCAGTTAAAGTGGTGCTGAACTGCATTACAGTCGGCCCTCCATGGATGCCAAAATCTGAGGATGCTCAAGCCCGTTGTCCCATGGCAGTACGTGCATGTGCCATTGGGAACATGGGCTTGCCATCCACGGATATTGAATCCTCAGAGGGCAAGGATACCGAGAACTGACTGTATATCTACAGTGTACGTACATACACCCTCAGGTTCCAATCTCTGCTTGATCATAGAATTTACTGTGTGGCTTGTACACCACCAGCAAATTTAAAGAAACCTCCTAACAAGTCAATTCCTTCTTTCCTCTGCCACTTTCTTCCCACCATCTCCCCTCACATCCCAGCCTTGCACAATGTGCTTTCAAAGCAATAGTAGGACAACCCTACCTTCACATATGAAAGCTAGCTCCCTCAGAGATTAGGGCTGCGGTGGTTCTACATATCCAGGAATGGGGAGGCATTTAAAGATGCCTTATAGCCCCCAGCTCAGTATTGTGAAGTGGTCAAGCCCTGTTTGGATGGCCTCATGTGCTGATTCCACTTTTCTGAGTGTGGGCTGTTTTCTAGTTACAGGAATGCGTGACTTTTGCAGATGTTTATGTATATTTCAGCAAGGAGGAGTGGGACCTCCTGGATCTGAACCAGCAGTCGTTGTACATCCAGGTGATGATGGAAAACTATGAGAACATCTCACTAGGTAAGGAACTTAGCTTCCATTTTAATCCATTCTCCTTTCTAAAGTACTTCTATTGTCCATATAATCTTGGGGAAGGATATACTTGGTAAAACAGCATTAAAATTATATCGAAAAATTTAACAAGTTGCTACAATTCCATTAAAAACAAAAGAAGCACCACAATCTAAGAGGCTCAAGATCCTCTCTCTCTCTCTTCTTCGGCCCAGAGAGTAATTAGATGGTGGTAAATTGTTTTTTCTCCTGCATCCCTGTGGCTTCACAGACCAGCCCAAGATACTATACTGTCTGAGGCCTGGTGCAAGAGAGCAACATTGGATGCCCTGGGTTGAATACAGACCTCCTCCAAATCACCAAAGAAGAAAATATGACCAAAGAGAATCTTTCAGACCTGTTTCACTAATTTTTCTCTTTTTCACTGAGCCTCATATTGGCTCACTGTCGTTCTCTGTCATACTTGAGTCAGTTTTGTCTCTGTTGCTCTTTCTTTCTAGAACATGAGTGGAGTGAAATAAGACAATGTGAGAAATGTGGGATCTATTTCATGAATGAATTGGATCTTGCTAGACATCAGAGAATCCACAAAGAGGAACATGAAAATACAGAGAAGGCTGTGAAATGTTTAAAACACAAGGGAAAGAAATGCTTCAGATGTGAAGTGTGTGGGAAATGTTTTCCTCATAATTACAGTCATGTGAGGCACATGAGCATTCACACAGGAGAGAGACCATTCAAATGCCAAGAGTGTGAGAAAAGTTTTACCCAGAGTGGACACCTGGCAAATCATCTAAGAGTCTACTCAGCAGAGAAACCATACAAGTGCCAGGACTGTAGAAAATATTTTGTTACAAAGTCCTACCTTGAGATCCATCACAGAGTCCACACAGGAGAGAAACCATACAAGTGCCAGAAGTGTGAAAAATGTTTTACTCAAAGTTCCAACCTTGTGACGCATGAAAGGGTCCACACAATAGATAAATACCGATGCCCAGAGTGTGGGAAATGTTTTGCTACAAAGCCCTACCTTGTGATCCATCGTAGAGTCCACAGAGGAGAGAAACCATACAAGTGCCAGAAGTGTGAAAAATGTTTTACTCAAAGTTCCAACCTTGTGATGCATGAAAGGGTCCACACAATAGATAAACAATACCGATGCCCAGAGTGTGAGAAATGTTTTGCTACAAAGCCCTACCTTGTGATCCATCATAGAGTCCACACAGGAGAGAAACCATACAAGTGCCAGAAGTGTGAAAAATGTTTTACTCAAAGTTCCAACCTTGTGATGCATGAAAGGGTCCACACAATAGATAAACAATACCGATGCCCAGAGTGTGAGAAATGTTTTGCTACAAAGCCCTACCTTGTGATCCATCATAGAGTCCACACAGGAGAGAAACCATACAAGTGCCAGAAGTGTGAAAAATGTTTTACTCAAAGTTCCAACCTTGTGACGCATGAAAGGATCTACACAATAGATCAGGGGTAGGCAACCTAAGGCCCGGATGCGGCCCCCAAGGCCTTTGGACAGGCCCCAGGCTGGTCCTGCCGCTGCCGCCGCCGCCGCCATGATGATATTGATTATTGTTATTCCTTGTTCTTGGGGTTTTCTTGGCAAAATCTCCACAGGGGTTTTGCCATGGCTTTTCTGGGGCTGAGAGAGTGTGCATGCATATTTTTTAATATATATTTTTACATTATTTATTTATTTATTTATTTATGGTGCTTCGGCCCCCCAATTGTCTGAGGGACAGCAACCCGGCCCCGGGCTCAAAAAAGTTGCCTACCCCTGCAATAGATAAACAATACCAATGCCCAGAGTGTGGGAAATGTTTTGCTACAAAGCCCTACCTTGTGATCCATCATAGAGTCCACAGAGGAGAGAAACCATACAAGTGCCAGAAGTGTGAAAAATGTTTTACTCAAAGTTCCAACCTTGTGAGGCATCAGAGAGTCCACACAGGAAAGAAACCACACAAGTGCCCAGAGTGTGGGAAATGTTTTGCTACAAAGCCCTACCTTGTGATCCATCGTAGAGTCCACACAGGAGAGAAACCATACAAGTGCCAGAAGTGTGAAAAATGTTTTACTCAAAGTTCCAACCTTGTGACGCATGAAAGGGTCCACACAATAGATAAACAATACCGATGCCCAGAGTGTGGGAAATGTTTTGGTTGGAGGGGCAATCTTGTGATCCACCAGGGAGTCCATGCAGGAGAGAGAATTTATCAAGACCCTCGTGGGGCAAAATGGTTTGATCAAACATCCAAACCTGGATGCCGCAAGAAGACCCAGTTAGGACATAGGTCTTGCCAGAGGAAGAAAATCTTACATCGTTTCCTTGTTGGAAAGAGGCCCTACAAATGCTGCAAGTGTGGAAAACATTTTACTCAAAAGGCATGGCTTGTGATTCACAAAATGGTTCACCATGGTGAGAAACTGTATAGATGTTTAAAGTGTGAGGAAAGCTTTGGCTACCACCCGCATCTGAGGAGACACCAGAAGACTCATGAAAGAGAGTAATGCTATAATGATGCCTGGTGAGGGAAACATTTTAATCAACAGTTAGAGTGGAGAATCCAGCAGTCAGTCAACTCTGGACAGAATCCTTCTCAGCACTCAATTTAGCATGTCTTTAGAAATAGTGCAAATTCAGTCCACTTTAAGGGTTAGGGTTAGTGCTAGGGAATCATGGGAATTGGGTTTTTTTCTAAGACATTGAGCCTTCTCTGTCAGAGAGCTCTGGTGCCACAATAAAATACAATTTCCATGATTCCCTAACCCTAACCCTTAAAATGGACTCAATTTGCACTATTTCTGGCAGTCTGCAAAAGCACTCTGACTTAGAAGGAAGCCTTTGAAGGTACAGAGGATGGGAAATTATTTTTATAGAATGTATTATTTGTTGACCCATCAGAGTCTCGGAAAGGGAAGCCATAGAAGTACTGGCAGGATATAGAGCTAACCCCAAATCCCTTGTGGAGCAACTAGAATAATTCATTCTGGTCCAGAGAGAGACAAACAACCTACTGCTATCATTGGCCACACAGAAGTTTCTGAGAAACACACAAACGAGGCTGGAAAGGAAGAACTTTTTTCCATCTCTGTGTCCCAAGCATTGTGTATTGTGAAATGCTGCCGCTGATATTCTCTGTTCAGTTATTTGCTGTTTCAGACTCACTGATGTATCCTGTTTCAGTTGAGAAGCATTAACTTCCAATGTGGTGTACATTTAGTGTATATTTTCCATAATTATATGAGTAACAATGCTATCCCCTTCAATGCTTATTCTGCTTGCAAAGCCTGTTTTTACTCTATTAAAAGGATGGTTTGATAAACTTTTGAATTATTTGGAAAATTTTGCTTTCTTAGAAATACATCTAAGAAATGTGAAACAGTGAAATCCGAAGTAAGGGAAATTACAATACTTATCAGGGAGATGTTCTCTCAATGGAAACATTTATGATCCTTAAGGATACAGAATAGTATAACACAATATTGTTGGAAGATTTTTGCATTCTTTCTTCCCCTCATTCTCTCCTATTGACTTACATGGCAATAACTTTGCAAATTGGTAAACCAACCATGTGATTCAAGTCACTCCCCCTTTTGGGAAGTCCTCTCTCAAAAATATTTTCTCCTGCTCCGTTGGATTCCCCATCTTCCTCCTCTCTCAACTTTCTTTGGAAGGATGGTAAGATTAGCTAGGTTAGGATATAGTTTCTATGCATATGTAGATTCAAGCCATTAGTAAACTTTTGTTTAAACTGCAAGCTACTTGTGTTGCTTTTTAAGTCAGTCTCAGTTCTGAGAGAAACACAGTTAGGCAAGGACACATTTCTGCTACTCTGCTGATTTAAAGCTAGACCCTAACAGGCTTGGCAAAGCATTAATTATTGAACAGTGGAAGGCTAGCCAAAAACAATCCATGTTTTGAATTTTCTGGGAAGGATTGCCCAGGTGATGCAACTCCAGAGAAAGCTGTCATAAAGCCATTAATATGCTGATTCAAAAATTGTGGATGAGACAACTCTGTGTTAACAAGTTTGATCATGAGAGCTGTTTGATTAGAAGTATTTGGAGAATCAAATACTTTCTCTAGTTTATCCCATATCTCCTTTGCATTGGTTAAACCCTGAATATGGTATGCTATGCTGAGATCTACAGACAGGCAAATGTAAGCAGCTGCTTTCTCTGTATTTTCATGAAACTGTTCTTGTTGTTTTCCTGCTTCTTTGGGTGTCTGCCCATTCACTGCTTTAAATAATCCCATTGTAGTCAAGTATATTTTCATTTTCCATGACCACATTTTATAATTTGTGCCAAATAATATTTCAGTGGTCATGGTGGGGTTAGGATTAGCAGAAGTCATTATCTATTGTTTGAGTAGTAAAAACTTTGTTGCAACCATGGTCTTCAGGAGCAGTAGTTTAGAACAAAAGGCTCTGGGCTCATAACCCAAAAATGTAGGGCAATTTAAGTTTCCTAAGGCTTCAGCCTTTGGATAAGAAACAAAAATATTTAAATATCAAAAATATTAAAGACAAGCCTGATAGGGTCTAGCTTTAAATCGGCAGAGTAGCAGAAAATGTATCCTTGAATATATACTTCCCTAAGAACTGAGACTGACTCAAAAACAACACAAGCAGCTTGAAATTCAAATAAAAGTTTACTAATGGCTTTAATCTATATGTACATAGAGGCTATATCTTAATCTAGCTAGTGAATAGTTCAGGTTAAGAAGAAATATTTATCTCACCATCTTTCCAAAGAAAATTGATGGATAAGGAAGATGGAGGACCCAATAGAGCAGGAGAAAAATCTTTGAGTGTGTAAGTCCCAAAAGGGGGAGTGACCTAAGTCACATGGCTAGTTTGAACGAGAACAGAGAGAGAGAAAGAGAGGATTTGCATGCAGAAAATCGCTATCTATATAAGGAGTGGGAAAGAGAATGCAAAATTCTTCCAACAGAGTGGAGGTAACCCAACAAGTTTATACATTAGATGACACCTGATAAGTAGAGGCAGTAGATAGATTTCTAAAAGTATTGTGATTACTAAATAAAGACCCCTAGTGTACTGGACATAAAGATAAGTTCTAGGGTTTCTGATTGAATGATGGATGCTCAGAGCATCAGGAGAGAATAAAACAGCTAAGTCAGAGCCCAAAAATCAGGCTGCTTTTTGGCATGCCTCCAACAGGGAAGACATTGCCTTCCAGATATGCTGTCCTGATAACCCTGACATGTTGCCCTACCATGCTGATTTATGTTGATGTTGACAAAATGGATATAAAGGCTATCGCAAGAATGGATGTGTACTAATGTAGCTACAACAGTTGTTAAGAAAATAACTCCTGAGCCTATAACTGCATACTAAGTGCACTTAGTATCCACTGGGGATAGGTTCCAGGACACATACACCCCAGATTGAATTGTTGTTGTTGTTCTATAAATTTATTTTATTTTTAAACTATATTTTATAATTAAATATATATTTAGCTATATATTTTATTTTTAACTATAAATTTATCTGGATACTAAAATCAATGGATTCTCAAGTCCCATTATATACTTTTTGTATATAAAAACAGTAAAATGGTGTTCTTTATAGCAAAATCAATATTTGCTTTTTGGAATTTTTATTTTTTTAAAAATATTTTCAAGCCGGGGGGGGGGCTGAATTGGTGGATACAGAGGGCCAACTGTAGTGTTAAGATAAAATGTTCTGATAAATGTTGTGATGGCTATAAACTATAATAGACAAATATAAGATGTCTTACATGCAAAAGAATAGAATAGAATAGAATAGTGCCTTACGTGTAATGTTCTGGAAAGCAACAAAGCTGAAATGCCCAGGCATTGCTATAGCTGTTTCTCCCTCAGAATGTATATGTATATATAAATCTATACATGCTTATATTAAATGGCCTGAAAAGAGTACAAAAGAGCTTGCTCAATTCCCATATAAATATCCTGACACTTGCATACATGAAAATGTTTAAGCGGAGTGTTGGTGTCAACCTAGCCTGTCTGGTTTAATTACTGTCATGAGTTGGGAACTTTGAACAGAAGGTAATAAAAGTGACCCAGAAAGAATCCAGAATTAGATGACAAGTGGTAAGGACCCTCAGTCCCTCAGTCTAAGAGATAGTGGTGGGAAAACTACACCTCTTTCACCTGAAGTTCACAAGCATCATGTGAAATGAAAATGTAAATACAAAAACCCTAGCACACAAACACATTTAGTGTAAATTTCAGCTGTTTGGATTCACCCAAAGATTTGATATTATCTGCCTGCATATCTGACTCTTCCAGTTTGATGTCATCTGCAAATCTGATTAACATGCCTCCCATTCCATCCAGATCATTTATAAAGATTTTGTACAACAGTAGGCTCCATACAGATCCTTGCAGCATCCACATAACTTCCTTCAAGAATGATGAGGAACTAATGGTTAGCACTCTTTGGGTTTAGTGCATCAACTAACTACAACTCCACCTAATGGGAGAACTGTCCTGTCCACATTTTACCAGTATGTCTGCACAAGACTTTGTCAAAACCTTTGCTGAAATGATAAAACTATATTCACAGTATTCCCCTCATTTACCCAGCTGGCAGTCTGTATTAAAAGATTAGTTGGGCATAACATGATTCTGAGCAACCCTTTCTGGAGCTTGATGAACAGTGTTCTTATCTAAATACAAGAAGTTTTGCTATAATGCAATAGTTGCATTCCTTTAAAAGAAATCTAGGTTATAGAAAATCATGCTCTAAAAATAACAAGATTTATGGGAATAATAGGGTTAGGTGCAGTTCTCAGAAGAAATTACTGACAACTGAGGTATTTAATTTGCCATAAATTTTAATGGTAAGCATAAATGGTGACTCTTATCATAGAAAAGCATGATAAGGCAAATATGAGGAAAGCCTTTGGAGTTCACCCCCCCAAAAGTAGTGAGAAACCCACCCGTCCCCAATACTTTAAACAATAACACTTACCATGCGTTAGCAAAGACAAGCTTCAGCTTGTTGCGACAGTCAAGATGTTATGTAAATGCTCCTTCATTAGCACACCCTGCTCATCTCACACTGTATTTGGGGTCCCCATATTTCATGTTTCATATATGAAGCCAGCATCTTGAAAGGAACACTAAATCAAGTTCCCAGAAGAAAAGGAGTGAGACCCAAAGCATGTGGACGATCCAATTAATAAGACAATCAAAGTTGCTAATTGTTCCTTCCCCCAAGTCACCTGCATTTCCTCTTGCAGCTTGAGACAAAGGATCTCCTTGCACCCAAAGCATTAAGCGAAAATCTCTGCTTGCTTCCTGCCATGTTCCCAGCCACATTATCCTGTCCAGTCACCCTGGGGTTGTCCTGATCCAATCATTATTTTTGTAACTCCAAAGTTAAAACCATCAACCAGCCAGAATCTCATTGTCAGTTCCTGGGAAAGACATCAGGTCTTTGTTACAGTGCTAGAGAGCATCTTGTGTACCCTCAGAGATTAGAGAACTACATACTGATTCTACAGACTAACACAGCTATATCTTTGAATTCTACCCCCTGAGGTGAGCTATCAAGTATAAATATTTATCTCAAAACCTAGCCTCTTCACACACAGCTGGCATACACCTCTGCGTACACAGTATGCACATAGTTGTCCCAGGCTGCATTCTGTGTATGTTCTGTGTCACTCAGACTTCAGCATGAGCCACTCCTGCTTTCTGTGGTCTGTGCTTTAGACGGGAAATTATTACGCTACCACCCCATCCACTTCAAGCCCCTCAAACTTTTCTATCCAGTTTCCATAATTCCTTTTCAATTAACTCTGGATGCTGTGTCTGTGTGAATTGCTATTGTGTGTGTTTGCACTCTGCATTTTTCTAAATAAAATCCTCTTAATTCACCCAGACCTAAAGTTGTCCTTAGTTATTACTGGTATATCCAGGTGCAAACAGTCATAAAACTTACCCAGCAAAGCTAATTCCCCCAACATTTAAAGCAACTTTGATATACTTGGTGAGGATCACTCCCATTCCTCACCTTACTTTGGGTAACACCTTCTCCCTTCTTCCATTCATCTCCCTCACTCCTGTCCCAGCTTAAACTCTTATTCGTAGCTTGTAAACACTCCCACCCATCCCTTTCCATCCCCCTTCCTCCTGTCCCAGTTTACAATCTCAACCCTGGCCTGCAAACATTCCCACCCCTCTTTCCACCCAACTCCCTCATACCTGTTCTGGATTAAAATCTCATCCCTGGCTTGCAAACTCTCTCTCTCCTTTCAACCCTTTCACTTCTCAGACCCATAGCTGACAAAGTAATGGCTAAGATGAGGGAAGTGTGTGACCGCTTAACAGCAGAGATGCAGGGAAGTGCCAATTTTGAAGGCTCAAGATGGAATCACGATACTGCCAATTAAAAGTTCATGTTCTCCAAATAATATTCCTGTATTAACTAATTAAGTTATTGCCAATCTGCATTGTAAAAATATGTGTTACAATGGAACTTACTGTACTCATAGACAATCTCCTTAAGGATGTTCTAAAATGTTTCCTGATATCAAAACGAAGCTGACCAGCTGGATGTTGCCTGGATCCTTTTCTCTCTTTTTCATAGATGTCACCAGAGATGTCTCCTGTTCTTCAAGAGTAAAGACAGAGACTCTGAAATTAAGTTCCTTTAATATTTCTGGATACAATCCACTTGATACCAAAGAATTTATTTAAAACATATATTTGCTTGTTTAATTAAAACATTTATATCCTGCCCTACACCAAAAGATCTAAGGATGTCATGCAGTAAAATCAACCTGAATAATTTCAAACTATTTCAAATAATAAAAGATAAGTTAAAGAGTCTAAAAATCCTGCAATCTAGCAGATTACCACACTACACTCTTATAGTTAGTTTATTTATACAGCGCTGTCAGTGTTATAGTGCTGCTGTTCTTATACTGCTCTGGCTGCCTCCTGTTGCATTCTGGGGTTTGTAGTCCAGTGAGGCCAAAGAACTCTCTGGCTGAGAATTCTAAATGCCCAAGCTGCAATACCAGAATGCAACAGGAAGCAGCCAGAGCAGTAAAAGTGAAATAGCAGCACTGTAAGAGTGCAATGCAGTAATCTTCATAATCAACTAAAACGGTGAAGGGCTCCCATACCACTACCTTACCTCTCATGGGCTGCAGCACCTTTCCTGCATCATTTATTCTGTTTTCACCAGGTTGAGCACTGTTTTCCTTATGTAAAATTTACCATAGGTGTTGAGGATGGATAGGTGAAAAATAGGTGGATTTCCAGATGCTGTTGGATATCAAATCTCTCACTCTTCCCAGCCAAAATAAGAGATGTAGTTCAAATATCTGGAGGGGCAGTGGTTCCCCACCACACCAACAGAGCACCACTTGCTGAGCATCCCACCTTAATAGGAGCAACAGATTGTAACAAATATTTTTAGTTGTCTAACTGCGGGGTCTCCTGCGCCTCAAAGACTTAAGAATATTTCTAATGGCGATGAACAATCCACATCTGTGTCACTGTTCTTCACATTATTTTACTTTGAGGTATTATTACAGTTGGCCCTCCATATCCATAGATTCTGTATCCATGGATTCAATCATCCACAGCTGGAAAATATTTTTAAAAAGTAAACTTTGATTTTGCCATTTTATATAAGGGACACCATTTGACTCTTTCATTATATTTAATGGGACTTGAACATCCACAACTTTTGGTGTCCACAGGAGGGGTCCTGGAACCAAACCCTAGCAGATACCATGAATCCCCTGTACAACATGCTACAAACACTACAAATAATTTTTAAATACATCTACAGAAAGTCTATTTCAAAACGGGATTTTAAAAATCACTTTTGTTTATTGTTTTCAAGGACAAAAATACATGCATCTTGCCCATATATAAATGAAGCTGCTGTTGCTATACAAGAACATCATGAGTCTGTAATATCTTCTTGATACATTTTTGGCTTTAGTAATCAGTAACCCAATGCAATTCCAAAGTCAATCTGTCAAGTCTTGTCCTTGTTCAAAAATGACAAACACAGCTAATGTACACAACAGCTTAACCTGGCAGGCAAACTATTGTTCCAATTATATTTTTATATACTTTATATTCTAAAATGTTGTAAAAAAATGATTACCAAGCAAAAAGAATTGCAATGAACAAAAACTGTGAAAAGTAAAAACCTGTGACAATTTCCGTGTCTTTCCACAGCATACTGTCACTGCTCAGTATGTGGCTTTGTGAGAATTGGCTTCTTGCTAACTGTAGCACACTGGCTTAGAGACTGAGATTTCACATGAGGTTACTCTCAAGAGATGGGACGCTCTCAAGAGACAGATGTGGGTGGTGGGCCTCTCGTCCTGTGATAGGTAACAAATGTGTTCAAATGAGGTTCAGATTTGAGAACCTTCACCAGCCTTCACAAACCCACGTGGTTAGCTAGGCTTTATGGGAGCTGCAGTCCAAAACACAAGATTGGGAAGGCTGAACTATGCTCATCACTTGACAACTGTAAATGAAAGCCCCAGGAGAACCTGTAGTGATAACCAGACCACCCACTCTTACCTGGAGGACAACAGTTTGACTCCATCTGTTTGAAAGGTAGCACTTACAAACTCAGTTCTGACAATCAGTTTCTGGGAAATTGGCCCTCCTCACTATTTGTACAAGAAATCATCCTGGTGTTCTGCCTGCCTTGCAAACAGTTCAATTGTTTTGTTATTGAAGTCTGGGATCTTTTTAATCATATCTTTCTCAATGAACAGGGTGGCCAAAGCACTGAGCCTGTCCTGGGATGTGGTGTTTCGTAGGAGAGCCTTTACCCGCTTCAGTGCTGACGGTGTCTCTTCTTCCTCTGCCACCAATTTTGGAGTGGTGATCACAATTCTCAGCAATGCCAGCGTTTGCTCTAAAGGGGTATCCACAAGCACACACATAAGTGCTGAAAGGCTTGTGCAACTGTAGAGTTCTTTCATCTTGTACAAGACGCAAAGCTCTGTCTTCAGTCTCTCCTTCTCCAGCATTGGGTAGGCCTCTACAGTTTGATCCAATGCCTCTTGTGGAAATGTCTGGTTATATGCCCGAAACAAAGTCCCCTGGACCAGTGTTGCACTCATTAGGTGACTGGTGAATGCAAAACGTTCGTTGGCATGTGCAATGATAATACTGCAAGCTTCTGATGCTATTTGGTCCAGGATTGCCTTTGTTTTGCCTCTGGGCAACATGGATTCTGGAGGTAACTCGGAGAACAAGCTTCCAATGGAATCTCTGACAGAACTGATGGCACTTACAAAGTCTGAGGCGGCTTTCCTGACTGCTATGGAGTCTATTGCTGTACCCCAGAGCTGCCTGCGGAAAGCATCCACTTGAGGCATTATTCTGTGAAACAGGGACAATAAGTACAGGAATTCACCATCTTTTTCCAGCAACTGAATAAACTGACTGGCCATTTGGACTGCCAAGTCATCACAAGTTCTTTTAATTTCTTGAAAACATTCAATGAGTTTCAGTCTCTTTTCAAACACATAATTCACTGTTTGGATGTTAAGGTTCCAGTTTGTCTGAGATGATCTAGGAAGATGTCTTCCTAGAACTGCCTCCAAAACCTCCTTCCTTTTTGTGTTGCAGCCAAAGAACTCTTGTATCCCAGAAAGATTTGCAAAGAACCCCTTCACTTCCTGAATCTGGGACGTGACTTGCTGCATCACCACATTTAGCTGATGGGCACAAGAGTGAACATACTTGGCATTAGGGAATATGTCGCGAATTCTGTTCTGCACTCCTGTATGGTCACCATGCATCATACTTAGCCCATCATAGCTTTGTGCAATAAGTTTCTGCTTGTCAGCTGTCTCTGGAAACATGTCCTCCAGCTGCTGAAGCAAAAAGGTAGCAACTGTTTCACCCCGATGGTCTTCCAGCTCTGCCACTGCGTAAAAGTATTCCACCAGTGAACAGTGCTCATCAATGTATCGGAAGGTCACTATAGTCTGGGGGTGGCTGGAGACACTTATGTGGCCAACTTCAATGGCTACAAAATGGGCACTTTTGACCTGCTGTTTGATGAAATCCTTTACCACCCTCGACATACAGTCAAGTACTTCATTCTGAACCATTTTTGACAGATCTCTCAACACAGGGGAACTCTGCATATGAAGTTCCATGGCCAAGTCAATGGGTGCCACAGGATTCAGTTGGCCTCTGAGCATGTCCAGGTTTACCGAATCCTCCATCTCATCCTGATCTGAAAGACCCAGTTCAAAAGCATCACAGAATGGTATACTATCAATGATGTTTGATATACTTTCAATGATGACCCAAAGCCGATATCTATTTTTTTCCACTTCTTGGTTGTGCTTTTTTATAGTTGCAAGGTCCTCTTCACCCAGCTGGATTACACTGCTTTTACTTAATGCTGCAAGCTTCATGCAGTTGTCCATGTGGCTCTTGGATTCTTCATGCTTCTTGATCTTGTCAGCCAGATGCTTTAAGTCCCTGACTCCAGTCTGTGTCCATGTTGTGCCACCCACAGAGAGCAAACAGGGAAAACAGAAGAGGGCATCTTTGGTAGCACTACCACACAGCCATTCCTTTCTATCGTACCATTTTGTGCTAAACCTCCGGATGTATTCTTTTCCTCTGTCACAACCAGACTGTTGGAGCAATAGAGGAGGCCTCTCCGGTCCCATCTCTATGACTTGTAACTGGTCAGCTAAAGATAATCTCCAGAAAGGAGTTTGCTGAAGAGCTTCCACAGAATTCATTTTGAAACCTTCCTGTGGTGTTTGAAGCAAAGAGGAAGTGAGATTTTGCCCTGTGGATAAAGAAATGAGAAAGCCCGAATAGTAACAGTAAATTTATTCTTGAAACGTGAATCCTCAAGTAACTAAGGCCCCACCGACTATACAGAAGAGGAAAGAATCAGTAGGCTTGCAAAAGCATTTATTTATTTAAAAGTACCAAAAAAAGCTTGGGAAAATATTGTAAGAGAGCAACCCCAATGAAGGCTGACTGTTTTGGGGAAGAAAATGGAAAACTAGGACTGGCATCCTGTTAGCAACATATGCAGGCAGTCCAACTTACGCCTGCCTATGTCTTTTCAGAATTCTCCACCTCACTTGCACGATAATCAAAACCCTCTGAAAACCACCCTTTGGCATGTTACTTTCCCATTTCCACAGCCATGTAGTGGCTGGTGAGGAGTGGCAGACAGTTGTGGACCATCTGACTATGTGACTATAGACAGACACAGAACTGTAAAGGCATCCTCAGATGGGGCGTGTCTTCTGGATGTCCTGAAAAATGACACTGTTGTTGCATGTCTGGCTATGATCACAAAGCCAACTGCTTCTCAGCCATCCCTTGCTCTTCACCAGCAGCAACATGGCTGTGGAGGAGGGCACCATAGGAGGAAGGTGAGTCCTGCAGGAGGGGAGAGGCATAATAGTTCTGCAGTGTGGAACTTTATGTCACATCTCTGGATGCAGGATATTGGCCTACAACTAGATGGAAAGGGAATGGAATGGAGTAGCCTGGAAAAGGGTACCACTAGTAGACTGGCCACTAAACAGAAGCAATCTACTATGTGATATTTTGCTATAGAGTCCACATCAAAGATTAAACTGAAATGAGAAGAAGAAAAAGCAGGTACAATAGAGCTGCTGAATTATTCTGAAGAATTATTTTACAACTTTTTTTTTTTTTTTTTTTACATCACAGGATAACAGCAATGTTCAGCAGGAGAATCTTGTCTTCTACTGAGTCACTTCCTCTAGTCTAGTGTAGTAGTCTGACTGGCACTGGCTATGTGAGTTCTCAGGGCCTTTATCCAGCTGAGATTTTCATCTTGGACTTTCTTCATGCAAAATATGTGCCCTGACACAAGGTCTCTCCCATACTGTTGTTGTTAACTGCATTCGAGTTGACTTCAATTCATGGTGACTCATGGATGAGACACCTCCACGACCTTCTGTCCTCAACTGTTCTGCTCAGTTCCTTCAGGCTCATCACCGTATCCTCCTTGATTAAGTCTATGCATCTGTTGTGTTGTCTTCCTCTTTTTCTCCTACCCTCTGCCTTTCCAAGCATTGTTGTCTTTTGTAGTGCCGAAATACGACAGCCTCAATTTAGGGAGAATTATTCTTAAGCCAAAATGACCGTATATTGATAACAGACATTCCTCTTTCTATTCTGTAAAACTAAAACTCAGGATTCTCTACTAGTGCAACTAATGGACAGCACATTCAAAACAGAAAGGAATTTTGGAAATTGCTGTTATAAATTCATTTATTTTTTTTCCCATAGCAGCTGGAGAATATCCTTGGCTGTGTTGCTCCAAAGATCTCCTCCTCTATTGATAGAAAAGAGAAAAGACTCCTTCATGCAGAACATCATTAACTTCTGGAATTCATAGTAATAAGTGACTTGCAACTTGTTCAGATGGTCGCAAATTCACAAAAGACTTGATATTATCTCTGCTTGAAAATATAATTTTTTTAAATCCAAAAAGCAAACTTTAATTTTGCCATTTTGTATAAGGCACACCATTTTTCTATGCCATTGTATTTAATGAGATTTGAGCATCCAAGGATTTGGGTATCCTGGAACCAAACCCCAGAGGATACCAAGGATCCAGAGTATGAGCTAGTCTTTTCTAACCTGGAATCCTTAAAATTGACATGTGGTTAATGCTGACTGGGAACAATGGGAGTTGCAATTTTGGAATGTACAAGGCTGGAGAATGCTGATGTAAACCCTATCTATAGACACACAGGCACATATGTGCAGATGTGTGTGTTTGTGTATGCTATGTGCCTAGATATATGGATACATAATTATATACATGGACTTCAATTTAACATGGACTGTAAGAACTGTGAATTCAAGAATAATTAATTTATCCATGTACCCTTTCTCACCAGGGCAGGAAGCTCCAACTGCCTTGATCTCCTGAGCAGGGACCTCTGGTTCGCCTCCTTCCATCTTCACTGTCACATGAGGAAACTCTGATTAAGAAAGAAGGCAGTAATAACTGATTGCTAGTTTCAGTGATAATTCCAGTATTTTGTTCACAAAATATAATAATAGCTTGCAAATGAGAAGGCTTCTACATCACTTCATCAGAGCTGTGATGAGGAGCCTTATTTTCTTCATGTCTTTTTTTCTGTGACATGGCTAGCCCAGACAACCCCATTATACCTCTCACTCACTCACCACAGTTTGGCATGACTAGAATGAGTCATACAGGTTTACCTTAACTTAGCAGGTCTTTTCTCATAGCCCTTCCTTCCCCTCCCATGCTCCTCTTATTTCCACTTTTATGGAACCTATAGTATTTATCAGTATTTAACCAGAGGCTGGTGTTTACATTTTGTTTGGTTCTAGTGTATATTTATTATTTATTATATTATTGTTATTATATTCATGTATCCTGATTTCCCCCAAAAACTGGGTCTTAAAGCGGCACACAATTTAAAAGAATACAAATTAACAACTTACCAAAAATCAACATTAAAATAGAATTAAAATATTCACAGTATTAAAACAATTCAAACCTCAAGTTAAAATAATAAAAAGCAATTTTAAAAAGACAGAAAGCTATTAAAAAAAGCTTGCCTCACCACAAGCTATTTCCAGGGGGACAATGGATTCTATGAACAGAGAGATGGGGTAGCAATGGGAAGCCCTCTAAGCCCAGTGATCGCAAACTTCTACATGGAACACTTTGAAAAACAAGCCCTGGAAACAGCACCGAAAAAGCCCACAGCTTGGTTCCGATACGTGGATGACACTTTCACCATTTGGAGCCATGGAGAAGAAGATCTGGCTGGGTTCCTGAATCACCTGAACAACATCCACCCTAACATCCAATTCACTATGGAAAAAGAAAAGGAAGGAACACTGCCATTCCTAGATGTCCTAGTCATCCGCAAACCAAACCAACATCTGGGACACACAGTATACAGAAAACCCACATATACAGACAGATACCTGCACAAGAACTCTAACCATCACCCAGGACAAAAAAGAAGCACAATAAAAACACTGGTAGACCGGGCAAAACGTATCTGTGAACCCCACTTCTTGGAAGAGGAATTGAAGCACCTAGACCGGGCTCTACAGGCAAATGGTTACTCCAGCTCAGACATCAGAAGGGCTGCCAGACTCAGAAAGACCCAGAGGACTGAAGATAAGCAGCCACCCAAAGGGAAGGTATTTTTACCATATATCAAAGGAGTCACAGACAGAATAGGGAAAGTAGTGAGGAAACACAACCTCCAAATGGTTTACAAACCAACCAAGAAAATCCAACAAATGCTGCACTCAGCGAAGGACAGGAGAGACCCTCTCACAGCCACAGGAGTTTACCGCATACCATGCAGCTGCGGACAAGTCTACACAGGGACCACCAAATGCAGTGTACAAACATGAGTCAAGGAACATGAGAGACACTGCAGACTGGGCCAGCCAGTAAAATCAGCAGTAGCAGAACACATCATAAACCATCCTGGGCATAAAATGCTGTTTCAAAACACTGAAATTCTGGACCATGCCAACAACTATCAGGTCAGAATGCACAGGGAAGCCATTGAAATCCACAAACACTTGGACAACTTCAACAGGAAAGAAGAAACTCTTAAAGTAAACAAGATATGGCTACCAGTCTTACAAAATAAGAAAATCAGCACTCAGCAAATGCAAATGGGAAACCAACCAGGGTCAGGGGCTTTCCCAGCAGACAATAGCAGACAATCTCCTTGATTGCATATCCTCACCTGGAAGCCATGCCATTAACAACAGAACAATACCTATTCAACACAGAACAATACACAGTTTACATGGGATTAGCAGACAATAACCTTGAGTGCATTCCCTCCCACCCTGGAGTCATGCCATTAACAACAGAACAATAACTATTCAACACAGAACAACACACAGTTCACCTGGGAACCACTCCTCCCTACCCAGGGTCTCACAGTATATATAGACCCATTCTCCTCCATTCCAGTTTTCTTTGAAGATGCCAGCCACAGATGCTGGCGAAACGTCAGAAAGAAACTCTTCTAGAACATGGCCACACAGCCCGAAAAACCCACAAAAAACTATTAAAAACAGTTCAGTTAAAACAATGTAGCACCCCCTAGCCCAGTGGTCCCCAAACATTTTGGGGCTAATACCCCTCTTTCTTAGCACCCTGCCCCAGCACATTTTTTTTTATATTAGATCTACTGTTCTACTACAAATTCAAAACAACCAGTCTCAGGGCCTCGGCAGACGACTAATACAATCATCTTGGAGGCAGGGAAGAGGAGGGGCACTTCCTCTTCCCGAGGTTGCCCTCGGAGCAGCCGGCCCTCCGCATGGCCGGCGCGCCGAGGGCAACCTCCCGCCGCAGCGTCCAGACACGCTGCGGCGGAAAAGTCAGGGAAAGTGCGCCCTATGCGTTTAGGGCGCACTTTCCCTGATTTCTGAAAGGAGCGCTATTTTTGCGCTCCTTTCAGGGACGCCGCCGGAGCGCCACGGTGCAGAGGCTGCGGTCCCGCAGCGCTCCATCCCAGGGCATCCCTGACGCCCTGGTGTGCTTCCCCCCTCAGTCACTGCTCCCTTTGTACTGAACACTTTGGGAGCGACAACTGAGCAACTGGCTGAGCAGTGACAGAGAAGCCTCTTGCCCATGCTGACCTTGCAGCAAGGGCCAATACACATGAGACACCTCTTGGTTGCTGCTCCCAGGGTGACCAGGTGCAAAGAGAGAAGGTTCTCCCTGGCAAGAAATGATTCTCACTCCTTCTTCAACACAGTGGAGAGGCGGGCAGCTGGTATGTGTGTAGGGGGTTTACAAAAGCTACATGCTCTAGACTGGAGACTAGCATGGATGGGGAAAAGGAGAGATTTTAACTACAGATTTTAACTACAGAAGCCACTCCAAAGTGAAGGACTCTTTCCAAGAATCAACCCTGGATACTCCTTCCACTCCGTCCCCAGAGATATGCCTTCCCCACAAGGCTTCAATCGTTCCCCTGCTCCAACATCATTTCTTCTGCAACGTCTTATCTCGGCCTGTCCAATGAAAGAAAATAGGAGCAGCAGTGCAGCTCCAATCTGCCAACCAAGTCCCAGCAAAGGTCACAAAAGCTTAAGTAAAATCCCAAATTTGAAAGCTCCTTTTTGTCACCATTTCTCCCAAACCACCACAAGCCCCAAAAGAGGGCTGCTCCAAGCCAGACAGTGATGCCTTGTGCCCAAGCCTCGAAAGAGTTTCCCAAACACCATTGTCACTACTAGTGAAATATGCAACTAAGGGAGTGAGCTCACGGGAGCAGGCAAAAAGTGGGAGATACACCACATAAAGCAATCAGTGAAGTTGAATGGTGGTTTCAAGGGATCCTGAAAAGAAGTTTCATGCAACCCTCATCCCCGCTGTGGTCCAAAAAACTACTGGTTCAACTTGTCTTTCTTGTGCACCAATACTGAAGCTCCCCACCTTCTCCCTCACCACCACCCCTGCCACCCCCTTTTCCCCTCACCACACCCCTGGATCTTTCCACCACCTCCAAGGGGTGTGTACTGCCCACTTTGGAAATTACTGCCCTAGCCCAGTCTTTAAAATCGTTGTTTTGAAAGCCTGTCCAAATAAAAATGTCTTAGCCTGCTGAAGGAAGGACAACAAGCAGGGGCCCATTCTGGCCTCCTGGGGAAGGGAATTCTAAAGTCTGGGGCAGCCATCGACAAGATCTCTCCCTCATGTCCCCATCATTCATGCTTGTGATGGGGGTGGGACTAAGAAAAAGGCCTGTCCTCGTGATCTCAAGGCCCAGGCAGGCTCTTACAGAGCGATACAGTCTGCCAGATCGTCTAGATCTGAGCCATATAACTAAGGTAATGGGATCGTTTGAATAGAAAACTTTCAAGAGGTCAAATTCTTTTTTTTTTTTTAAATTTACTCTTTAATTCCACATAAGTGGGTTTTATCAGCACAAACATGTACAGATCTAGTCAAGTGATTCATATTCACATCAACAACATAACAGCATGTATAGTTTCAGACAGAACTGTTTGTAGTTTAGTACTATTCCTCATGTTAATTATCATATTCCATCATGTTCCTGAAAGCCGCCTTACAACTGTTATAAAAATGCTTATGTTACACAGCTAACAAAATAAACTAAGCAGGCCCTCCCAACCAGAACTGTGAACAACTTCCTGGGCCCATACAGCATATACTGCTCACCATATATATGTATCAACAAACATTTCAACCCATTAAACTGACTATAACACATGTGTGATGAACTGAGCTCCAGTGCATAGAAGAAGATGCCATGGTGGATCTGTGACTTTTTCAAGGGGCTACAAAACTCTTATTGTTCTTGCTTCATAGCTTTAACCAACAAAGATTTAACAAACTACCGGTATCCATCTGAAATCCTGGGAAACTATGAAGTCTGAAAAAACTGATTATTTTATTATGCACCCCATACCTCCTTTACTTGAATGTGCAGTTGGAGAGATGTCATTTATATTAGAAACTGGATGAATCAGTTCCCATGGTGCCTCTTCTTTTTTCACCTCTTTCTTTAGGCCAGGGTATCCTGATTAAGAGAAAGGCTGTCAGAAGATGATGTCCAGATGGATATTCCACTTGCAAGTGGCCAGAGCTATATATGTGCTGGCCTCTAGGCAAATCTCTATATTGTTTTAATTACTACAAGAAAGCCCCCCATAATATTTTGATTAGCACTAATTAAATATGGAATAGACAGAAACACCACCAGATAGATCCATAATTGGCTAGAAAACCATGTTCAAAAAGTCATCATAACTGGTTGCACTTTAGACTGAAAGAAAGTCTTGCGTGAAGTACTTCATACTTCTGAGCTAGGGCCACTACTCAGACATTTATTAGTGACTGTCGGTGTATCCACACTGCAGAAATAAACAAGTTTGACACCACTGTAATGGCCAAGATTCTACCCTACAGAATTCTGAGACTTGTACTTTGGTGAAGCACCAGAGCTCTCTCTGACAGATCAGATTGAATACTTAGCCAAACTATAAATTGGAGGATTCCACAGGGTGGATCTATGACAGTTATAGCATTATCAAACTACTTTATTTCTGCAGTGTGGGTACATCCTTAGATGAAAAGGTAGAGGAAATCCTTATCAAGTCTGAAGATGATAAAACTGGGAGGAGTGGCTAATATACTGGAAGATAGGAAAAGAATTCAAAAGGACCTTGATACACTAGAAAATTGGGCAGAAATTATTAAAAAGAAATTCAACAGAGACAAATGCAAAATTCCAAATTTAGGCCACAAAACCCTAGGCATAGGATAGAGGATACATGGCTCAGCAGTACTACTTGCAGAAAAGACTTTGGGATTATTGTTAATCATAAACTGAACATGAACGAGCAGTGTGATGCTGCAGCACAGAAGGCAAATGCAATTTTAGCCTGCTTTAATAGAAACTTACAGCCTGAACAGACTGCTAGAAATAATCCAGTTTGAGATCACTTTAACTGCCCTCTCTCAATACTAGGGAATCATGGGAATTGTAGTTTTTTCTGAGACATTGAGCCTTAGCTCTGGTGCCATAATAAACTACAGTTCCCATGATTTCCTAGCACTGAGCCAGAGCAGTTAAAGTGGCCTCAAACTGAATTATTTCTGGCAGTCTGTTCAGGCCCTTAATTTCCAGATCAGAGGAAATACTGTAATAATCTCAATGCACAGCTGTTGTTCTGTTTTGACCTCTCTTAGGTGGCAAGAAAAGGCTCTGTTGCCATGTTTTTTTAACTTTCTGGAATGAATATACAGTCCACTTGCGCCATCCACGGACTTGAGATCACACTGACGGCAAGCCGGGGGGGGGGGGGGGGACAAGATGGTGTGCGTGCCTGCAGCATGTGCACAGTGTGCAGGAGCACACCACCATTACTCAATGGTACTTGAGGTCCCGCATTTTTTCCCATATGCGGCGGGGGGGTGGGTCTGGAACAGATCCCTTGCGTATACTAAGAGTGCACTGTATGTAAATTGTTGCTGTTTATATTTTATCTTGATCAATTGCTTATTAATTTAAAGATTTCACTGGCAATTCTCTAAGGATGTTATGGCTTTCTCCCAGTTTAGCTTTTTAGCAGCCTTGTGAGTTTATTTTAATGTGGAATAGAAACAGCACCATTTAATCAGGAGATACTACCTATCTACTGCTACCAATCCTCCCTTGAAATCCAGTGAGAGAGAATTTTTTTTAATTTTGCTCTCACTTAACATAATGATGAAGAACACTAGACACTGTGCACCTTAGAACATACTTCCAAATCGTCTTCAATGCACAGGAGATTCTATGACAGACTTACAGCTCTTTCCTCTACTGTACAAAGATTCTTTTAGAAGTAGAAAATTTCCAAATTCTTCCTTTAGCCTTCTTACTATTGTCAGGAGCCAATTCACATGATAATCAGCCAACTAAACTCACCAAATTTTTGATCATGGAAGATGTCAAGTGATCTGTTTTTCAATATTATGTGGCACATGTGAATCAGACCACTTGTGTGAATTTGTTGCTGCCAAGTATCTTTAAGTGTTTCTGATGTATAGTGACCCCAAGGCAAACCTATCATGGGGTCTTCTGGGACTGAGAGTGTATGACTCACCCAGTCACCCGTGGTTTTCCATTGCTTCACAGGGAATAAAACCCAAATCTCCCAAGTCGTAGACCAATGCCCTTGGGCAAGCCACATGCTCTCAATCTCAGAGGAAGGCAATGACAAATCTCCTCTGAACAAATCTTGCCAAGAAAACCCCATGATAGGTTTGCCTTAGGGTCCCCGTAAGTTGGGAACTATTCGAAAGCATACAACACACACACATCCTAAATATCCCAATGAGAACTAAACACAGGACGTTATCACACGGGCAAATAAGATGGGAGCATAGCGGGATGCTCCTGTCAATACTGCGTAATAATGTGAAGATTATCACACAACGCTGTGCAATATTATGATTATCCTCCTAATATCACATGAATAAAGAGGAATTCTAGCACCAGTTTTTATTCAAAGGAATAAAAAGTGGCACTAGAATTCCTTTATTTACACGACAATTGTGGGATAATCACAATATAGTGCAACAGCGTGTGATAATCTTCATGTGTGATAATCCCACTATACTCCCATCTTTTTTGCCCATGTGATATAGTCCATAGTCAGTGAGCATGGAATACCTACTTGTAAGGGGAAATGGAAACCCATGGGTGAGTGGAGGAAGGGGCTGAATGAATAAGAAGAAACTCAAACTGCAATGTTTTCTTGCACTAGTTTATCTATATTTACAAACGTTCTATGCATTCATCCTGCACCTGAATGGCCTTCTGGAGAATTCTGGATTTTCTGCAGTCTCTGAAGATTTAAGAGCTGTTGTTGCTTCTTTTGTTCCATCACATCCAGAGCCTCTGATCTGAAAGAGAGATGCAAGGAACAGCAGTCAGGAGAAAAGTTTTGACCTCTGGGTCTGCAAGAAAGAACACAGTTGGATTCTTTGCACAGTCCTGTTCTTCTTTCCATTCATCCCCACAAAAAACATTTTTTATTTTTTTGGCTTTTAACCAGTTTGTTATGATCTCTTTTTCCTTCAACATAAAATTATGTTGGTTTTGTGAATTAGAAAGCCTGAGTGCAAGAAAATATATGCAAACTGTAAAGTGCAGATCTGAAGTATGCTGCGTACCAATTAGGAATCATTTTAAAACAAATGACAAAACAGTGGAATCTATGCCTTTTATACCCAGCTTCCATTGGTATATTTGAACAATATACAATACTAAGGTATTTTCCTAAGATGACAAAACAAAGCCTTAAACAAATTAAAAGTGACACTGCCCCATGTGCCATCTTTGTAATGTTTCTTTAAGTTCTCCCATTTTCTAATTTCTGTTCTGGCCATCCTCAGAAGTAAGCCAAACCAACCTTTCCAAGTAAGACTACTGCCTTGCCAACAGCTGGCTAACATAAAATGCCTCCCAATACTCAGATTCACAGATATCCATTGTGGCAAAAATAGTTCCTGTAGACTTAACAGGTTTATTATGGTATAAATTCTCATGGGTCCAATTTGATTCATCCTAGAATACTAGAGTTGGAAGAAACTCCAAGGGCCATATAGTCCAGCCCCATTCGGCATGCAGGAGCTCACAATCAAAGCATCCCCAACAGATGGCCATCCAGCCTCTGTTAAGACCTCCAAAGAAGGAGACTCCACCACTCTCCGAGGGAGTGTCTTCCATTGTCGAACAGCTCTTACTGTCAGAAAGTTCCTCCTAATGTTGAGGTGGAATCTCTTTTCCTGGAGCTTACATCCACTGCTCTGTGTCCTATTCTCTGGAGCAGCAGAAAACAAGTTTGCTCCAGCTTCTCTTCACCTTTCCTCGCATTACTGTTTTCCCCAATGAGTTCTGCCTTCTCATGATGTGTCCGAAGTATGACAACCTGTTTTGTCATCTTGGCTTCCAGGGAGATTTCTGGCTTGATCTGCTCTAGGACCCATTTGATTGTCTTCTTCAATGGCCATATATATAGTTACTATGCACCTTCATGTCACTTCTGACTTATGGCGACCCTAAGGCAGACTTATCATGGGGTTTTCTTGGCCAAATTTGTTCAAAGGTTTGCCATCGCCTTCCCCTGAGGCTGAGAGTTTGTGCCTTGCCCAAGGTCACCCAATGGTTTTCATGAATCTCATCCTTAAGATCGCCATGGGTCGAGACTGACGCAAAAGCAGTTAACAATAATATAGGAATAATATAGAATATATATATATATATATAGAGAGAGAGAGAGAGAGAGAGAATATCATAGAGTTGGGAGAGACCCCAAGGGCCATCCAGTCCAACCCCCTGCCATGCAGGAACTCACAATCAAAGCATACATATTTTTATTTTATATAGAATGGGTCCTGTCATTCTTGCCCTCTTCCTTCTCCTATAGTCGTTCTCTGGGTTTTTAGGATGTCTCTGGCCCTCCCTCTTCTACCCTGAGACACGTGTGCTCCATTCCCACGTTTCCTTCTCCCCTTCCCAGCTCCGGCGCCAGACTTTGCAGGAGGAAAAGGGAACCAAGGGGAAACCAAAGCAGGGCAGAGCCAGGGAGAAAGGGCTGAGGAGGGGCCCTTGCCTTGCCTTGCCTCTGGAAATTAAGAGCCCGGCCTTCCTCCAAACAAACCCAGGGACTACGTTTTTGTCCAACCGCTTCCTTCACAATCCCCCCCCCCGACACCCAAACACACTTTTCAGAGCCGTCCAATAGGAAAAGCCGCAGACTTGTGTTTTTCCCGCCCCTCTGTTTCCGCTTCCTGTGACGTAATGGAAGCACAGCGACAGAAAGCTGCTCCAGTACAGAGACTACTAGACTTTCCTTGGTTTAGGTGGTGGATGTTTTCGGCCCTTGATTAGTTTGGACTGGTCCGCCTCTGCGCCTGCGCAGGCGGAAGTGTGAGGGAAAGTAGCAGGGAACCTTTTATAGACGTGGTTTGAGACCGGTTCAACTGCCCTGGCTCAGTGATGTTAGGAACCCTGGGAAATGTAGTTTGTTGTGGCACCAGAGCGCTTTCTCTCTCTGACAGAGAAGGCAAAACATCTCACAAAACTACAGTTCCCAGAATTCACTAGCATTGAGCCAGGGCAGTTAAAGTGGTCTCAAGCTGGGTTATTTCTGCATTGTGTTTTGGACCATAAAAAACAGTGGGCCCTCCACATTTGCTGAAGTTAGGGGCACAAAACCCCCGTGAAATTGGGAAAGATGCCATTTTTTTACCTGAGAGAATACCTCTCTAGGAATCTCTAGGTCCTCCAGTGCAACTCTATGGTACATATCCACCAGAAGTTGACCATAGAATCATGGTGGAGACCTTACAAATGCCTAGAGAAGTGTTAGTCCTCCAGGGCGACTTCTGGCAGATCAACTTGAAGGGCCTAGAAATTTCTAGAGCAAACATATTAATCAAATCCATAAACAATCAAATCCATAAAGGTCAAAGCGACAAATGCAGAGGCTGATTGTGTGTGTGTGTGTATATAGACTCCTTCACATACGTGCGCGCTATATATATATATATATATATATATATTTATATGTGTGTGTGTGTATATACATATATATATATATATATAGTCTCCCTGATACACACAGAGAGAAATACATACATATATATTTGTCGTTGTCATTCATGTCATTTCCAAATTATGGTGACCCTAAGGCAAACCTATCATGGGATTTTCTTAGCAAGATTTGTTCAGAGCAGGTTTGCCACTGCCTTTCCTTGAGGCTGAAAGAGTGTAACAGTCAGTCTTCATGGCCAAGCTGGGATTCGGACCCTGGTCTCAAGTCATAGGCCAACACTCAAACCACTACACCAGGGGTAAGCAACCTTTCCCCTTTAAGGGCCGAGGGGCTTCGAAGTATCCAGAATCCCAGGAGCTATTGGACAACATGGGACTATTGGCCAACATGGCTGAGGCTTCTGGGAGCTGAAGTTCCTCGGCCCTTAAAGGGGAAAGGTTGCCTACCCCTGCACTACACCATGCTGGCTCTTTTATTCATATGTGTGTGTGTGTGTGTGTGTAATTTATTATCATATTACAGTATATTCAAAAGCTAGCATGGTGTAGCGGTTTGAGCATTGGACTATAACTACCACTAACATGGCTCCTGTTGGGACTTTGCAGATGACTCACATGATATACAATGTAATTTTAAAAAAAAAAGTTTCTCCATACACTCTGTGCATTGAAAGGGTTTATTTCTGAGGAGGCGTTTTTGGAGGTTTATTAAATGTGGTAAGTCATGAAAGCTCTCAAACGCAAGAGTCCCAATGAGGTTTTTGTCCTGAGTAGATTTCTTGGTCAATTTTCCAACCTGAGTGACAACTATAATATTTTTCACTCTGGATACTTGTAAATATTAGTCTCTTGTGTGAGTTCTGTAACATGTTTTCAGGTGTGCTAGAGGAGAAAAATGTTCTTGAGGCTTACAGCACATAGCAGGCTTCTCTCTACTCTGGAGACACAAGTCTCGCATTGCAGGAAACCTTTCCCATGCTCTTTAATTTATACCAGTCTTCTTGACAACATACAGTTTCAAATGATTTAGGAAAACATTTTCTTCAATTAAAGCTCCAAAAAGATTTGTCTTTTCTCAGATGGATCACAAGCTCAGGTATCCATAGAAGCACATTCAACATTACTGGTTTTTCTATAGATTACTCACCCTGTTGAACTCCTTGGCAGCTTGCAATATTAGACCCATGTAAACAAAATATATTTCCCATTCTTGGCAGCAGTGTATTAGTTCTCCTTCAAAGACTGCTTTGTGATCTGCAATCAGACACTTTCTAACACGCTTGGGCAAAGGTATAATTTCTCTCCGTCTGAACTTGGTGGTGCTTCGTTTAGGTTGTCTTCCATCTGGACACGCTGGAGGTTCTCCAAGGTCTGAACCTATCTGGAAGTCGGCAAGGTCTGAACTGTAATCAAAACACTGGATTTTGAGTGACTTCTCTCTTGTGTGCACTTTTTTGTGTCTCATAAGGTTTACTTTTTGAGCAAAGCATTTACCACATTGATGGCACCTCTACGGCTTTGCTTCAGTGTGGATTCTCTGGTGGTTCACAAGGTGTATATTCTGACCAAAACATTTCCCACAATCCTGGCACTTGAAGGCTTTTTCCCCTCTGTGAGCTCTCTGATGCTTCACAAGTGGAGAACGGTAAGCAAAACACTTCCCACACTCTTGGCATCTGTATGGTTTCTCTCCTGTGTGGACCCTCCGATGTGTCACAAGTTCTGTCTTTTGACTAAAGCATTTCCCACATTTCTGGCAGAGATAGGGTTTCTCCCCTGTGTGGATTTTCTGATGTTTCACAAGCTGTGAATTGCGAGCAAAATGTTTCCCACATTCCTGACATTCGTAGGGTTTCTCACCTGTATGGACTCTCTGGTGGCTCACAAGGTGGGAGTTCTGAGCAAAACATTTTCCACACTGCTGGCATTTGTATGCTTTCTCTCCTGTGTGAACTGTCTGATGCTTTGCAAGGCTTGAACTGCAAGTAAAACATTTTCCACACTCATGGCACCGGTATGGTTTCTCTCCTGTGTGGACCGTCCGATGCATCGCAAGGTGTGAATTGTAAGTAAAACATTTTCCACACTCATTGCACTGGTATGGTTTCTTTCCTGTGTGGATTCGTTGATGCATCGCAAGGTGTGAACTACAAGAGAAAGATTTCCCACACTCCAGGCAGTTGTATGGTTTCTCACCTGTGTGGACTCTTTGGTGTTTGACCAAGGTTGAACGATAAGCAAAGCACTTTCCACACTCCTGGCATTTGTATGGTTTCTCTCCTGTGTGGATTCTTTCATGCATCAGAAGATGGGAATTATAAGCAAAACACTTCCCACAATCCTGACACTTGAAGGCTTTTTCCTCTCTATGGGCTATCTGATGCTTCACAAGTGGTGAACTGTGAGCAAAACACTTCCCACACTCCTGGCATTTGTATGGTTTCTCTCCTGAGTGGACCCTCCGATGTGACACAAGTTCTGTCCTCTGACAAAAGCATTTCCCACATTCCAGGCACAGGTAGGGTTTTTCCAGTGTGTGAATTTTCTGATGTTTCACAAGCTGTGAATTGCGAGCAAAATCTTTCCCACATTCCTGGCATTTGTAGGGTTTCTCACCTGTGTGGACTCTCTGGTGGCTTACAAGGTGGGAGTTGTGAGCAAAACATTTTCCACACTGCTGGCATTTGTATGCTTTCTCTCCTGTGTGAACAGTCTGATGCTTCGTAAGGTTTGAATTGCAAGTAAAACATTTCCCACACTCCTGGCACTGGTATGGTTTTTCTCCTGTGTGGATTCGTTGATGCATCGCAAGGTGTGAATTGTAAGTAAAACATTTCCCACAATCCTGGCACTTGAATGGTTTCTCTCCCATGTGAACTCTCTCTTGGGTTACAGGTTTTGAATTACGAGAAAGATATTTCCCAAATGCTTCATATCTAAGGGGTCTTTCCCCAGTGTGGGCACTCTCTTGAAGCTGAAGCGCCCTTGGTTGTGCAAAATCTTTCCCACACATGATGCATCTGGTGAGCTTGACTCTCGTATAACTTTCCTTTCCAATTAACCTGATTTGCTGGTGGCTTCCAATATCCAATGTTTGAGAAAAAGGCTTCCAACACTGAGCACATGTATTAATTTTCCGCCAGTTATCTGCTGGGTAGAAGAACAAGAGTTCACAAAATTAAATCTCAAATTAGTGAGAGAAGGAGCCTTTGGGAGCAGAAAGGGGACAAAACAAAATATAAAGATAATAAATAATATTTCTTGTTTTTGTTGACCCTAAGGCAAACCTATCATGGGGTTTTCTTGGTAAGATTTGTTTTAAGGAGGTTTGTCATTGACTTCCCCAGAGGCTGAGAGAGTATGAATTGGTCAAGGTCACCCAGTGGGTTTCATGGCTGAATTGGGAATCAAACCCTGGTCTCCAAAGTTATGGTTTTTGTTGTTAACTGCCCTCGAGTCAATCTGGACCCATGGTGACCCTATGGATGGGACATCTCCAAGACCCCCTGTCCTCCACTGCTCTGCTTAATTCCGGCAACCCTATACCTGTGATTTCCTTAATAATCCATCTGGCATGTGGCCTTCCTCTCTTCCTACTTCCCTCTACCTTTCCCAGCATTATTCTCTTTCCCAGTGAGTCCTCTCTTCTCATGATGTGTCCAAAGTACAACAGTCTCAGTTTGGTCATCTTGGCTTCTGGGGAGATTTCCAGCTTGATCTGCTCTAGGACCCACTTGTTTGTCCTTTTGGCTGTCCATGCAATCCTCAGCACTCTTGTCCAGCACCACATTATCTCAAATGCATTGATTTTCTTCCTACCATCTTTGTTAACAGTCCAGCTCTCACATCCATACATGGTAACAGGGAATACAATGGCTTGTATGATCCTAACTTCTGTTCTGAGTTCTATATCTTTGCATTTTAGGATCTTTTCTAGTTCTTTCATAGCCACCCTCCATTCTTCATCTCCTTCTGATTTCTTGACTGCAGTCCCCATTTCACCAACACTCAAAGCACTACGTCATACTGTCTCTATTACTTTGACTGATTAGAACACTGTACCTGTGCTGATGAAATCTAGAATTACACCATCCTACTATCCATGCCTATTCACAACAGTCTAGTTGTTTATAACAGCCTGAGCTATGGCAGAGGCAGGTAGACACACACACATACTTTCTTCTTCTCATTCTCCTTAGTATTATCATTAATCATGGATGGGTGTCTGCCATGGCCAAATTTCCCCCAAGACTTCATCATACAGCCTACATTCCCCTACACAGCAGGGGGAAATATCTTTTTTTGCTCTGCAGTCAATCTCAATATGGCTCTGCTCTGCTGCCACAACAAACTACACTTCCCAGAATTCCATTGCACTGAGCCACAGCAGTTAAGGTGGCATCAAACCAGATTATTTCTGCAATGCTGATGCAACCAGATAGATAACCTGATAGTGGTATAAGGCAGTGTATCCTATGAGATAATTCTAATTATGAACTTCCAGTTATATGAACTATTCTCTCACCTGACTGATCCGGGACAATGCTAGAACTTTCCTCAGATCCCTGGTGATCCACCACACACATCTTATCTTCTTCTTCCTGCTTTATTATAACATCAGGAAATCCTGAATTGAAAGAAAAAGACATGGAAAGAACAAATCATTACCAGTGGACTCAAGTAATGCAAAATGTGAAACAAAAACCCTTAGCCTGGTAGCTAGGAGAATAAATAGCCCTGAATCAATAGCCCTCGGAGAATCAAGAGCCTTGGTGGAACAGTGGTTAAATGCCTGTACTGCAGTCACTCACAAACCATAAGGTTGTGAGTTCAATCCCAGCCAGGGGCTCAGGGTCACCTCAGCCTGGCATCCTTCCGAGGTCACTAAAATGAGTACCCAGCTTGTTGGGAGTTGTAAACCGCTTAGAGCAGGGATAGGCAACCTTTCCCATTTAAGGGCCGAGGGACTTCAGCTCCCAGAATCCCAGGAGCTATTGGCCAACATGGGACTATTGGCCAATATGGCTGAGGCTTCTGGGACCTGAAGTCCCTCGGCCCTTAAAGGGGAAAGGTTGCCTACCCGTGGCTTAGAGACTGCTTAGTGCAGTATGAAGTGGTATATAAATAAAGCTGCTAAAATGAAGCTGCTACTGATGTCTGGAAGTTGGACAAATTCATTGACTTAATAATTCACCATCATCATCATCATCTTCCATCTTTCCCCCTTAATCCAGCTCTCAGGATGACTTACACATTAAAACACAATACACTTATATCTCAGTTAAAGCCTGTGACAGTGAAAATCCTTTTTACAAAACCTCATCAAATCTTCCCAGACCGCTCTTCCTCTTCATCCTCTGCCTAGCTGGAAGCTTTTTAGTAACATCAGCACTGGAAGGATGGATGGTGAAGGAGAGGTTGCAGCAGCATGTCTGCAGCAAACAATGCAATATAACTTTTTTTAATCTACTTTATTTTTTTCTTCAAACATTCGTTTTGAATTTAAAAATTACTGAATTGCCTTTCTTTCTTTCTCTTGTTCGTTATTTTGTTTGTTTTGTGTTTGTTTTTTGGTGATGCCAGAATTTATTCCTATTCTTTCCATGTGATTTCTGACTTCCCAAGTTATTTCAGATATCAAATGTTCTGCTAAAGGCATAATGTCCAAGAACACATCTACTTCAATAACTGAAATATATCTGTTCAGCTAAAACACACTAAAGGCTACTGCTAAAATGCAATTAAACTAAATAAATAAATAGATAAATTTGTTCTGTCCTTAAAACATAAATCAGCTGAAAAATAAGAATTATCTTTTAAAATAAGATGTCCCTGCTCCTTATGTAATTTTAAAACCTTCTATATTTTTAAATATGTTTTAAGCTTCTTTATACTTTCCTGCTGTTTTACACCCGTTTTAATATTTGTAAGCCACCCTGAGAACTCCTGATACAAAGCAGGGTATAAATATTTTCATAAATAAATAAATCACACCTGGGTTTTCCCCTGATCCCTGGTTGCTCAGATCCTCTTCTTCCTCTTTCTTTATTACAAGGTCAGGAAATCCTAAAATGAGGGAATGAAGCAAGAAGGAGAGGTCAGCAAGGTTGGCAGGTTTCATCCGCAAACTGGTTGGAACAGTTTCCTCAATTTAATGGTTCCGCTGAATTCATTTTCATGCCAATTACTTCTAAAAACTGCAGGATGCAAACACCCTCTTACAAAAGAAATTCCCTTTTAGAGAAAAGACCAGAGGTGGGAAGGGACTGTGTCTCATCAGATGGTGTCTTCAGTGAAATACAGCAATCCCGCTCTTCCTTTAGACTGATTTCCTCTGCTCACATAGAAGGCATATATGACATTCTGTACTTTTATTTTTTAAAAGTGTTTACTAGAGAAATTCAGGTTATGTGAGTGTTGAACTATGACTCTGGAAACCAGGCTTCAATTCCCTGCTCTGTCATGAAACCCACTGGGTGATCTTGGGCAAGTCACACATTCTCAGCCTCAGGGGAAGGCAATGGCAAACCTCCTGTGAATAATATTGCCAAGAAAACCCCATGATAAGTCTGTCTTAGGGTTGCCATAAGCTGGAAACAAACTGAAGGCACACAGCAACAACAACAACAACATGATGTATAATTCAGAGACAGAAGTATTAGCCAGGGAGATCAATATGTAAAGAGATCTTGAAGCGCCTTTGAGAATAACTGAGCAAAGGATATTATAGCATAAGCTTCTGTAGACTTCTCATGGGAAGGCAATGGCAAGCCCCCTCCAAAGAAACTGGCCAAAAAATCTTGTGATAGGTTTGCCTTAGAGCCTTATCACTTTATTAAACAAACCCAACAAGCAAACGAAAAGACATGTGGGGGTATTTTTCTCCTTCCTCATGACATTGTTCTCTTTTGTTCTCTTCCATGGGAGAGGGTTGTAAAAGTGTAATAAAAGTGTCCCATTTGCTAAGCTGAATAAAAATGAAGGGGCAACTGTACATCCGAGGCTATTAAAAGAACTGGCAAATGTAATCTCAGATCCATTAGCAATAATTTTTTTGAGACCTCCTGGAGAAAAGTAGTAGACCCAGAAGACTGGAGGAGGGCAAATGTTGTTCCCATCTTCAAAAAGGGGGGAAAAGAGGATCCCAACAATTATCGTCCAGTTAGTCTGATATCAATACCAGGAAAGATTCTTGAGCAGATCATTAAACAGAGAGTCTGTGAACATTTAGAACGCAATGCCATTATCACAAAAAGTCAACATGGGTTTCTGAGAAACAAGTCATGCCAGGCTAATCTGATTTCCTTTTTTGATAAAATTACCAGCTTGGTAGACAAAGGGAATGTGGAAGACATAGCATATCTCAATTTCAGTAAGGCCTTTGACAAGGTCCCCCATGATATTCTTGCAGACAAGCTAGTAAAATGTGGGCTAGACAATACAACTGTTAGCTGGATTAGTAACTGGTTGAGTGACCGAACCCAAAGGGTGCTCAGCAATGGCTCCTCTTCTTCATCCTGGAGAGAAGTGACCAGTGGGGTGTCCAGTGGGGTTCTGTCCTGGGCCCAGTGCTATTCAACATCTTTATTGATGACTTGGATGAAAGAATAGGGGGCATGCTTCTCAAATTTGCTGATGACACCAAATTAGGAGGATTAGCTAATATCCCAGAGGACAGGAACAAAATTCAAGATGACCTTAATAGATTAGAAAGCTGAGCCAAATCTAACAAAATGAATATTAACACTGAGAAATGTAAGGTACTGCACTTAGGGCGGAAAAATGAAATGCATAGATATAGGATGGGGGACACCTGGCTTAACGCAACTACATGTGAAAGGGATCTAGGAGTCCAAGTAGACCACAAGGTAAACATGAGTCAACAGTGTAATGTGGCAGCTAAAAGGTCAATGCCATTTTAGGCTGCATCAACAGAAGTATCGTGTCTAGATCAAGGGACAGTGAGCAAAGCAACTTCATTTATATACTACTTCATACCGCGCTATGGGGTGTCTAAACGGTTTACAACTGTAAGCTCATTGCCCCCCAACAGTTGGGTACTCATTTTAGCGACCTCGGAAGGATGCAGGCCTGAGTCTAGCCTGAGCCCTGGCTGGTACTGAACTCGCAACCTTGTGGTCTATGAGTGAGTGGCTGCAGTACAGGCATTTAACCACTGCGCCACCAGTGGAAGACACTCCCTCAGAGAGTGGTGGATTCTCCTTCTTTGGAGGTTTTCAAACAGAAGCTGCATGGCCATCTGTTAGGGATGCTTTGATTGTGATTTCCTGCATGGCAGGGAGTTGGACTGGATGGCCCTTGTGGTCTCTTCCAACTCTATGATTCTATGAAAAACTTTTATTATTTCCCACTTTTCTTCCCTTATGGGATTTGGGCCACATCACAAATTTCATTTTTTTAAAAAGTACAGTTCAAAGAAATAAGGTATAGGAAATACACCCACGTTAAATTCCAGTGTATTCTAATTCATTTGGCTGCAAACAAAACAAAATGAAATGAAGTGATTTGGCACAGCAAAAAACTGAAATATCAGTTCAGCAGTGTGCCCAGTGTATTTGACAACCAGGGCAGATTAATTTTTTAACACCACCAGAATGGGGAGAATCGGAGAACCCACTTGTCAGTCCGTGTCCCTTGAAGAGCTGAAGGTCACTCTAATCTCATTCATCTTTTGGAAATGTGAATATGGAGCATCGGAGGCCACTCACTCTCCATATGCCAGGCCACTCCTGCTATGCTGGCTGGATCCTTTCTCTCCATTATTAACAATTAGCTTTTCTACTTTTCCCAAGTTGGAAAGTTCAAAGAAAACACATACACAGACCAAATCACGACTGACTGTGAGAGGGAAAATGTTGGTCCAGTTTGAGAAAATTCAAAACACTTGTGTGTCAGGATCTGAGTCCTTCAGCATTCCTGCCATGCTTGTTAGTCATTTATGCTGTACCTGCTTTGCTTTGTATTGCTGGATGATGGGATATGTCATACCTTTGGTATTATCAGAGATGGAAAATGTTTATCTATGCTGGAACTGGTAAATGAGCAGATCTATAGGAGTCTAGTGTCTAGATCAAAGGAAGTATTAGCGCCACTCTATTCTGCTCTGGTCAAGCCTCACCTTGTTCTGGACACCACAATTCAAAAAGGATGTTGACAAGTTGGAGCGTGTCCAGAGGTGGGCAACCAAAATGGTGAGAGATCTAAAAACCATCAAGCTCTATGAGTGACTTAGGGAGCTGGATATGTTTAGCCTGGAGGAGAGAAGGATAAGAGGTGATATGATTGCCATGTTTAAATATTTGAAGGGATGTCATATCGAGGATGGAGCAAGCTTGTTTTTTTGGCTGCTCCAGTGAATAGGACATGGAGCAATGCAATTGAAGCTACAGAAAAAGACATTCCACTTAATTTTCCAGAGCTGTTCAACAGTAGAATGCACTGCCTCAAAGCGGAGTAGTTTCCTTCTTTTTGGAGCTTTTTAAACAGAGGCTGGATGGCCATCTGTTAGGTATGCTTTGATTGAGTCGTCTTGCATGGCAGGTGTTGGACTGCCATTGACCTTTGGTTCTCTTCCAACTCTATGATTCTGTGGCTCTTTCACTCTGATTCAACAACAACAATAATAATAATAATAATAATAATAAATTTTATTTGTAACCCGCCCCTCTGCAAAGCAACAAGTTAAAATACAACAATTAAAATCAAAATTCTTATTCCCTCCACCCACTACCCTCCCCCTTAAAACAGTATTAAACCTGATAAGATTAAAATCTACATATAACAAGTATAAAATAATTAACAAAAACAACAACAAGATGCCTCCCTCGGTAGAGAGACCGGGGATAAAGTGGCTTCCATCTACATATCCCTATAGAAGTTATTCTGGGAAGGCCTGCTGGAAAAGCTCCGTCTTGACTGCTTTCTTGAAAGTAGTAAGTGATGCGATAAGACGTGTCTGATCCGGCAGGCCGTTCCACAGTTTGGGGGCAGTGACTGAAAATGCCCTTTGGGATGTCTGCATAAGCCTCGCTTTTGGTTGTGAAAGCAGATTTTTCCCCGCTGAACGAAGGGCACGGGGGGGATCATATGGGGAGAGGCGGTCCCTAAGATAGGATGGACCCAGGCCATGTAGGCTTTAAAGGTCAAAACCAACACCTTGTACTGCGCCCGGAAACTAATCGGCAGCCAGTGGAGGGATTTAAGCACTGGGGATATGTGCTCCCTCCTAGATGTACCGGTGATGAATCTGGCTGCCATATTTTGCACCAACTGAAGTTTCCGGGTTAGGCACAAGGGTAGCCCCATGTAGAGTGCATTGCAGTAATCTAGTTGTGAGGTTACCAGCACGTGCACCAGTTTCCAGGTCTTTCCTGTCCAGGTATGGCCGCAGCTGGCGTATCAGCCGAAGCTGATAACAGGCACTCCTGACTGTCGCATTCACCTGATTAGTCATGTGAAGCGACGAGTCAAGGAGTACACCCCAGATTCAAGGGGTGGCCACACTCAGCATAAAGATCACAAAGCTAACACAGACTCATCCATATTGAGGTTACCTGGATGCCCAGAAACCCAATCCAGGGAAGAGGAGAACTGGGGGAACAAGAGCAGGATAAGGGGTTGGATCCCTCGGGGTTGGAACTGTAGGGCCAACTTAGGATGAGAGATCTGTCAAAGTCTTTAAAGGTTAGAGCACCGAAAGTAGGGATTTTGGTGATACCTCGGAACATTATTTTTACTCACTTTTAGAGATGCTGCAAACTGTGAGGTTTGGGGTACAAAATATTGACCCAGAGCTGGACCAAACTGGAGAATGTTGAAATTTAGGTGTTTACTTGGAACCATTTTGAGATCTCTGTTGCACACTTTTGAGGGCATTGCAGAAGTGAGACATTTACTACATAGTGACTGCAAAATTTTGACAAGGTTTTGGAGTGAATCAGACAATGTTGGAGTGGGGGTTACTATGAATCCCAAGTTGAGGCATCTGTTTCTTAGTTTTGGGGACAGTACAAAATGCAGGGGATTTCCTGTAAAATGTCTGAAAATCTTTGGCACAAATTTGAAGTGAATCGGACAATGTTGGCTTTGTGGATGTTTACTACAAACTCTGAGTTGAAGTACACTGGGCCCTTGGTATCCACTGGAATTTGGTTGTGTGACTGCCTGTGGATACCAAAATCCATGGATGCTCAAGTCCCATTAATTACAATGGGGTAGCTTAATGGTGTCCCTCATATAAAATGGCAAAATCAAGGTTTGATTTTTGGATTTCCCCCCCTCCATTATCTTAAAGCTGTGGATGGTTTAATCCATGGATAGTTGAATTTGTGAATACAGAATTATAGAATCATAGAATTGGAAGAGACCACATGGGCCATCCAGTCCAACCCCCTGCCATGCAGAAGGCCAGCAGTATATGTTTCTCAATTTGGGGGCATGTTGGTTTTGCTGCAAAATGTAGCAAATAATCTTGAAATAAATTTAGCACAAGTTTGGAGGGGATCTCGAATGTTGAATTTGGAATTCCTAGTTAGGAAATTCTCCCCCCCCCCAACAAACAGGCTGTAAAACAGAACTTAACCTTTCTATTTACTTCCTGTTTGCAAAGAGCTCTCTCTCAGGCTTAAAACAGCCTTGGATGATCACATACTCTCTAGGTTTATGCCTCCTCTAGACTCTAAAGAGCATGTGAGGGTGTATGGGACTCCGTTGGAAGGCAAAGGTCCCATCCCCCTGATTCATGCAATTGCTCACTCTTGATTCTAGGCCTTGGCCAGACCTACTGGATTTCTTACTACAAGAAGCTTTCTAACCTGAGGTTCTAAAAAAGGCTATTCACAATGTTGGCCTGAATACAAAGCAAGTTCATCTTCTTTATATATTGGCCCACATTCCCAAGCATTTCATTTCTACACTTTCATCCCTGTGTGGAACCTTCTGTCAACCCAAAAATTATTTTGGGTGACCAGACATCTTTCAAGACTCTTTCAAGACACTGACATGGCTCTTGTTGGGACTTTGCAGATGACTCACAGGATACACAATGCAATTTTAAAAACACACACACACATATCTCCACACATTCAATGCATTTAAAGGTTTATTTACAGTCTTCTTGTGTGAGTTCTGTAACATGTTTTCAGATGTGCTAAAGGAGAAAAATGTTCTTCAGACTACTCTAGCAGGCTTCTCTCTATTCTGGAGACACAGGTATTGCCTGAAAACTGGCTTCCAAGAAACCTTTCCCATGCTCTTTACATTTCTACCAACTCTCAGCATACAGTTGCAAATGATTTAGGAAAGCATTTTCTCCCATTAAAGTTCCTGTAAGATTTATCTTCTCTCAGGTGGATCACAAGGTCACGTCTCCAAGGTCACGTCTGGTTTTTCTAGTTTCCTCTCCGGTTGGACTCTCTGGCAGCTCATAACATTAGACACATTAAAAAATAAATCCCATTCATGGCAGCACTATATTATTTATCCTTTGTGGACTCCTTTGTGACTCATAATCAAAGCATTTCCAACACATTTGGCAAAGGTATAATTTCTGTCCTGTCTGAACTTGGTGGTGCTTCATTTGGATTGTCTTCCATCTGGACACTCTGGAGGTTCTCAAGGGCTGAACCTGTCTGGAAGTCGGCAAGGTCTGAACTGTAATCAAAACACTGGATTCTGAGTGGCTTTTCTCCCATGTGCACTTTCTGGTGCCTCATAAAGGGTGCATTTTGAGCAAAGCATTTACCACACTGATGGCACTTGTATGGCTTTTCTCTAGTGTGTACTCTATGGTGGTTCACAAGATGTATATTCTGACCAAAACATTTCCCACACTCCTGGCACTTGAAGGGTTTTTCCCCTCTGTGGGCTCTCTGATGCTTCACAAGTGGTGAACTGTGAGAAAAACACTTCCCACACTCCTGGCATTTGTATGGATTCTCTCCTGAGTGGACCCTCTGATGAGCCACAAGTTCTGTCTTCTGATAAAAAGATTTTCCACATTCCTGGCACAAAAAGGGTTTCTCCCCTGTGTGGATTTTCTGATGTCTTGCCAGCTGTGCATTGCGAGCAAAATATTTCCCACATTCCTGGCATTTGTAGGGTTTCTCACCCGTGTGGACTCTCTGGTGGCTTACAAGGTGAGCATTCTGAGCAAAACATTTTCCACACTGCTGACATTTGTATGCTTTCTCTCCTGTGTGAACTGTCTGATGTTTTGCAAGTTGGGAGCTGCGAGCAAAACATTTCCCACAGGCCTGGCACTGGTATGGTTTTTCTCCTGTGTGGACCCGTTCATGTGTCACAAGTTCTGTCTTCGAGCAAAAGGATTTCCCACATTCCTTGCACAGATAGGGTTTCTCCCCTGTGTGAATTATCTGATGTCTTGCAAGCTGTGAATTGCGAGCAAAATATTTCCCACATTCCTGGCATTTGTACGTTTTCTCTCCTGTGTGGACTCTTTCATGCATCAGAAGATGGGAATTATAAGCAAAACATTTCCCACAATCCTGGCATTTGAATGGTTTCTCTCCTGTGTGGACTCGTTGATGCATCGCAAGGTGTGAACTAGAAAAGAAAGATTTCCCACACTCCTGGCAGTTGTATGGTTTCTCACCTGTATGAACTCTTTGGTGGCTGACCAGGGTTGAACCATTAGCATAACACTTTCCACATTGTGGACATTTGTATGGTTTCTCTCCTGTGTGAACTCTTTCATGTATCAGAAGATGGGAATTATAAGCAAAACATTTCCCACAATACTGACATTTGAATGGTTTCTCTCCCATATGAACTCTCTCATGGGTTACCGGTTTTGAATTACGAGAAAGATATTTCCCAAATGCCTCATATTTACTACCATTTTTCCCAGTGCGGGCACTCTCTTTTAGCTGAAGTGCCCTCGGTTGTGCAAAATCTTTCCCACATATGATGCATTTGGTGAGCTTGACTCTCGTACAACTTTCCTTCCCAGTCAACTTGATTTGCTGGTGGCTTCCGAGATCCTCTGTTTGTGAAAAAGATATCCAACACTGAGCACATGTTTTAGTTTTCCTCCAGTTATCTGCTGAGTAGAAGACAATATTAAATCCCAAATTAGTGAGAGAAGGAGCCTTAGGGAGCAGAAAGGAAACAGAACAAAATATGAAGACCCTGAAAGATAATAAAACAATTTCGTTGTTACTGTTGTTGTGTGCCTTCAAGTCATTTCCAACTTATGACTACCCGAAGGTGAACCTATCGTGGGATTTTTTTGGCAAGATTTGTTTTTAGGTTTGTCCTTGCTTTCCCCTGAGGCTATGAGCCAGTGATTTGCCCAAGGTCACCCCGTAGGTTTCATGGCTGAGTTGGGAATCAAGCCCTGGTCTCCAGAGTCGCAGGGCCTAAGCAGACTGCCAGAAATAGTGCACATTAAATTGAGGCACTGCCCTGGCTCAGTGCTAGGAAATCATGGGAACTGTAATTTATTGTGGCACCAGAGCTCTGACAGAGAAGGCTCAATGTCCCAGAAAAAAATACAATTCCCATGACTCCCTAGCACTGAGCCAGGGCAGTGCCTCAATTTAATGTGCACTATTTCTGGCAGTCTGCTTAGGCCTGCAGTCCCAATCCTCAAACCACTACAACACACTGGATCTATTACTTCACTTGATCTGGACCCTGTATTTATGTTGATGCAATCTAGAATTACACCCCCATTTTTTGCTGTCTTGGTAGGAGGTGAAACTTTACTTAGGCACCACCTCAAACTGCCCCTTTAAACGTTCATGCAGAATGGCTTTCCATTGCAGCACTGTAAGTTATAGACAGGTTAATTAGTCGGTTTTTCAAACAAACGATACTGAGATAATCCTGTGGAGTAGTCCTACCGTCCATGTCTATTTTCAAGTGTCTCGGTTTTATAATCTTAAGAGCTATGGCAGAGACAGGTGGATACATACACATACTTTCTCCTTTTCCTTCTCCTTCTCCTTAGTATTGCTATTAATCATGGATGGGTATCTGCCGTGGCCATGTTTCCCCCAAGACTTCCCCCACAGGCTGCACTTCCTATAAAGCCTACACTCCCCTACACAGCAAGTCCAAATATCAGTTTTCCTATGCAGTCAGCCTCAAAATGGCTCCACACTGGTGCCGCAACAAGCTACACTTCCCAGGATTCCACAGCATTGAGCCATGGGAGATAAAGTGGTTTCAAATCAGATGTTTTCTGCAGTACATATGTAGTCAGGTAGATTAACTGATTGTGGAATAAAGCAGTGTATCCTATGAGATAACTCTAATTATGAACCTCCAGTTATATGAACTATTCCCTTACCTGACTGATCCACAAGAATGCTAGGACCTTCCTCAGATCCCTGGTGATCTGCCATACAGATCTTCTCTTCTTCTTCTGGTTTTATTATAACATCAGGAAATCCTGAATTGAAAAAAAGAGGCATGGAGACAAGGAGTCACTACCAGCAGACTCAGGTAATGCAAAAAATCAAAACAAAAACCCTTTGCCTGGTAGCTAGGAGAATCAGTACTGAGGCTGGGAAGTTGAATAAATTCATTTACTTTATCATCATCATTATCATTATTTCAATCCCATCTTTTCCCCTTAAAACAGTGCTCAAGATGACTTAAAAATTAAAGAAACACAATACAGGCATATCTCAGTTAACAAAGCCTCTAACAGTGAAGCTCCTTTTTACAAAACCTCATCACACCTGCCCAGACCAACATTTCCTCTTCATCCTTTGCCTAGCTGGAAGCTTTTTAGCAACATCACAAAAAGTCAACATGGGTTTCAGAGAAACAGGTCATGCCAGACAAATCTGATCTCTTTTTTTGATAAAATTACCAGCTTGGTAGAGGAAGGGAATGCTGTGGATATAGCATATCTTGATTTCAGTAAGGCCTTTGACAAGGTTCCCCATGACATTCTTGCAAGCAAGTTGGTAAAATGTGGGCTAGACAAAGTAACTGTTACATGGATTTGTAATTGGTTGACTGGTCGAACCCAAAGGGTGCTCAACAATGGCTCCTTTTCAACTTGGAAAGAAGTGACCAGTGGGGTGCCACAGGGCTCCGTCCTGGGCCCAGTGCTATTCAATATCTTTATTAATGACTTGGATGATGGTATTGGGGGCATAGTTATCAAATTTGCAGACGACACCAAATTAGGAGGAGTAGCTAATACCCCAGAGGACAGGATCAAAATTCAAAATGACTTGAACAGACTAGAAAGCTGGGCCAAAGCTAACAAAATGAAATTCAACACGGAGAAATGTAAGGTACTGCACTTAGGGTGGAAAAACGAAAAGCACAGATATACGATGGGGGACACCTGGCTGAATGAGACTACGTGTGAAAGGGATCTAGGAATCCAGGTGGACCACAAGTTGAACATGAGTCAACAGTGCGATGCAGCAGCTAAAAAGGCCAATGCAATTTTAGGCTGCATCAGTAGAAGTATAGTGTCTAGATCAGGGGTAGGCAACCTAAGGCCCGGGGGCCGGATGCGGCCCCCTGAGGCCTTTGGACCGGCCCAGGCTGGTCCTGCCGCCCCCCACCATGATGATATTGATTATTGTTGTTATTACTAGTTCTTGGGGTTTTCTTGGCAAAATCTCCACAGGGGTTTTGCCATGGCTTTTCTGGGGCTGAGAGAGTGTGCATGCATATTTTTTTATTTTTAAATTTTAAAAAAATGTTTCATATTTATTTATTTATTTATTTATGGTGCTTCGCCCCTCCCCCCAATTGTCTGAGGGACAGCAACCCGGCCCCCGGCTCAATAAGGTTGCCTACCCCTAGTCTAGATCAAGCGAAGTAATAGTGCCACTGTATTCTGCTTTGGTCAGGCCTCACCTGGAATCCTGTGTCCAGTTCTGGGCACCACAATTCAAAAAGGATGTGGAAAACCTGGAGTGTGTCCAAAGGAGGGCAACTAAAATGGTGAAGGGTCTGGAAATCAAGCCCTATGAGGAACGACTTAGGGAGCTGGGGATGTTTAGCCTGGAGAAGAGAAGGCTGAGAGGTGATATGATAGCCGTGTTTAAATATTTGAAGGGATGTCATATTGAGGAGGGAACAAGCTTGTTTTCTGCTGCTCCAGAGACTAGGACCCGAAACAATGGATGCAAGCTGCAAGAAAAGAGATTCCACCTCAACATTAGGAGGAACTTCCTGACAGTAAGGGCGGTTCCACAGTGGAACACACTCCCTCGGAGAGTAGTGGAGTCTCCTTCCTTGGAGGTGTTTAAGCAGAGGCTGGATGGCCATCTGTCAGGGATGCTTTGATTGGGAGTTCTTGCATGGCAGGGGGTTGGACTGGATGGCCCTTGTGGTCTCTTCCAACTCTATGATTCTATGATTCTATGATTCTATGATCAGCACTGAGGATGGTGAAGGAGTGGTTGCAACAATGTTTCTCTGGTAAACAATGCATTAAAGCTTGAATTAGGAAAGAGCAGGATTCTGCCATAGTGATAAGCTCCTACTATAACTGTGTCTGTCTTTCTGCAACAGTGAACAGGTAAACTACAAATAAAGGTAAACCTCAATAGTCCCTTACTGAGTTTGCACAAGCAACAAAAGAGAGAGAGAAAGGGTAAGCAGATAATGTGAAGTTGTAGGCTTTCATGGCCAGCATCCATAGTTTTTTGTGGGGTTTTCGGGCTGTGTGGTCATGTTCTAGAAGAGTTTCTTTCTGACGTTTCGCCAGCATCTGTGGCTGGCATCTTCAGAGAATAAGCAATCCTTGATTCAGAGAAGATGCCAGCCACAGATGCTGGCGAAACGTCAAAAAGAAACTCTTCTAGAACATGGCCACACAGCCCGAAAAACCCACAAAAAACTATAGGTAAGCAGATAAGCTTGTCTCAGCAGCTACCTCCAGTATGTTAAAAAAAGCTTAGGCTTATAACTTGAAGTCCAAAACACACTGCAGAAATAATCAAGTCTGAGACCACTTTAACTGCCCTGGCTAAATGTTAGGGAATCATAAGAATTGTAGTTTATTGTGGCACCAGAGCTCTCCATCAGAGAGGGCTAAATATTTCACAAAACTATAATTCCCAAATTGAACCAAGGCAATTAAAGCAGTCTCAAATTGGATTATTTCTGCAATGTGTTTTGGACTTTAGCCACCAAAATGGAAATCATGATAAAAGCAGAAAGCAGTGAAAAGAAAAAAAATCCCTGGATGAATTTTGGGAAAAACCCTAAAATGATCTCTAGAAGGTCCCAAATATTTTTGTCTACTTATGTAAGGCTTATCTAACCAGGCTGTTTCATTCCATGTGTGGAGAGTGAGTAGTTTTGAATTTAAAAAAATTACTGAACTGTCTTTTCTTTTTTTCTTTGTTTGTTTCTTGTTTGTTTGTTTGTTGTGGTGGTGGCTTTGTTTGTTTTGTGTGTTTTTTTGTGGTGATGCCGGAATGTATCCCTATTCTTCCTATGTTATATCTGACTTTTCATGTTATTTCAGGTGCCAAATATTCTGTTAAAGACATAATGTCCAGGAACGTATCTACTTCATTAACTGGGATATACCTGTTTAGCTAAAACATACTAAAGGTTACTGTTAAAATGTTATTAAATTGTCTGTGACATGACGAACAATTTAAAATGCATGAACTAAAAGTAATTTTTTAAATTGGAAGTGAATGAAATATTAGAAACAGGGGCACCACAAGCATGGGGGGAAGCAAACATCTGTTTAATCCCGAAAGAAGATAAAGAAGAATTAGAATCCTCAAATTACAGACCAATCTCCCTATTAAATACAGACTATAAATTTTTTACAACAATTTTGGCATCTAGATTGAAAAATATTTTACAAAAACTGATTAGCAAAGAACAATGTGGATTATTACCTAACAGATATTTAAAAGACAATCTAAGAATTATATTAAATACAATAGGATGTACAGAAAGACACCCAGATAAAAAGTGGCATTAATATTCTTAGATATAAGGAAAGCATTTGATTGTGTAAACTGGGACTTTATGTTTGGAATTTTAGACAGAATGGAATTGGGAGATAGATTTCTTTCTTGGGTAAAAGCAATATATAAAAAAACCCAAGCAAAAATTATAATTAATGGAGAAATAACAAAATTAACAGAGATACAAAGAAGTAAAAGACAAGGGTGTCTATCACCATTACTATTCCTGTGTATAATTGAGATTTTCATTAATTTGATAAGAAAAAACATAAATATTAAGGGTTTGAAAATTAGGAAAGATGAACATAAAATTAGAACATTTGCTGACGATATTGCAATGACTTTAGAAGAACCATAAGAAAGTACCGTATAAAAAAGAGATTACAAGAATTTGGCATAGTATCAGGATTGGAAATAAATACAACAATGGTAGTTAAAAATATGATCAAAAAAGAAGAAAAGAAATTAAGTGAAGAATCGGGCTTTAAAATTAGCAAAAAATTGAAATATTTGGGTACTGTAATAACTAAAAAATAATTTGGATATATATAAAAATAATTATGGGAAAACCTGGAATGAAATCAAGAAGGACTTAATGAAATGGGAAGATTTAAATTATCTCTGCTTGGAAAGACAGCCTCTATAAAAATGAATGTACTGCTGAAACTTTTATTCTTGTGTCAAGACAATCCCAATAATACATAATGAATCAGTATTTAAGGAATGAAATAGAGCAGGGGTAGGCAACCTTTTGGAGACCTGGGCCGGTCCCCCGAAGTCCAGGTCTCCGCTGGGCCAAGGGGGGGGGGAATGGCAGCGCTCGCGCTCATGCGCGCACGCGCACCCCCGCCACGCGTGACCCCACACGCGCGCCGCCGCCACCACGGCGCACGCAGCCACAGCTGCACATGTCGCAGCCGCCATTTTGATTTCCAAAATGGCGGCCATGACACATTTGCGCATACGCAGTACTCCTGCACATGTGCAAATGCGCTGCGTTCGCACGGAGGGCAAAACGCACGGTGGCAGCGGCGACGGCGGTGGCAGGGGTCCACCTGGGCCGGTAAATCCGGTGACCTGGGCCGGAACCGGCCCGGGGACCGTAGGTTGTCGGCGCCTGGCATAGAGAAATCTCTAAGTATATATGGGCTAAGAAAAAACCCAGAATAAAAGAAAAATATATATATGATGCCAAAGGCTTGGGACTCTTGAACTTTAAGCTGTATTACTGAGTGGCCTATTTGATGTGGATTATAGAATGGGCAACACTACAAAATACCAGTTTATTAAATCTAGAGGGGGAAGAACTAAAATTCAGGTGGCATGCCTATCTTTGGCTTCATAAAGAAAAAGCAAATAAATATTTTAGTAATCATTATATCAGAAGAGCTTTATTGAAAATATGGAAAATATTTTTAAAAAGTGCACCCCACATACACCCCATTGGATATCACCACATGAGGCTTTCTATAAAAGACAAAACATAATGAAGGATAAATGGATCACTAATGGGGATATGATTTTATTCAAGAGAATTGGATATAAAATAAAAATACAAGAAGAATTAAAAAATAATGGTATTCCATGTCATTGGCTACTTCATAGGCAAATGAAAGAAAAGACAAAGATAGAAATAAATAATTATGGAATATTGAAATAAATGACAGAATTGATAAAAAGTCTTATTAGGTGGAATCAAAAAGTTTATCCAAAATTTACAAAATATTATTAAGATGAGAAACAGAGGAAGAAGTGATTGAAGTGTCTGTGGTGAAATGGGTGCAAAATGTGGGGCACATAATTGAATTGAATAAATGGGAAAAGGTGGGGGGGGAAATAATGAAAATCTCAAAAGCACAAAATATTAAAGAAAATCTATTCAAGATGAACCATAGACCTCACCCCCAAAAAACTCTCAAAGATATACAAACAAGTTAACAATAAGTGCTGGAAATGAAGAAAGGTGACAGAAACCAATGGTGGACCTGTGCTAAAATTAAGAAATTTTGGAGTCATATACATCAATTAATTGAAAAAATATTAAATCTAAAATTCCAAATGAAACCAGAAGTATATCTATTAGGGATGATAGATGAACAATTGGGGGGGGGCGGTAATGTGAGAATGATTTACTATATGACAGCAGTAGCTAGGTTTTTATTGGCATAAAAATGGAAAGAGTGTGAAATACCAAAAAATAAAAGACTGGTTATTAAAATTATTAGATATGGCGGAACTGGATAAATTGACATGTCTTATGAGAAGCGAAACTCTGGGGAAGTATGTGAAGGAATGGGAACAGATACTAAAATATATAAGTGATCAATGAGGTATCTTGATAAAAATGGATATGTAGGTTTACTGTTTAAAATTGATGTGCAATTATTTATATATTAGGATAATAAGGGTAAACCCTTTGTTTTTATAGAATTAAAATGATATTTCTTTCTCTTCTTTTTTATGTAATAAGATAAGAACAGTTTGACTAAGAAACAATGGAATATTAACATAGAATTCTTCTAGTCTAGGAGATGAGGTATATGAATATAGATAGAAAAGAACACACTTATTAAAGATACTACATATTATACAATAATGGATTAGATATAACAGACATTTACAAGAATGTGTACAAGATATGTATAAGAATAGGTATATCTTTTCTTTTTTTCTGTATTGGTATGAATGTAATTTTGAAAGGATTGTTTGTATATTTGCTTGTTTATTTATATGTTTGTTTTTTCTTTTTATGTGTGTTTTATATTAAAATTAATAAAAAGCATTCAAAAAATAAAAGTGTTTTTTTGAAAAAAAAATTAAAAATAGGTGGAAGAACAATAAAGGAGAACACCTATCTAGCTTCCCTCGGGAGGAAATGCTACAGCCTAGGAGCAGACACCAGGAAGGCCCTGACTCAGTATAAGCAGGATCCTGTGGAGTTGAAAACAGGTTTTAATGCTGTTTGTAAGCCACCCTGAGATCTCCCAATACAAGGCAGGGTAAAAATATTTTCATAAATAAATAAATCACACCTGGGCTTTCCCCTGAACCCTGGTTGTTCAGCTCCTCTTCTTCCTCTTTCTTTATTACAAGGTCAGGAAACCCTAAAATGAGGGAATGAAGCAAGAAGGAGAGGTCAGCAGGGTTGGCGGGTTTCATCCACAAACTGGTTGGAACAAATCAGCCTTGGAACATTTTGGCCAACTGGCAGGAAAAAAGCCTCCTCAATTTAATGGTCCCGCTGAATTCATTTTCATTCCAAGTATTTCCAAAAACTGTAGGATGCAAACATGCTCTTACAAAAAGAAATCCCTTTTAGAGAAAAGAGCAGGGGTGGGAAGGGACTGTGTTTATTCAGATGGTGTCTTCTGTGATACTGATGGGTATCAGTGACACACAATATGCTTCCCCCCACCCACTCCTTTAGAGCAGGTTTCCTCTGCTTACATAGAAAGGTATATGTGATATTATGGATTTTTGTTTTTAAAAAATCAGTGTTTATTAGAGAAATTCAGGTTATGTGAGTGTTGGACTATGACTCTGGAGACCAGGGTTTAATACCCCGCTTTGCCATGAAATCCACTGGGTGACCATGGGTAAGACACATGCTCAAGCCTCACAGGAAGTCAATGGCAAACCTCCTCTGACAAAGCTTGCCAAGAAAATCCCATAAGTCAGAAATGACTTGAAGGCACACAACAACAACGTGACATATAATTCAGAGACACAACAGTGTTAGTCTGGAATATCAGTATGCAGAGAGATTTTGTAACACTTTTAAGACTAATAAGTTTTAGTATACTTGCTCTATTTAGAATACTCTGCTTTACTTGTTCAACTTCCTCAGATGCATGGAGTTAACAATAAAGTATAGCCTGCAGAAAGGTTTGTCTCAGCCAAATAATATTGTAGGAAGATGCAGGGGAAATGTGTTGTCTTCACAATCAATTAGCTTCTTTGAGGGGAGATGTGTAGAAGCCATGCAAGGCATAAGAAGGAACTATACAGCCATGGCGCAAAATCCTTTCACACTACACAAATAAAGCACTATGATTCTACATTACCTGCCATAGCAACATCCTTGGGAATCCTGGGATTTGTATTTAGGGAGGGTTATTTAGAAAAATTCGCAGCCAGAGAACTCAAGTGCCTCCCCAAACTACAGATTCAAGGATTCCACAAGACAGAAATGGCAGTTAAAGGGGAATCATAGTGTTATAACTGTGTGGTGTTAAAAGACTACAGGGAAAGACCCTCAAGTCTCCCATTTACTTCACCTGAGCTGATATTTGTGAAGGTCTTGGGTTCCTGCTTGAGTAGGCCACACGGCACTTCTTCCTGTTCCAGCTTGACCGTCACTTCAGAAAACCCTGATCAGGAGAAAATAGTAAGAAAATGGGATTTAGAGCAGGGAGACACTGACCTTCCAGACTACAAAAGAGGAGAGCTGGCTTAGCTTTCATATACATTTTACAGCAGGAGTGGGAAACTTTGGGGACTCAAGATGTTATTGGACTTCGACTCATATAACCATCACCACTGGCTCTGTTGTTTGAAGCTGATGGCGTCTGCAGTCCAACAACATCTGAGCGACACCACATTCCCCATTCTTGCTCTCAGTGTAAATACTGAGAGTAAATACGTAATTCTTAAAGACATCAGATCTTGTTATCTAACCTGCATTGGGCTGTGATGGAGCATCCATTTTCTCCAAGGCAGTCTGATCGGGAAAGCAAGGTTTTTGCTCTGGCCAGGAAATCAAATCAGGCTTAACAAGTGCAAATCCTGCTCAGAGAAAAAGAGACAGAGAAAATGAATTTTCATGGGCATTAGGATCTGAATAAGGAGTTGGGTGCTAAAAAATGACCCAACAATACTCATATATGTGCCCTGGTAATGCAGTGGTTAATTGCCGGTACTGCAGCCACAACATTGTGAGTTCGATCCCGCAGGGCTCCAGGTTGACTCAGCCTTCCATCCTTTCATAGGTCGGTAAAATGTGCACCCAGCTTGTTGGGGCAATTATTTTATTTTATTTTATTTTTATTTTTATTTATTTATTTCTATCCCACCTTTCTCCCAAAAAAAGGACCCAAGGTGGCTCACAATATAAAAACACATCAAAACAACATTTTTAAAAATAATTAAAATAACCTAATTAAAACAGTAAAAAGTTAAAATTTAAACATACAAAATTACAGATTGAGAGTGCTTAGAGAGTGCTGAGTTCACCATGAAGCAGTATAGAAATGTAAAGCATTATTTATGGTCCAAAACTCCAATCAAACAGAAAAGCCCCTGTAGGTCACCTGATTTGATCTCTGGGAAGGTCTCCGGATCCTCCTGGTTCAGGCCACATGGCTCCTCTTCTTGTTCCTCCTTGATTCTTATATCAGGAAACTCTGATCAACAGAAAGGGATGAGAAAAATGGGGTTTAAAATAACAAATCGATTCAGTAATTCTTTTATTCTATAAAAAAGGACAATTTTCCAGTAAAAAAATATTCTTGAACAAGAGTGGAAAAGATATGCCTTCCCCCTAGATACTGTTGGACTACAAGTCCCATTAGACCTCACCACTTACTATGCTGGCTAAGGCTGTGGCTCATAAAGCCCGACAACATCTGGACAGCCATACCTTCCTTTCTCCTACTCTAGTGTTTAGTGCCAATATTATTTATTTTTATTTATTTTATTTTTATATCTCCTTTCTCCCAGAAAGGGACCCAAGGCAGCTCACAAATAAAAACATTTCAAAAACACATCCCAATAAAACACAATTAAAAACATGAAATAAAGACAATATAAAATTACATACATTAAAAACTACAATACTCACCCCAACTAACAAACACCCCATATAAAAGGCATCTTACACCATGTATATTGTGACATTTTAATTTTGTAAGCCGACTCGATTACTTCGGCAGAGGGGCAGGATAGAAATAAATTTTATTATTATTATTATCCTTATTTGTTCTCTCACCTGTGTTAGGCTGTGAGGCAAAATCCATTTTCTCCAAGACAAGCTGGTCCAGAAACCAGGGGTCCTGCTCAAACCAGGAGATCAAATCAGTGCAATTCCTGTGTCAAAAATACACGGAAAGAAAAAGAAAGAGAGAGGGAGGGAGTTTGAATGAGGATCTGATGTATAGATTTGTTGTTGCTGTTGTGCCTTCAAGTTGTTTCCAACTAATGGCAACCCTAAGGAAAACCCATTGTGAGATTGCTGCTTGCTAATCCAACCCACAGAGATGGAAGAGCCCCCAAGGGTCATCCAATCCAACCCACTGCCAGGACAAGAATATGCACAGCCAAATTTATTTATTTATTTATTTTTATCCCACCTTTCTCCCAAATTGGGACCCAAGGCACCCCCCATTCAACCCTATGTTTAAAAACTCCAGTGAAGAAGAATCTGGGGTGTAATACAAGTTTCCCAGGGGTTTAGTCCTTTTTAAAGGAAACTTACATATACAAATATGAAAGATAAACCTGCTAGTGTCTGTCTTTCATTAGCAGAACAGCAGAAATGTGACCCTGAATATTTTTTTAATCTAAACTTGTTTTCTTCAGGAATGAAGAGTGACTCAGAAAGACAACAAGCATGTACGTAGTTTAAAAAAATAATAATGATTTTAATAAATAATTACATAACATAAAGAAAACCCTAAATCCTAATCTGACTAAGATGGTTTGGGTAAAGAGAGAAAGCATTACCATCTTTTATCTAGCAGGAAGATGGAGAAGAGAGACTTAAGGAGAGAGGGACCTAAAGAAGAATCCCTACCTATATAATGAGGGGAAAGAGAATGTATACTGTATATACTCATGTATAAGTCTAGAAATTTTAGTCAAAACATTGACCCCAAAACTACAAAAACCTGAGCCGACTTATCCATGAGTCAATGTAAGTACTGTACTTTAACTCTTATAAAAAAAGGGAATCATCTCCTGGTGAAAGGCAAGAGTCTAATCCGTCCTGGAAGCACTGACTATTTCTACTATTTCATCCATTCAACCTTTAGTATGAACACATTTCTAGACTGCTAGAAATAGTGCAAATTGAGTCCACTTTAACTGTCCTGGCTCAGGGCTAGGGAATCATGGGAACTGTATTTTTTTCTGAGACATTGAGCCTTCTCTGTCAGAGAGCTCTGGTGCCACAATAAACTACAGTTCCCATGATTCCCTAGCACTGAGTCAGGGCAGTTAAAGTGGACTCAATTTGCACTATTTCTGGCAGTCTGTAAAGGCCCAAAGTTTGGAACCACTGCAAGGTATTCAAACTTACTGATATTCTTCACACGCTTACAGGGGTAGGCAACCTTTCCCCTTTAAGGGCCGAGGGACTTCAGCTCCCAGAAGCCTCAGCCATGTTGGCCAATAGTCCCATGTTGGCCAATAGCTCCTGGGATTCTGGGAGCTGAAGTCCCTCGGCCCTTAAAGGGGAAAGGTTGCCTACCCCTGCGCGGCTATGATGTCTTCAACAGGACACACTTTTCCAGGTGAGATCTCAACAAACCAATACGGACGCATTCTCCTAACACAGACTCTGGCTGCATCCGCACTGAAGAAATAATCCAGTTTGACACCATTTTAACTGCCATGGCTCAATACTATGGAATCCTGGGAACTGTAGTTGTTTATGGGACCGGAGTTCTCTGACCGAGAAGGCTAAATGTCTCACAAAACTACAATTCCCAGAATTCCATAGCAATGAGCCACGGCAGTTAAAGCGGTGTCAAATTGGATTATTTCTGCAGTGTGGATGCAGCCTCCATCTCCAGACTCACTTTCAGCCACCAAAAGCTTGGGCTTCAACTCTTCTCACATCCATAGTTTTGTGAAGAACTAGTAGATTTCGTTAGATCAAGTTGGGCCACATGCATTGTTTTTGTGGTTCTCGCAGCCCCCCCAGGAAGTCATTTTTTGGGCAAAAAATTGTCTTTCCAAAAAAAACCTGCCCCCCAAAATGACCTCTGGTGGCGTGGGGATATTTTCACCATGTTTTGGGGGTCCTTTTAGGCCCGAAAAAGACCCTTTTAAAAGCTAGATGCAAACTAGAAGTGACTTTTGGTCCCTTCCTGGTTTGAAAAGAAACACCTTTCCTGGGCTTAAAACATTACATTTTAAATGATGAATTTAAATGTGGATCCTTTTAATATGTGTATATCTTATTTGTCCTTTTAAGCTGATGTGTATTTTTTAACTAATGTGGTTTTCTGTTAATTGTTGTTGTTCTCCACCTCAATCCATGAGGGAGTGGTGGGTTAGAAATAATTATTATTATTATTATTATTATTATTATTTGTAATTTATGTTTCCCAGGATTTTAATCCTTTTTAAAGGAAACATACATATACAAATATGAAAGATAAACCTGTTAGAGTCTGTCTTTCATTAGCAGAACAGCAGAAATGTGACCCTGACTATTTTTTAATCTAAATTTGCTTTTCTTAAAGAACGAAGAGTGACTCAGAAATACAAGCATGTAGTTTGTAGTTTAAAAAACCAGTAATAACGGCTTTAATAAATAATTACATAACCAAAAAAACCCTAAATCCTAATCTAACTAAAGATGGTTTGGGTAAAGAGAGAAAGCATTACCATCTTTTATCTTCCAGGAAAATGGAGAAAAGAGACACTCTAACTGTAAGACTAACTGTCTAGAATACTGAGAGAGAGAGAGAGAGAGAGACAGTTAGACTTAAAAAGAGAGAGACCTAAATAGGAATCCTTATCTATATAATGAGGGAAAAGAGAATGCATGTTTCTTTCAACAATAATAAGAATAATAATTCTTATTATTATTAAAATAGCAGCTAAAAATAGCAAAAATGTCCCCACAGTCCTTAAAGGGCCGCACTTTTGAAGGCAAAAATTGGGGGGGGGGATGGTTTGCAGTGGTGCCTCAGCAAACTACAAATCCCAGGATATGCTGTGGCAGTTAAAAGTGGTGTCCAACTGCTTTAATTTTGCAGTGGATAGGAAGGAGCCAGCGTGGCATAGTAGTTTGAGCATTGGACCACACCTCTGGAGAGCAGGGTTCGATTCCCAGCTTGGCCATGGAAACCCATTGGGTGACCCTGGGCAAGTCACACTCTCTCATCCTCAGGGGATGTAAATGGCAAACCCCTTCTGAAGAAACTTGTGGGGTGACTTAAGTTTCCTAGGGGTGTAACCATTTTAAAGGAAACAAAAAAACAAACAAACCACAAATATGAAAGCTAAACCTGTCGGAATCTATCTTTCATTAGCAGAACAGTAGAAAAGTGACCCTGGCTAGATAATCTAAAGGCCTTTGCAGACTGCCAGAAATAGTGCAAATTGAGTCCACTTTAAGGGTTAGGGTTAGGGTTAGGGAATCATGGGAAGTGTATTTTATTGTAGCACTAGAGCTCTCTGACAGAGAAGGCTCAATGTCTCAGAAAAAAAATTCCCATGATTCCCTAGCACTAACCCTAACCCTTAAAGTGGACTCAATTTGCACTATTTCTGGTAGTCTGCAAAGGCCCTAAATCTACTTTCCTAAAGAATAAAGACTGATTAATAAATAAATAAATAAATAACAAAAAGGTAGTTTGTAGTTTAAAAGAGAACAATAATAATGGCTTTAATAAATAATTACATAGCAAAAACTAAATCCTAATCTAACTAAAAATGGTTTGGGTAAAGAGAGAAAGCATTACCATCTTTTATATAGCAGGAAGATGGGGAAAGGGACTGTTTTGCTAACAGTCGGATTAGAGGCACTAGCAGTCAGACTAACAGTTTAGACCAGTGATTCCCAAACTTTGGTCCTCCAGATGTTTTGGACTTCAGCTCTCAGAGTTCCTGATGGCTGGCCAAGCTGGTTGGGACTTCTGGGAGTTGAAGTCCAAATATTTGGAGGACCAAAGTTTGGGAATCACTGGTTTAGACTCTTGAGAGAAAGAGAGACAGTTAAGTCTTAAAGAGAGAGAGAGAGACCTAAGTAGGAATCCCTACCTATATAAGGAAGGGAAAGAAAATGCATAAGTTTCTTCAACAATAATAATAATAATTCCTATTATTATTAAAACAGCAGCTAAAGATGGCAAATATGTCCCCACAGCCTTTAAAGGGCTGTGCATTTGGAGACAAAAATTGGGGGAAGGTTTGAAGTGGTGTGTGTGTGTGCTCTCTAGTGTTTCCTAAGAATGGGGGGGTCTAATGCAGCCCCATAAAAATGTGAACTAGGGCCTGTACAGACTGCCAGAAATAACCCAGCTTGAGACCACTTTAACTGCTCTGACTCAATGCTAGGGAATCATGGGAATTGTAGTTTTTTTCTGAGACATTGAGCCTTCTCTGTCAGAGAGCTCTGGTGCCACAATAAACTACAGTTCCCATAATTCCCCAGTACTGAGTCAGGGCAGTTAATGTGGTCTCAAACTGGATTATTTCTGGCAGTCTGTTCAGGCCCTAACATGCTCCCTTCTAAGGGACAATAGGGGATAGGAAGCAATGTCCTCCTCAGTGTCTGGGACAGGCCTGCACAACATACGGCCCAGAGGCCGCATGCGGGCCGCCAAAGGATTTCAGGCGGCCCGCAAGGATGTGGAATGACTTCAAGGCTCCTCCGCTGACCCACTATCTCCTGAGGAGAAGGTCAGGCAGAGGAGTAGGAAGGAGGACAGGCAAACATTCGCCCTACAAGTGTCCTCCTCCACCTGTCATTCTCCTGAGAAGGCCAGGCAGTGGAGGAGAAAGAGGGGCAAACATTCACCCCTCAAGGCTCCTCCATCGCTTGGCCTTCTTCTGAGGAGAGGTCCAAGCTGAGGAGGACAAGGACAAGCAAGGCTGCTCCACCGCTTGGCTTTCTCCTGAGGATAGGGACGGGAAAGAAGGAGGAGGAAAAGGATGGAATTAATATTAATTAATTCTAATTTAATTAAAACCTATCTGCGGCCCTAAGAAGTTTAGCCTATTTTAATTTTGGCCCCTACCTACAGCCAAGTTGCACAAGCCTGGTCTAAGATCTCTTCCACAGTGCAGAAATAAAACAGAGTGACACCACTTTACCTGTCATGGCTCCATCCTGTAGAATCCTGGGGTTTATAGTTTGGTGAGGTATAGTTTCAGCCTGGTCTCTCAGAGAGGTCTGGTGCCTCAGCAAACTACAAATCCCAGGATATACTGTAGGATATAGCCATGGCAGTTCAATGTGGTGTTAAACTGATTTAATTTTGCAGTGGATAAGAAGGAGCCAGCATGGCGTAGTGCTTTGAATGTTGGGGTACATCTCTGGAGACCGGGGTTTGATTCCCATCTCGGCCATGGAAACCCATTGGGTGACCCTGAGCAAGTCACACTCTCTCAGCCTCAGAGGATGTAAATGGTGATAGAATTGACAATTTGGATTCAACACACACAAAAATATATAGATATACGTATGTATATGTATGACTTACACACATTACATGCTAGATGGGTGGACTTTATTAAAGATATACTCTAAAAAGACATCTATAAATAAGGGTAAATTTGAGCAGAGGGGAGATGTAAACAGGGGTGGAGATAATATATTTATTTTAGGCATTTGTGAATTGTTGTATAGTTTAATGACATCAGCCAATAATGTTACAAGGGTGGAAAAATACTGCCAGGCAAAGGGAATAAAACCACGCTGTGTCAAGTCTAGGTCACCCTTCTTGCAAGAATGTTAACTAATAAATTGAAATTACTGCTTCACTTGTTTTGTCCTGATTAATTTGATTTGGTACTTTAGGACTTAGAAAACTGTAACTCACAAATGGCAAACCCCTTCTGAAGAAACTTGCTTCGGTTTACTTTAGGGTTGCCATAAGCTGAAAATTACATGAAGGCACACTATACACAAATATACCCAGCGGCCCCCAAACACTAACTGATGTCAGAGAACTGGTGCCACATTAAACTACAGTTCCCATGATTCCCTAGCACTGAGCCAAGACAGTTAAAGTGGTCTTAAACTGGATTATTTCTGGCAGTATGTTCAGGCCCTAAAAGAAAACATCAGAGTGATTTTAAATCTAATTGAATATCATGAGATAAACAATGAGAGGAGGCTGGCCCTGATCTTTATAGATCTTGAAAAAGCCTTTGACAATGTCCATTGGGACACAATGTGGGAAATTATGGAAAGAATAGAAATAGGCAAAACCTTTCTGAACTGGGTAAAAGCAATTTATACAAGCAAAGAGCAAGAATAATCATAAATGGGGAAAAACTAATTATATAACTATACAAAAGAGCACACGTCAGGGTTGGCCTCCATCCCCTCTCCTATTATTGTGTTAGAAATTTTGCTTAGATATATAAGATCAAATCAGAATATAAAAGGTGTTAAGATTAAAGGAGACGAATTCAAAACAAGAGCTTACGCAGATGATCTGGTCATCTCACTAAGCGACCCCTTGAATGAGGCAAAGGAATAATAGAATTGGAAAACTTTGAAAAGATATCGGGTCTAAAAACAAATAAAAATAAAACAAAAATCATCACTAAAAATATGAATCAAGAGGAAAGCCAGAACCTAAGTTATAACACAGATATTTTATGGAGTAAGAAAGTTAAATATTTAGGTGTGGTGCTAACAAATAAAAACTCTGATTTATTTGTAAATAACTATAAACACACATGGCAACAAATTAAAGAAAATCTACAGAGATGGAGAGAGTTAAAAATCTTATTGCTAGGCAGAATAGCCACCATAAAAATGTGTATTCTTCTCAAAATGCTATTTCTCTTTCAAACACTGCAAATGATAAGAAATAAAGTGGTCTTTAAAGAATGGCAAGAAGAAATAAATGTGTTCATCTGGGATAAAAACAGACCCAGGATAAGACGCAAATATCTGCAAGACGTAAAAGAAAGAGGCAGTCATTCTCCACCAGATTTAAGAATCTATTTTGATGTATGCAGCTTAATGTGAATCAAAGATTGGTTAACCCTTAAAAAATAGGAAATTATTAAAATGAGAAGGATCGACTATAAGATATGGTTGACATGCATACCTGTTTTATAATAAAAGTAAGATCAATAGAGATTTTGCAAACCACTACATATGAAATACATTATTAGAAATGTGGGAAAAGTATAATATATGCACTAAAATTCCTATATGGACCTCCCCCCATGATGCATTGTTTAAATCAGACCCATGGGGGGGGGGGGATGAAAATGGTTAACTTATAAAGATATATTGTCCAAGCAAAACAATAACTTCAAACTAAAATCAGCCAAGGAATTGAGGAAAGAAGGGGAAAAAAATCACAAACTGGTTTAAATATATGCAACTAAGGAGTTTATCACACAGGGAAAAATTGGGTGATTAACCCGTCAAAATCACGCAATTATGATTAAAACGTGATTAAAATATGATTAACACAAGAGCCATTATCCTGTGGATAACCAGGGAATAACCAGGCAATAAACAGCAAAAACTCATTCACAGGAAAATTCTGTGAATGAGTTGTTGCTGTTTCTTACCTGGCTATTCACGGGATAATGACACTTTAATGACGTTTCACCTTGACGTTGTGTGAAAACCATGAGCGCAATTGCGGGATTATAACGGGTTATTCCTGGGATAATAGTGCTTTGAACACAGCGTTGTGTGAAAACCATTCATGCAATTGTGGGATTATGACAGGTTTAATCACCGTTTATACTTCCAATTATCCCCCATGTGATAAACTCCTAAGAGATAGATTCTATAAGACCATTCAGGAGGAGGGAATTGAACAAACAAATTCAGAACGTGAGGATATATTAGGCTCTGACAAAAAGGCACTAATATCCAGTTTATACAAGTATCTATTAAAACTGTATATGGAAGACGAAAATATAAAAGAAAATATGACAAAATGGGTGCAAAACTTTGGGTACAATTTACAGTTGGAACAATGGGGAAAAACCCGGGGGGAAAGGTTAAAATATACAAAATGCCAGGACTTAAAGGAAAACTACTATAAAATATTTTATAGATGGTATCTCACAGCAGATAGGATCGGTAAAATATATTGTAACTCTCAGAATAATTGCTGGAAATGTCAAAAAGAAAAAGGGACTCTATTTCATATCTGGTGGACCTGTAAAAAAGCAAAGAACTTCTGGAATCTTATAAGACAATCAATTAATAAGATAAATCTAAAAATGAGACCAGAAATCTTTTCACTCAATATGATAGATGAATAAAAAGAGAAAAAAATATGGTCGAATTATTTTTATATGATTGTTGCTGCCAGACTGGTCTTTGTTAGATACTGGAAAAACAAAAAAACCAACAGAATTAGAAGAGTGGGAACTTAATATATGAGATAATAGATATGGACAAAATGACTAGACAGCTACAAGAGGAAGAAGTAAATAAATATTATAAAGACTGGGAAATGGTAATATTATATTTATCCCAAAGGTGGGAGGAAGTAACAACTTTAAAATTCAATAGAAAACAAAGTTGAGTAAATGGATCTAGCAATCCATAACATGTGTTAGTAAATACAAGGTTAATATAGTTGTAGTAAGTGGTAAATGATGCAAAGAAGGATGAAATTGCATGTTATAACATAATACTGTACATCATAGGAATGTAAGACCTGTTCATAATCAGGTCAGAAGAAACAGAGAATAACCAGAGCAGAAGGGAGAAAAAGGAAGTCTTGCTGGGAAACACCTTAAACAAAGAAGAGGGAAGCACTTCAAAGCTGGTAATAAAAGTGTAGCTGTTTTAAATTTAAACTCAGTAAATTAGCATGAAGATGTAAGTTTAGTCAATGTTTAGAATTAGTCAGATTTGTTTCCTATATATGTCAATATGGTTTTTTAAAGTTCTTTTTCCAATGTTTGTTTGTATTTGTCTGGCTGGTTCTTGTTTTTCCATGTATTTACTTTTCCAATATCTACGTGTGTGTACATGCATACAACTCAGTACAAAAGGCAGAATCATACAAGCCACTGTATTCCCTATTACCATCTATGGATGTGAGAGCTGGACAGTCAAGAAAGAAGATAGGAGGAAAATCAATGCATTTGAGAGAATGTGGGGCTGGAGAAGAGTGCTGAGGATCCCATGGAGAGCCAAAGGAGAAACAAATGGGTCTTAGAGCCGATCAAGGTAGAGGTATCCCTAGAAGCCAAGATTACAAGGCTCTTAGACTGTCGTACTTTGGACATATCATGAGAAGGCATGAATCGTTGGAAAAGACAATAACATTAGGAAAGGTGGAGGGAAGTAGAAAAAGAGGAATGGTAGATGGATGGACTTTATTAAGAGACCACGAATACGAGTTTGCAGAAGCTGGGCAGAGCAGTAGACAGGGAGCCTGGAGATGTCTCATCCATAGGGTCGCCCTGGGTCAGGGGTAGGCAACCTAAGGCCCGGGGGCCGGATGCGGCCCCCTGAGGCCTTTGAACCAGCCCCAGGCCTGTCCTGCCGCCGCCGGCGCCCCCGCCATGATGATATTGATTATTGTTGTTATTACTTGTTCTTGGGGTTTTCTTGGCAAAATCTCCACAGGGGTTTTGCCATGGCTTTTCTGGGACTGAGAGAGTGTGCATGCATATTTTTTATTTATTTATTTTAAATATTTATTTATTTATTTATTTATTTATGGTGCTTCGGCCCCCCAATTGTCTGAGGGACAGCAACCCGGCCCCCGGCTCAAAAAGGTTGCCTACCCCTGTCCTGGGTCAAGATTGACGCAAAGGCAATTAACAAAACAAAAAAGATATAAATGTAATGTATGTTATATTCTATACTTCTATATTTTATATGTCTATATTTGTATATTTCTTTTTTATATGTTTAGATTGTAAATATTCTTAATTTTTTTTTTAAAAAAAGAATTAGTTAAAAAGCAGAATCGTCTTTTTTAGCTTGCAAATTCAAAACTGAACACTAGATGGCACCAAGTCGAAGTAAGAGGAAAGCCCTGCATGCTGAGTAAACTGAAGCTGCATCTGCACTGCAGAAATAATCCAGTTTGACACCACTTTAACTGCCATGGCTCAATGCTATGGAATCCTGGGATTTGTAGTTTGTTGTGGCACCAGAGCTCTCTGATGGCTAAATGTCTCACAAACTACAATTCCCAGAAATCCATAGCATTGAGCCATGGCACTTAAATTGGTGTCAATTTGGATTATTTCTGCAGTGCAGATACAGCCTCAGAGAGGGGAAATCTCACTGTGCCAAGTTGTCTGAGGCTGCATCAAAAATTGCAGAAATAATCGAGTTTGATATCACTTTTTAACTGTCATGGCTAATGATATGGAATCCTGGGAATCATAGTTTTGTGAGACATTTAGCTTTTTCTCTCATTGAGCTCTGGTGCCACAACAAACTACAGATCCCAGGATTCCATAGCACTGAACCACAGTAGTTAAAGTGGTGTCAAACTGGATTACAGTCACCCCTCAGTTCACCACGACTTGACATCTGCGGTTTTGAATATTCACAGAGGGGTAACTTCCATTAAAATCAGTGGGCAGAAAGGAAGACAATCTTGCATAAAATACAGATAAATTAAATAAATCCAGAAAACATAGGATAAAGAATAAAGCCTATCACAAAAATAAGGACATATAGTTTGAGTCTTCCATATCCAAAACATTTACGAACAAAGATTTTTTTTTATTTTTTATTTTTTATTTTTTTTTTTTTTTTTTTGGATTTTGGAATACGTGTATTTGCATATACAAGATGGAGCCAGTGTGGTATAGTGGTTTGAGTGCTGGACTGTGACTCTGGTGACCAGGGTTCGAATCCTGGCTGAGCCATGGAAGTCACACTCTCTCAGCCTCAGGGAAAGGCAGTGGCAAACCTCCTCTGAACAAATTTTGCCAAGAAAACCCCATGGCCCATAGGCTTAGGGTCCCCATAAATGGGAAATGACTTGAAGGCACACAACAACAAATAATTGGAATTCACTGCTTCACTCAACACGGGGAACAACTTTTCTCTCTGGGCAATGGCATAAATATATGGAACACACAGGATACACCTCATTTTAACTGCCATGGCTCCATTACACTCTGTCAGTCTCAGAGGATGGCAATGGCAAACCCTTTCTCAACAAACGCGCCAAGAAAACCCCATGATTAGTTCATGTTAGGGTCACCATAAGTAAGAAATGACTTGAAAGCACACAACAACAAACATAAAGAGAGATCTTGACGATGGGACCCAAGTCTAGACACAAAAATCATTTATGTTTCATATGCACCTGACACACATAGCCTGAAGGCAATTTTATACAGTGTTTTAAATATTTTTGTTCATGAAACAAAGTTTGTGTACGCTGAACTATGTGAAAATAAAAGTGTCAGTATTTCAGCCACTCACGAATACAGTTTTGGATTTTGGAATATTCTGGATTCAGAATTCTGGATAAGGGAGACTCAACCTGCACTAAATTAAACCAGCGTGAGGTAGTGGTTTGTGTGTTGGATTTGGAGTCTGGAGACCAGGTTTCAAACCCCTGTTCAGTCATGGAAACCCACGGAAAGCAATGGCAAACCTGCTCTGAATCACTCTTGTCATGAAAATCCTACATGAAAATCACCACAAAAGTTGGAGTTTACTTAAAAGCGCATAGCAACAAGAACAAAAATAAGGTTAATACAACATGGAGGCAACACTGTGCTCTCCATAATTAACCTACAATCCTTTGGTTGGCAGCCATACCTCTTTCTTGTGGCAGGCTTTCCCCTAGCTTTCACTTGGTTCGCCTCTCTCATTGGGGGAGGTAAAGGCTGGAAACCCACTGGTACATTATGCCAGTGTAACTGTGCTATGCATTCTCCAATGTGGTGTAGTGGTTTGAACACTGGACTGCAACTCATGAAACCCAGTGGGTGACAAAAGGGAAGATTCTAAGTATAAATTATGAGATGAGGCTGGACATTTATCTTTTAAATATGTTAAACAAAATTCCAACACAGATTGAAAGAAAATATTTACAAATCATATTATGTATGATAACGGCAGCGAGAATGATATCAGCACAGTACTGGAAAAGACAAGAGACACCAGAAATAGACATTTGGTTATTTAAACTAGTAGAAATGATTGAAATGGATAAACTAACTGCTGGTTTAAATCACAAAGATAAAGAGGTCATTAAAAAGGCATGATTCAAAATTGACTGAGGGCCTTTGCAGACTGCCAGAAATAGTGCAAATTGAGTCCACTTTAACTGTCCTGGCTCAGTGCTAGAGAATCATGGGAATTGTATTTTTTTCTGAGACATTGAGCCTTCTCTGTCAGAGAGCTCTGGTGCCACAATAAACTACAGTTCCCATGATTCCCTAGCACTGAGTCAGGGCAGTTAAAGTGGACTCAGTTTGCACTATTTCTGGCAGTCTGCAAAGGCCCTATTGTAAACTAAAGTGGAAATAGATTGTAGGAACATGAAGCAGACCAAGTTAGAAAATGAACAAAATAATAAGTACAGTTAAAATTACCTAAAATTAGAATATGCTCTAAGGCTTTGTTATAATTTTGTGCTTTTCTTTTATAGCTTCTTTGTTTATTCTTTTTTATTTTGTTGGTTATAAAATAAGTAAATACAATTATGGAGTAATTAAGAACATGTTGCTGGAGAAACAGAGGAAGTGAATGTTGGAAGTATTTCTTTTATTGTATATATGTAAAGAATAAGTATTTTTAACATTAATAAAATTTAATTAAAAAAAAAAAAAGAAACTCATTGGATGACTTGGGCAAGTCGCACTCTCTCAGAGGATGACAATGGCAAACCTCCTCTGAAGAAACTTGCCAAGAAAAATCTATGATAATATTGCCTTAAGGTCTCCATAAGACAGAAACTATTCAAATGCACAAAGCAACAACAATAACAACAACAACAACAACCTGTGCTGGCATAGGTAACAGCTTCACTGCTTCTATTGAACGAAAAGGAAAGGATTCTTACCTAAGGAGACCAAATTGTCATAATTCTCTTGCATAACTCTCCGGTACAAAGCTCTCTGATTCCAATCCAAGAGAACCCATTCTTCTTCTGTGAAGTACAGAGCCACTTTCTCAAAGGTTACTACATCCTGGCAAAACAAGAACAAAAACAACCTCATTATACTTTCCTTCACATATACAGAGGCCCTTGGGATCCGCTGGGATTTGATTCCAGGACCCACCCACCACGGTGGATACCAAAATCCAAGGATGCTCAAGTCCCATGAAATACAACAGCATAGGAAAATCGTGTTCCTTACATTCAAAAATTATCATTATCATCATCATCATCATCATCATCATCATCATCTAAAATAATATAAAATAGCAAAATCAAGGTTTGCTTTTTGGAATTTATGTATTTTTGGAATATTTTCAAGCCATGGATAGTTGAATCCGTGGATAAAGCATCAGTGGATATGGAGAGCTGACTGTATTTTGTCTGTGGTCCCTATGCCAATCTTTCAACGGCAAGTAAACATTACTGAATGTAACTAGAGACAATAGCCAAAGTGGAGAAGTGAACCAATGACAAAGTCCCCCATGATATTCTTGCAAACAAGATAGGAAAATGTGGGGTAGACTATACAACTGTTAGCTGGATTAGTAACTGGTTGACTGACCGAACCCAAAGGGTACTTAGCAATGGCTCCTCTTCATCCTGGAGAGAAGTGACCAGTGGGTTGTCCAGTGGGGTTCTGTCCTGGGCCCAGGGCTATTCAACATCTTTATCAACGACTTGGATGAAGGAATAGGGGGCATGCTTCTCAAATTTGCAGGTGACACCAAATTAGGAGGAATAGCTAATACCCCTGAAGACAGGATGAAATTCAGAATGACCTTAAAAGATTAGAAAGCTGGGCCAAAGCTAACAAAATGAATTTCAACACGGAGAAATGTAAGGCATTGCACTTAGGGGGGAAAAATGAAATGCACAGATATAAAATGAGGGACACCTGGCTTAACACGACTATGTGTGAAAGGGATCTAGGAGTCCTAGTAGACCACAAGTCGGACATGAGTAAACAGTGTGGTGTAGCAGCTAAAAAGGCCAATGCGATTTTGGGCTGCATTAAAAGAAGTATAGTATCCAGATCAAGGGAAGTAATAGTGCCACTCTATTCTGCTTTGGTCAGGCCTCACCTGGAATCCTGTGTCCAGTTCTGGGGACCACAATTCAAAAAGGATGTGGAGAAACTGGAGTGTGTCCAAAGGAGGGCGACTAAAATGGTGAAGGGTCTGGAAACTATGCCCTATGAGGAATGACTTAGGGAGCTGGGGATGTTTAGCCTAGAGAAGAGACGGTTAAGAGGGGATATGATATCCCTGTTTAAATATTTGAAGGGATGTCATATTGAGGAGGGAACAAGCTTGTTTTCTGCTGCCCCAGAGAATAGGACACAGAACAACGGATGCAAGCTACAGGAAAAGTGATTCCACCTCAACATTAGGAGGAACTTCCTGACGGTGAGAGCTGTTCAAAAGTGGAACGCACTCCCTCGGAGAGTGGTGGAGTCTCCTTCTTTGGAGGTCTTTAAATAGAGGCTGGATGGCCATCTGTAGGGGATGCTTTGATTGTGATTTCCTGCATGGCAGGGGGTTGGAATGGATGGCTCTTGTAGTCTCTTCCAACTCTATGAGTCTATGATTCTATGACATTAGGTGACTAATCCTAGCTGCATATGCTATGCAGGAGATACTAGATTCAGCATCTGGCATCTCTAACTGAAAGGATCAAGAGGTATTGGGAAAGACCTTGGTCCAAAACACATTGCAGAAATAATCCAATTTGAGACTGCATTATCTGCCCTGGCTCAGTGCAAGCAAATCCTGGGAATTGTAGTTTATTGTGGCTCCAGAGCTCTCTGATAGATAAGGCTAAAGGTTTCACAAAACTACAGTTCTCATGCAGTGTGTTTTGGACCTCAGTCTATAAAATGCAAATCTAAATTGAGCAATTAGAATCCAGTTTATTCAGGAAAAAAATGAGTGATGACTCGTGATGTGTCCCTCAAGGACACAAGGCACTCTTTGTCGCATCCCTTGAAACGCCATCTCGGACCCCCTGGGAGTGCCGGCACCCCAGGTTGGGAACCCCTGTTCTACACAATACCAGCTTGAGAAGACATGGCTCATTAGGGAAGACAATAATGTTTGGTAAGATAGAAGGCAGTAGGAAAAGGGGAAGAGAGGTGGAAAGACTCATTCAAGGAAACCACAGGTTGAATTTGCAAGACCTGAGCAGAGCTGTCGATAAGAGGGAGGCACAGAGGTCTCCTATTCATAGGGTCACCATAAGGCTATGTTGATTTGATAGTAAGTAACAAGAAGAGCAAACACTCTTTGCTGTGGACTACAATTTTGGAGACCAGAGTGCGATTTCCCGCTCGCCCATGAAACCATCTAGGGCAAGCCACACTCTCTCAGCCTTGGCAGATGGCAACTGCAAAGCCTCTCTGAACAAATCTTGCCTAGAAAACCCATGGCAGGTTCATCTTAAGAGTTGCCATAGGTGGGAAAGGACTTGACAGCATACAACAACAACAAACTGGAATTCACTGCTTCACTCAATATGGGGAACAACATTTCTGTCTGGGCAAATGCATAAATATATGGAACATCTCAGTTGCATCTCAGTTTCCTCTTTTATCTACTGTCTCCATATTATTCCCTGCAGAAGAGGAGCTGATATCAACTGAAGCCATCTGTCTCATATCTGACGCTTCCTCATATGATTCACCAATGATGCCTTCAAAAGAAGCTGCACCAGAACATATAAGTGAATGTTCTACATTTAACTTTTTAGTTGCCCTTTAGACAAGAAATCCCATCGAGGGTTGACCCTATGAATGAGAGACCGCCATGTCACTGTGTTATCAGCCGCCCTGCTCGGGTCTTGCAAATTCGGACTGGAGGCACCTGACTGGAGGGGTCATAAAATAGCAGCACATATTATTTAATTTATGCCTGTTGGATATTTATTGCCCAGGAATGGGAGGGCTGCTTGTGGAATCTGCTGCCTCCTAATGTGGCTAGCTTTACTGTATATACTCAAATATGCAAAAATGGCGGCTCACAAATGTTTGAGCCCCATTGAAAATAATGGTGTGTGCAGCGGGCGCACATAGGCACGCGCCACCATTATATCCCTCCCCGCTTGTCCCTCCCACGGAAAGCAGGACCACGGACTTGACGTCTGCGAATGGGGAGGGACAACTATATACAGTCGGTTCTTTTTTTAACTCTATTTTTACGTATACAGAATGATAAAACAGATTACATTCATAAATAAAGTTCTTTCCAACAAACAAATTCTTCATTGTTCTTAAATTGTCTTTTGCATATATTGTTATTTTCTTTTAGTTTTCATCCACATTTATATAACACTTCCTTCTGTAATTTACTATGTAAGAAAAACATATATTCACTCTTATCATCTTGACTTCAGATTGGCATATACAACATTTTCTTTTAGAATCTCTCTGGTTTGTTCAACCTAATTTAACTTATTTTGGCCAAATATTTGCCAGATTTATCTATATGTTCATTGTTCTAACACAGCCACTTTTTCCCCCCCAATATGTTACTACTGAAGACCATTCATCTTTTGTTCTGCTTATCTTCCCTTGGTTTGAACAATTAGTCAAAGTATCTAAATCTTGCATGTCCATCAATTTCATTAACCAGTCCTCTATATCTGGAGTTTCTTTTTCTTTCTGCCCTCGACTTATACATGAGGTTGACTTATAGCTGAATATATACAGTAGGTTCTAAGCCACTTTACCCCACTGATTCCATTCCCTTTCTCCCCGATCGAGCCTCAAATGTTTTGGGCCAGTCCTCCTTTCATCCCTGTACCTGAGGAACATCTATTGCAGCCATTTCCCAAGAAAGCAGCCATCCAATGACAATCCTGACTGTTGCGGTTGTAGCCTCTAAAGCAGGGGTAGGCAACCTTTCCCCTTTAAGGGCTGAGGGACTTCAGCTCCCAGAAGCCTCAGCCATGTTGGCCAATAGTCCCATGTTGGCCAATAGCTCCTGGGATTCTGGGAACTGAAGTCCCTCGGCCCTTAAAGGGGAAAGGTGGCCTACCCTTGCTCTAAAGACTTGGAAGAATGCAACTCTATAGTCAACATCTGCCAGAGGTTGATCACAGAATCATGGTGGAGGACCCACAAATGCCTAGAGAAGTGTTTTCTCCAAAACAACTCTATGGACAGCTTCTGGCAGAATTGTGCAGGAGGACCTAGAGATTACTCAAAAGAACATATTAATTAAAACCACAAATAATCAAACCCACAAAAATGAAAGCCACAAATGTGGAGGGCCGACTGTATTGCCAAAAAAGTCGTATGATCAACTGCAAAACAGTTCAGTCGGAGCTGACTTGAAGGCACACAACACCCACACAAACTTTCAAAGGCTATGTAAGAAGATACAGTTCTGTCCAACAACAGACTTATTGAGACTTGAAGTGTTAAAGCCACACATTCTGCTTGACCGAAAATTTGTTCTTTTTCTGACATGCAACCAAGATGAGAACCTGCCTAATCTATATATGGAGTCCTGACTGTTCATCTGGTGTGACTGGTTTTTTGAAGAGGTGTTGCTTTTAAGGCCCGTACTGTGTTAAAGATATTTCTTTCTGAGTTTCCTCGAAGGACAATTTTGTTTAAAAAAAATGAAAGATGATTCTATCAAACTTCAAAACGCAACTATTTTTGCAGAATGCCATGACAATTCTTTTCCAACTTTAAGAGGACAGAATAAATGCACACACATATCTTTGTTACTGTCATGAGCCTTCAGGTCAATTTTGACGTATGGTAACTATAGGCCTTTGCAGACTGCCAGAAATAGTGCACATTAAATTGAGGCACTGCCCTGGCTCAGTGCTAGGGAGTCATGGGAATTGTATTTTTTTCTGAGACATTGAGCCTTCTCTGTCAGAGAGCTCTGGTGCCACAATAAATTACAGTTCCCATGATTCCCGAGCACTGAGCCAGGGTAGTGCCTCAATTTAATGTGCACTATTTCTGGCAGTCTGCTTAGGCCCTATGTCTCTGGAGACCAGGTTTAAAATCCCAGCTTGACCATGGAAACTCAATGGGCGACCTTGGTCAAGTCACACTCTCTCAGCCTCAGAAGATGACAATGGCAAACCCCTCTGAAGAAACCTGCCAGGAAAACCCCATAATAGGGTCGCCTTAGGGTTGCCATAAGTCAGAAATAACTTGAAGGCACACAACACACACACACAGAGCAAGGTTTATTCAGAGGTTTGCCATTGGGGGCATCTGCACTGTAGAAATAATGCAGTCTGACACCACTTTAACCCTCATGGCCCCATCCTACAGAATTCTGGGATTTGTAGTTTTGTGAGGCCCGCCAGCCCTCTTTGGCAGAGAAGGCGAAAAAGACCTTGTAAAACTACAAATCCCAGGATTCCACAGATTGGAGCTGCAGCACTTAAAGTGGTGTCTAACTGTATTATTTCTGCAGAGTAGATGAACACACACACACACAGAGCCTTCCTAGTCTGAGTAAAGTCTACAGCACCTGGTACTCCCTGGCGGTCTCCCTCCCAAGTACCAACCAGGGCTGCCTCTGCTTAGCTTCTGGACTGTATCAAGAAAGCAGTATCTCTGCAGAGGGAAAGAAACTGCAGCCCTGGGACAGATCCCACCCTCTGCTTCTTGGGGCTGGGTCTTTCTTCCCCAACTCCATCTTTTACCAGGGATCCCCAAACACCGCCTTCTCTTCTTACCTGCTTTAAGTTTTCCAGGAGCCTCGCCTCGCTCCATTTTAGGAACCAGAGTGGGGGCGGTGTTTCCGAGGGGCTCCTTTCCATGCTACACCGCTTAGGTTGGAGTACGCCTTCTCGTCGGTCATTTTCCTGTCATGTGACTGAAGCCTTGCCAGGCGCCTGGCAAGAGCAGCGCAAGGCCTTCCATTCTACTTACTGCCTGAGTGGCGGAGTTCCTTGTGTTTGGCCATTGGTCCGTCAAGGAAATGAGTCCCCCACGATCTGCATCTACACTGCCAGACTTTCTTTCTTTCTTTCTTTCTTTCTTTCTTTCTTTCTTTCTTTCTTTCTTTCTTCTTTCACTTCTATGCCACCTTTCTCCCAAGGCGGCTCACCAGACAAAACATTAATAAAACATGACATCTGGTAAATCTTTGTGTACTAACTGCTAGATTAAAAATAACATACAAAAAGTAAAGCAAGATTGGGCCCCAGTATTGCTATACTGTAAGAAGGAAAGTTTACATTTATAAAGATATTAATTTTTTTTAAAGCTAAGATATTTGTGATCAAAATAAATTAAGTTTGTTGGTTTAACAGACAGAGGAACTGGTGAAAAATACTGTACTTGAAGTGAAAATAAGATTTAAAGGATAAAAGTAATAATAATAATAATAATAATAATAATAATAATAATAATAATAATAATAATATTTATTTGTATCCTGCCCCTTTGAGATCAATTGGAGCGGCTAACAACAGTAAAATATACAGCGATAAAATCTAGTTCCCTCCCCCCCTTAAAAAGTTATTAAACCAGTTACAAGTTAAAACATACAATATAAAATACAACAATAATAATTAAAAACAGTTCCGCAGTAATTATTATAATAATATTATTATTATATAATATAAATTTTATTTATATCCTGCCCCTCTGTCAAGCAATCGAGGCGGCTTATACAAAGCTGGGAGGAACATGGGAAGTCAATTGTAAATATGTTTGAAAATTTTGTTTTATGACTCTTGATATTACTTAGTATATTTAGTGTATCATTAAAAATAAAATTTAAAGAAAACATCACAATAAAAATTTAAGGAACAGTTAAAATTATCTAATTATCAAAATAGTATAGAACCAATAAAAACATCACTAAAACACTCACACACCCCATATACAACCAGCCATATAAAACCAGTTTGACACCACTTTTAATTGCCATGGCTCAATGCTATGAAACTGTGGGATTTGTAATTTTGTGAGGTATTTGTTTTATGAAATATTTTGTGAGATGGTGATCATCCAATGTGTGGCCTAGTGGTTCTGAGTGTTGCACTGTGGAGGGTTTGATTCTCCACTGGACCATGAAACCTACTGGGGGACCTTGGGCAAGAAGTCACACTCTCTCAGCCTCAGGGGAAGGGCCATGGCAAATCCTGCCAAGAAAACCCCATGACAGGGTCACCTCATGTTGTATTGTGTACCTCCGTGTCGTTTCTGACTTATGGCGATCCTAAGGCCAGCCTATCATGTGAGTTTTCTTGGCAAGATTTGTTCAGAGAGGGTTTGCCATCGCCTTCCCCTGAAACCGAGGGGCAGGAAAAACACAAATCTCTGGCCCTTCCTATTTTGGATGGCACTGAAAGCGGGGGGAATTGTGAATAGGGAAAAGAGAGAGAGCAGCCGCTGGACTTGTCTGGAGGAACACCAGGCTCGTAATCCTCCAGGCATACCTGCACAACTTGGCAATAGATTAGGGCCAAAAATAAAATTGGATAAACTTCTCCGGGCGCAGATAGGTTTTAATTAATTAATTAATTAATTAATATTATTAATATTAATTCCACCCTCCTCCTCCGCCCAGACGTCTCCTCAGGAGAAAGCCAATCAGTGGAGAAGCCTTGCCCAGTGGAAGAGCCTTGTCCATCCTTCTTCTCCACCTGGACTTCTCAGGAGAAGGCCGAGCAATGGAGGAGCTTTGAGGGGCGAGTGTTTGCCTCTTTTCCTCCTCCACCCCCTGGCCTTCTCAGGAGAACGCGGGGCAGAGAGGAGCCTTGCAAAGCAAGCGTTTGCCTGTCTTCCTCCTCCTCCTCTGCATGGCCCGCTCCTCAGGAGGAGGCCGAGCATGGAGGATTCAAGGACTCTTTGGAAAAGACAATAATGATGGGGAAGGTGGAGGGAAGTTGGAAGAGAGGAAGGCCACATGCCAGATGGATGGACTCTATTAAATAAAGAGGTCATGGGTATGAAGGGGTGGCAGGAATTAAGCAGAGCAGTGGAGGACAGAGGGTCTTGGAGATGTCTCATCCATAGGTTCGCCATGAGTCGAGATGACTCAAAGGCAGTTAACAACAAATATAAATGTGTATACATATAAATGTATGTGTGTGCGTGTGTGTGCGTGTTTGTGTGTGTATATATATGTGTGTGTATGAATGTGTGTGTATATATATAAATGTGTATATATATGTGTGTGTGTGTGTATAAATGTGTGTGTGTGTGTGTGTGTGTACCAGGGGTCAGCAACCTTTGTTGTTGGGGGGCCGGGAAAGGGGGGGAAATGGCGTGGGGGCTGGGCGGGCGGGCGGCAATTGCACACGCACGTGCCCTTTCCCCCCACATGTGTGTATGCGCACACAGGCCGCTATTTTGGAAGGCCAAATGGCGCCATGCGCATGCACACAGTGCAGCCTTCCAAAATGGCGCCCCGCATCGCACATGCAGGCGTGCACGACGTGGGCACCGTTTTAGAAGGCCTCCGTACCTGTGCCGTGCGAATTCACACAGCGCAGCCGTGGGGGAGGGCTTCCCTGGGTCCAGTTCTGGGCATCTCAATTCAAAAAGGATGTGGAGAAGCTGGAGCGTGTCCAGAGGACAGCTACCAAAATGGTGAAGGGTCTGGAAACAGGAGAGACTTAGGGAGCTGTGTATGTTTAGCCTGGAGAAGAGATGATTAAGAGGTGATACGATAGCTCTGTTTAAGTATTTGAAGGGGTGTCATACTGAGGAGGGAGCAGGGTTGTTTTCTGCTGCTCCAGGGAATAGGACCCGGGGCAATGGATGCAAACTACAGGAAAAGAGATTCCACCCCAGCATTAGGAGGAACTACTGATGATAAGAGCTATTAAACAGTGGAAGACATTCCCTCGGAGAGTGGTGGAGTCTCCTTCTTTGGAGCATTTTAAGCAGAGGCTGGGTGGCCATTTTAAGGAGTGCCTGTAGGTGAAGAGAATAGATGAGTGTAGGACACCTCCATGAGGATGGGGTCAGATAGTGTTGAAATGTGTGTAGTATGCTAAGAAGCCATTGCCTTTGTTCAATCCATTACTTAGGGACTGTAGTCTGTAGATGAACTCGGAGTTCATAAGATAATGGCATCCTAGCATACTACACACATTTCAACACTATCTGCCCCAGTCCTCATGGGGGCATCCTAGGTATTCTCTGTTCTCTTCACCTACAGGCTAGTTTTCAAGGCCAAACTGGACTTGCCACTTCATTTCCACACGCAAAGGCCAGTTCCCAATGCCTTTGTTCACAACCGACCATCATTGTTAAAACTGGACTTGCCACTTCATTTCCATACACAAAGGATTTTGAATTTGAATTGACATTGTGGTGACATTGTGGCAGCAAGGGCGGCTTTTTGCCACTCCAAAAAGGAGCAACATTTGCCAGGTCTTTTTGGAGCGGCAAAGTGCCGGATCAGGGCCACAGCGTGCAGTTGCCGCGGTCCCGATCTAGTGCTCCCAGGGACGGCACAGAGCCACCCCTTTCAGGCTGTATGTAGAGTCCCTTATTCTCAAAGGTGCTACAAGATCTCTGTACACCCAGAAACACAATCTGGGAAAAAGGAGAACTGGAGGAACAGGCAAGATGACTGGCAGGACTGCAGTGCCAACCTGGGAGAAGGGATCTCTCACAGAGACTCCTTAAAGATTAGAACCCTGAAAGTTGTTCTGGTAAAACCTAGGCACATTGTTTTTACTCACTTTTAGAGGTCCTGCAAACTGTGAGGGGCTTGGTACAAAATACTGGCCCAGAGCTGGATCAAACTGGAGAATGTTGAAATCCTGTTTTGAGATCTCTGTTGCTCACTTTTGGAGATGTCGCTGAAGTGAGACCTTTACTACAAAGTGACTGCAAACTTTTGACATAGTTTTGGAGTGAAACAGACAATGGAGAGGGGTTACTATGAATGCCATGTTAAGCAACTATTTCTTAGTTTTGGAGGAATACAAAATGCAGGAGATTTCCTGCAAAATGTCTGAAAATCTTTGACACACATTTGGAGTGAATCAAACAATGTTGGCTTTGTGGATGTTTACTACAAACTCTTAATTTAAGTACAATGGGCCCTTGGTATCCATTTGTTCTAGGACTCCCAGTAGATACCAAAATTCATGGATACTCAAATCACATTAAATACAATGGCATAGTAAAATTGTGTCCCTTATATAAAATGGCAAAATCATGGTTTGCTTTTTGGATTTTGTTTTGTTTTGTATCTTCCTCTATGAGCCGCCTGGGGCTCTGACATCTTCAGGGGAGTCCCTTCTCTTCATCCCACCCTCATCACAAGCACGGTTGGTGGCGACACGAGAGAGGGCCTTTTCTGTAGCTGCCCCTATACTCTGAAACTCCCTTCCCAAGAAGACCAGAATGGCCCCTGCCTTTTCAGACAGGGATGCAGACCAGCTCTATTGGGCCCAGCCTAAATTAAGAAGGAGAACCCTCTCTCCGGTCCATCTGCCATGGTCCAGGGCTCACAGGGAGAGAACTGCTGGACCTGATCCTCTTCCCACTACCATTCCCTTCTCCTTTTGTGTCATGTCTTTCTAGATTGTAAACCTAAGGGCAGGGAATCGTCTAATTAATCCATTTGTAAGCTGCTCTGAGAGCCTTTGTAGCTGAAGAGTGGGGTATAAATACTCAAAATAATAATAATAATAATAATAATAATAATAATAATAAATTCTTTTGTTTTCAATATTTTCAAGTTGTAGATGATTGAATCCTTGGAAACAGAAGGCCAACAGTTTATCTTTCTCATTATGGGGAGGATGTAAAGCAGTAGATTTCCTGCAAAATGTTGCAAATAATCCCGAAAAGTTTTGCACAGGTTTGGAGGGGTTCCCAAATTTTGGAACTCATAAATTCTTTTTTTCTCCAACAAGCTGTGAACCAGAGGTTACTTTCTTCTTTACATCCTGTTTGCAAAGATTTCTTTCTTGGGCTTCTAGGATTGTCTTGTAGGATGGTCATGTACCCTTTAGGGTCTATGCCCCCCATAAACCCTAAAGAGCACGTGAGGGTGTATAGACTCCATGGAGAGGCAAATGTCCCATCTCCCTGATCCCTCCAGTTGTTCACTCTTGATCTAGGCTTGGCCAGACCTACTGGATTTCTTACTACAAGAGCTTTCTTCACTGAGATTCTCAAAAAGGCTATTCACATATATTGGTCTGAAGGCAAAGCAAGTTCATCTTTATATATTTACCCAATTTCCAAGCATTTCTATACTTTTTCCCTGTGTGAGACATTCTGGTGATCCACAAAGTATTTTAGGTGAAGAAATCTCTTACTACCACTGACATGGCTCCTGTTGGGACTTTGCAGATAACTCACATGATATAATACAATGTAATTTAAAAAAAAAAAAGTTTCTCCATACACTCTGTGCATTGAAAGGGTTTATTTCTGAGGAGGCGTTTCTGGAGGTTTATTAAATGTGGTAAGTCATGAAAGCTCTCAAACTCAGCAGTCCAGATAAAAGTTTTTGTCCTGAGTAGATTTCTTGGCAGATTATTCAACCTGAGTGGCAACTATAATATTTTTCACTCTGGATACTTATAATATTAGTCACTTCTATGAGTTCTGTAACATGTTTTCAGATGTGCTGAAGGAGAAAAATGTTCTTGGGACTTACAACACATAGCAGGCTTCTCTCTACTCTGGAGAAAAACAGGTATTGCCTGAACCTTGGGTTGCAGGAAACCTTTCCTGTGTTCTTTACAGTTATACCAAGTCTTCTGACAGCATACAGTTTCAAATGATTTAGGGGAAAAAAATCCCAAATTAAAGCTCCAAAAAGATTTGTCTTTTCTCAGATGGATCACAAGCTCAGGTATTCAAAGAAAAACATTCAACATTACTGGTTTTCCTATAGTTTCCTCTCCCTGTTGGACTTCCTGGAAATTTACAACATTAGACCCAAAATATATTTCTCATTCTTAGCACTATATTATCTCTCCTTCCTGGACCCCTTTGCGATTCGTAACCAAACCATTTTCAACACAGCTGGCAAAGATATAATTTTTCTCCTGTCTGGGCTTGGTGGTACTTCTTTTTCCCCTCTGTGGGCTTTGAACTGTGGATTTTCTGATGTCTCACAAGCTGTGAATTGTGTCCTACATTCCTGGCATTTCTACAGTTTCTCACTTGCGTGGACTCTCTGGTGGCTTACAAGGTGGGATTTCTGAGCAAAACATTTTGCACACTGCTGGCATTTGTATGCTTTCTCTCCTGTGTGGACCATCTGATGCATCGCAAGATGTGAATTGTAAGTAAAACATTTTCCACACTCATTGCACTGGTATGGTTTCTCTCCTGTGTGGACTCGTTGATGCATCGCAAGGTGTGAACTACACGAGAAAGATTTCCCACACTCCTGGCAGTTGTATGGTTTCTCACCTGTGTGGATTCTTTGGTAGCTGACCAGGGTTGAACCATAAGCAAAGCACTTTCCACACTCCAGGTATTTGTATGGCTTCTCTCCTGTGTGGACTCTTCCATGCATCAGAAGAAATGTTTCCCACAATCCTGGCACTCCTAGGATTTCACTAATGTGTGTGTTTCATTGTTGTGTGTTCTTAGCTCTGAAAAACTTTTATTATTTCCCACCTTTCTTCCCTTATTGAACCTGGGCCACGTCACGAATTACAGTTTTTTAAAAAGTACAGTTCAAAGAAGAAATAAGGTATAGGAAATACACCCACGTTAAATTCCAGTGTATTGTAATTCATTTGGCTGCAGACAAAAAAAATAAATTGAAATGAAATATTTGGCACTGCAAAAAAACTAAAATATCAGTTCAGTGGTGTGCCCAGTGTATTTGACACCCAGGGCAGATTAATTTTTAACACCGCCAGAATGGGGAGAATCGGAGAACCCACTTGTCAGTCCGTGTCCCTTGAAGAGCTGAAGGTCACTCTAATTTCATTCATCTTTTGGAAATGTGAATATGGAGCATCGGAGGCCATTCACTCTCCATATGCCAGGTCACTCCTGCTATGCTGGCTGGACTCTTTCTTTCCATTATTAACAATTAGCTGGAAAGTTGGAAAGTTCAAAGAAAACACATACACAGACCAAATCACGACTGACTGTGAGAGGGAAAATGTTGGTCCAGTTTGAGAAAATTCAAAACACTTGTGTGTCAGGATCTGAGTCCTTCAGCATTCCTGCCATGCTTGTTAGTCATTTATGCTGTACCTGCTTTGCTTTGTATTGCTGGATGATGGGATATGTCATACCTTTGGTATTATCAGAGATGGAAAATGTTTATCTATGCTGGAACTGGTAAATGAGCAGATCAATAGGAGTCTAGTCAGGGGTAGGCAAACTGTCCCCTTTAAGGGCCGAGGGACTTCAGCTCCCAGAAGCCTCAGCCATGTTGGCCAATAGTCTGGGATGTTGGCCAATAGTCTGGGATTCTGGGAGCTGAAGTCCCTCAGCCCTTAAAGAGGACAGTTTGCCTACCCCTGGATCAAGGGAAGCATTAGCGCCACTCTATTCTGCTTTGGTCAGGCCTCACCTGGAATACTGTGCCAGTTCTGGACACCATAATTCAAAAAGGATGTTGACAAGTTGGAGCGTGTCCAGAGGAGGGTGACCAAAATGGTGAGAGATCTAAAAACCATCAAGCTCTATGAGGAGTGACTTAGGGAACTGGATATGTTTAGCCTGGAGGAGAGAAAGATAAAAGGTGATACGATAGCCATGTTTAAATATTTGAAGGGATGTCATCTTGAGGCTGGAGTAAGCTTGTTTTCTGCTGCTCCAGAAACTAGGACATGGAGCAATGGAACTGAAGCTACAGGAAAAGAGATTCTACTTAAATTTCCTGACAGAGCTATTCAACAGTGGAATGTGCTGCCTCGAAGCAGGAGTACAGCTTCCTTCTTTGGGGAGGTTTTTAAGCAGAGGCTGGATGGTCATCTGTTGAGAATGCTTTGATTGCATCTCGCTGCATGGCAGGGCAACCTAGGAGGAGATCTCTCTCACAGTGTCTTTAAAGATTAGAGCCCTGAAAGTAGGGATTTTGGCAATACCTAGGTACCTAATTTTTACTCATTTTTAGAGGTGTTGCAAACTGTGAGGTTTTTGGCACAAAATATTGACCCAGAGCTGAACCAAACTGGAGAATGTTGAAATTTGGGTGTTTACTTGGAACCCTGTTTTGAGATCTCTGTTGCTCACTTTTGGGGGTATTGCAGAAGTGAGACGTTTACTACAAAGTGATTGCAACATTTTGGCATGGTTTTGGAGTGAATCAGATAATGTTGGAGTGGGATTGGGGGTTATTATGAATCCCAAGTTGAGGCATCTGTTTCTTAGTTTTGGGGACAGTACAAAATGCAGGGGATTTCCTGGAAAATGTCTAGAAATCTTTGGCACACATTTGGAGTGAACCGGACAATGTTGGCTTTGTGGATGTTTACTACAAACTCCGAGTTGAAGTACAGTGGGCCCTTGGTATCTACTAGGGTTTGGTTGTGTGACTGCCTGTGGATACCAAAATCCATGGATGCTCAAGTACCATTAAATACAATGGAGTACTATAATGGTGTCCCTCATATAAAATGGCAAAATCAAGGTTTGCTTTTTGGATTCCTTTCCCCCCTCCATTATCTTAAAGCTGTGGATGGTTGAATCTATGAATACAGAAGGCCAACAGTATATGTTTCTCAATTTGGGGACATGTTGGTTTTGCTGCAAAATGTTGCAAATAATCTTGAAATGTTTACCACATATTTGGAGGGGATCCCAAATTCTGGAATTTGGAATTCATAATTAGCAAATTATTTTTCCCCCAACAGGCTGTAAACCAGAAGTTGCCTTTCTATTAACTTCCTGTTTGCAAAGAGCTCTCTCTCGGGCTTAAAACAGCCTTGGGTGATCACATACTCTCTAGCTTTATCCCCCCCCACCCCGACCCTAAAGAGCATGTGAGGGTGTATGGGACTCCATTGGAAGGCAAAGGTCCCATCCCCTGATCCCTGCAGTTGTTCACTCTTGATTCTAGGTCTTGGCCAGACCTACTGGATTTCTTACTACAAGAAGCTTTCTAACCTGAGGTTATCAAAATAGCTATTCACAATGTTAGCTTGAAGGCAAAGCAAGTTCATCTTCTTTAACTACTTGCCCACATTTCCCAAGCATTTCTACACTTTCTTTCCTGTGTGGAACTTTCTGGTAATCCATGAATTACTTTAGGTGACCAAACTTCTTCCAAGACTGTGAAGTCGTAGGCTTTCATGGCCGGCATCCATAGTTTTTTGTGGGTTTTTCGGGCTGTGTGGCCATGTTCTAGAAGAGTTTCTTTCTGATGTTTCGCCAGCATCTTCAGAGAAGATGCCAGCCACAGATGCTGGCAAAACGTCAGAAAGAAACTTTTCTAGAACATGGCCACACAGCCTGAAAAACCCACAAAAAACTTTTTCCAAGACTACTACCACTAACATGGCTCCTGTTGGGACTCACAGGATACACGATGTAATTTAAAAACAAACCAAAACACCACAGTTCTCCACACACTCTGTTAATTTAAAGGGTTTATTTATACTCTTTTTGTAGGAGTTCTCTAACATGTTTTCAGATATGCTAAAGGAGAAAAATGTTCTTGAGGCTACTCCAGCAGGCTTCTCTCTACTCTGGAGACATAAGTATTGCCTGAAAACTGGCTTGCAAGAAACTTTTCCCATGCTCTTTACATTTATACCAACTCTCAGCATACAGCTGCAAATGATTTAGGAAAGCATTTTCTCCCATTAAATCTCCAATAAGATTTATCTTCTCTCAGGTGGATCACAAGCTCACGTCTCTAAATAAACATCTTCCCCACTGTTAGTTTCTCTACAGTTTCCTCTCCCAGTTGGACTCTGGCAGCTCCTAACATTAGACACGTGTAAAAAAATATTTCCCATTCATGACAGCACTGTATTATTTCTCCATTGAAGAATCCTTTGTGACTTGCAATCAAACCATTTCAAACACACTTGGCAAAGGTATAATTTCTGTCCTGTCTGAACTTGATGGTGCTTCACTTGGATTGTCTTCCATCTGGACACTCTGGAGGTTCTCAAGGGCTGAACCTGTCTGGAAGTCGGCAAGGTCTGAACTGTAATCAAAACACTGGATTTTGAGTGGCTTCTCTCCTGTGTGAACTTTCTGGTGCCTCATAAGGTGTGCATTTTGAGCAAAGCATTTACCACACTGATGGCACCTGTAGGGCTTTTCTCCAGTGTGGACTCTCCGGTGGTTCACAAGATGTATATTCTGACCAAAACATTTCCCACAATCCTGGCACTTGAAGGCTTTTTCCCCTCTGTGGGCTCTCTGATGCTTCACAAGTGGTGAACTGTGAGCAAAACACTTCCCACATTCCTGGCATTTGTATGGTTTCTCTCCTGTGTGGACCCTCCGATGTGTCACAAGTTCTGTCTTCTGACAAAAGCATTTCCCACATTCCTGGCACAGGTAAGGTTTCTCTCCCGTGTGGATTTTCTGATGTCTCCCAAGCTGTGAATTACGAGCAAAATATTTCCCACATTCCTGGCATTTGTAGGGTTTCTCACCTGTGTGAACTCTCTGGTGGCTTACAAGGTGGGCATTCTGAGCAAAGCATTTTCCACACTGCTGACATTTGTATGCTTTCTCTCCTGTGTGAACTGTTTGATGCTTTGCAAGTTGGGAGTTGCGAGCAAAACATTTCCCACACTCCTGGCACTGGTATGGTTTTTCTCCTGTGTGGACCGTCTGATGCATTGCAAGGTGTGAATTGCAAGTAAAACATTTTCCACACTCATTGCACTGGTATGGTTTCTCTCCTGTGTGGACTCGTTGATGCATCGCAAGGTGTGAACTACAAGAGAAAGATTTCCCACACTCCTGGCAGTTGTATGGTTTCTCACCCGTGTGGATTCTTTGGTGGCTGACCAGGGTTGAACCATTAGCAAAACACTTTCCACACTCCAGACATTTGTATGGTTTCTCTCCTGTGTGAACTCTTTCATGTATCAGAAGATGGGAATTATAAGCAAAACATTTCCCACAATCTTGGCATTTGAATGGTTTCTCTCCCATGTGTACTCTCTCATTTCGTTTTGAATTATGAGAAAGATATTTTGCAAATGCTTCATATCTACGGCACTTTTTCCCAGTGCGGGCTCTCTCCTGAAGCTGAAGTGCCCTGGGTTGTGCAAAATCTTTCCCACAAATGATGCATTTGGTGAAATTGACTCTCGCAAAACTTTCCTTTCCAGTCAACTTTATTTGCTGGTGGCCCTGGAGATCCAATGTTTGCGAAAAAGATATCCAACACTGAGCACATGTGTTAGTTTTCCTCCAGGTATCTACTGAGTAGAAGAACAGGAATTGACAATATTAAATTCCAAATTAGTGAGAGAAGGAGTCTTAGGGAGGAGAAAGGGGAGAGAACAAACTATGAACATTCTGAAAGATAATAAACTATTTTATTGTTATTTTTTTTAGCAGGTTTCCCATTGTCTTCCCCTGAGGCATTGAGCCAGTGTTTTGCCAAAGGTCACCCTATGGGTTTCATGTCTGACTTGGGAGTCAAAGCCTGGTCTCCAGAATCATAGTCCCAACAACCAAACCACTACAACACACTGGCCCTATTACTTCACTTGATCTGAACCCTGTACCTATATTGAAGCAATACAGAATTACACTCCCATTTTTTGCTGCCTTGGTAGGAGGCAAGACTGTGTACTCAGGCACCTCCTTAAACTGCCCCATTAAATACTCATGCAAAATGGCTTTCCACTGTGGCACTGTAGGTTAATAACAGGTTAATTCGTTGATCTGTTTTTCAAACAAAATAATACTGAGATAATCCCTTGAGTAGTCCTAGCATCAATGTCTATTTTCAAGAGTTTAGGTTTTATAGTCTTAGAGCTATGGCAGAGACAGGTGGATACACACACACACACTTTCTTCTTCTTTTCTCTTCCTTCTCCTTACTATTATTATTAATCACAGATTGGCGTCTACCATGCCCAATTTCCCCCAAGACTTCCCCCACAGGCTGCACTACCTATACAGCCTACACTCCCTTACACAGCAAGTCCAAATATCTGTCCTCTTATGCAGTCAGTCTCAAAATGGTTCCATACTGGTGCCACAAGCTACTTTTCCCAGGATTCCAAAGCACTGAGTCATGGGAGTTCAAGTGGTTTCAAACCAGATTACTTCTGCAGTACAGATGCAGTCAGATAAATAACCTGTTTGTGGAAGAAAGCAGTGTATCCTATGAGATAACTCTAATTATGAACTTCCAGTTATATGAACTATTTTCTCACCGGACTGATCCGGAACAATGCTAGGACTTTTGTCAGATCCCTGGTGATCCACAACACACATCTTCTCTTCTTCCTCCTGCTTTATTATAACATCAGGAAATCCTGAATTGAAAGAAAGAGGCATGGAGAAAACAAGTCACTACCAGAGGACTCAGGTAATGCAAAAAACAAAACAAAAAAACCTTTGCCTGGTAGCTAGGAGAATCAATACTGAAGCCTGGAAGTTGGACAAATTAATTGACTTAATAATAATTCATCATCATTCTCATCATCCGTATCCCATCTTTTCCCTTTAATGCAGGACTCAGGATGACTTATAGAACAAAACACAATACAGGCATATCTCAGTTAACAAAGCCTCTTGACAATGAAAATCCTTTATAAAAAGCCTTATCAAGTCTGCCCAGTCCACTTTTCCTCTTCATCCTCTGCCTAGCTGGAAGCTTTTTAGCAACATCAGCACTGGGAGGATGGTGAAGGAGAGGTTGCAGTAGCATGCTTGCAGCAAACAATGCAATAAAGCTTGAGCTGGGAAAGAGTATAATTCTGTTCTAGCCAATCCTACTGTAAATGTGTATGTCTGCCTACAACAGGCAAGGTAAACAGTAAAGAAAAGAAAACCTGAATAGTTCCTTACTGAGATTGCATGAGTAACAAAACAGAGAGAAAAAGGGTCAGCAGATCTGTTTGCCTTAGCAGCTACCTCTAGTACATTTAAAAGGCTTATAACTTTAGCCACCAAAACAGAAATCATAATAAAAGCAGAGGGTAGTGAAAGGGGGGTGAAATCCTGGATGCATTTTGGGAGAAACCATAAAGTGATCTCTAGAAAGTCCCAAACATTTTTGGGTTCTTTGGCAAGGTTTACATGACCAGGCTGTTTCATTCATGTGTGGAGAGTGATTAGTTTTGAATAAAAAGGTTATGGAAACATGTTGAATTGCTCTTTTCTTTTCTTTTTATGCAGGAAGCTATCCCTATTTTTCCCATGTTATTTCTGCCTCTGGTACTAAATGTTCTGCTTAAGACATCATGTCCAGAAACACATCTACTTTATTAACGGAGATAGTCCTGTTCATCTTAAACATACCAAAGATTACTGTTACAATGCAATTAAATTGTCAGTGACAGGAAGAACAATTTAAAATGCATGATTAAAAGTAATGTTTAAAATGCTTTAAAATCAGCACAATTAAAAGCAGACCAACACCCTATGAAAGGTCAGTTCCTACAAAACATTTAGCTCTGAGAAGCCTGCTGGAATAAAAAATATATCTTTGCTTGCAGGTGGAAGAACAACAAAGGAGGAGGCCATTCTGGCTTCTCTAGAGATGGAATTCCACAGCACAGAAGCAGAAAACAAAAAGGACTGACAATATAAACAGGATCCTATGGAGTTGAAAACAAGAACCTCCCAACTCAGGGTGACCTCATGCGCTAACTGTCAAGGAAGAGAAGGCACCACAAATGTAAGACATTCAAGAAAAATGTAAGACATCACAAAATAAAAGCTAAAAACATGAATATCATATACATTCATTTTGTACAGTTTACTAACATCTATATTACATATACAGTCGCCCCTCTGCTTTCGCAGAGGATCTGTTCCGGACCACACACACACACCGAAAACAGAAAATCGCCAATATTCAATCCCCACTGGCTTGAATGGCAGTGTGTACCTAATTTTGTCCCCCTCTGTTTGCCTCCCGCAAATGAGCGAGGACGCGGACTCCAAGCTTGCGAAAACAGAGGGGCGACTGTACTGTCTTTTATTATGTACCCATCCGCATTTTTCTTCATTAAAATGCCTTGTTGGCTTGCTATATATTTACAGAACTCTTTGCAAGACAAATGCTTTAAACTGTACTTTACTAGCGACAAACCCATGACTGAATCTACATTTAAATTATTCCTTTCATTTGTCCATTGTGCTGAAATTAAGGAAACATTTTGGGACTCCTCTTGGATGGAAGGCTGAAATGTACGACATGTCCTGGAAAAGGAGGACATCTGGTCACCCTGCTCCAACTGTATGAGGCACTCTCTCACCTGACTGATCGGCAGCGAAACTTGGCTCAGAAGAAGCGGGGGAGGTTGTTCTATTCTTAAAACAAAAAATCAGCTGGAAAACAAGAATTGCTGGAAATCTCTTTTAAAATAAGGCATCCCTGATCCTTATGTGTGTGTTTTCTACAAGATCCGGGAAATGAAAGGAAAATTCAAACCAAGGACTAGGACACTCTATGACTAAAAAAATAACATAATTCAAGACCAGGAAGGAATAAAAAGACGTTGGATGCAATACTCAAAAGAATTACACAAAAGAGATGATAAAATGAAGGACACACGGAACGAAGAGCCATATGAAGATGAACCCCAAATTCTAAAAAGTGAGGTGGAAGCTACAATAAGAGAAATGGAAAAAAAAACAGATGATATTCCAATTGAACTGCTGCAATCCACATTGACAGAGTCAACTCTAGTGCTAACCAACATATGTCAACAGATATGGAAAACAAAACGATGGCCAACAGATTGGAAATGATCAATATACATCCCCATCCACAAAAAAGGAGACACAAAGGCAACTACAGGACCATAGCATTAATCTCCCATGCAAGCAAAATCACGTTCAAAATTCTGCAACATAGACTCCAACCATACATGGAAAGAGAGATCCCAGAGGTCCAAGCAGGATTCAGAAAAGGAAGAGGCACTAGGGATCACACTGCAAACATACAATGGCTAAGGGAGCACACCAGGGAATTCAAAAGAAAATCAACATGTGCTTATAGACTATAGCAAAGCCTTCGACTGCAAAGATCATGAAAGGCTATGGAACGCCCTTAAAGACATGGGAATGCCAACACATCTGATAGTCCTGATGAGGAATCTGTACTCAGGACAAGAGGCTACTGTCAGAACAGAACATGGAGAAACAGAATGGTTCCCAATTGGCCATGGGTCAGATAAGGCTGTATCCTTTCAACCTATCTGTTCAACTTATATGCAGAAAATATTGTAAGAAAAGCAGGCTTCGACACAGAAGAAGGAGGATTGAAAGTAGGAGGAAGGACTATCAACAATCTAAGATATGCAGATGACATCATAATACTAGTAGAAGACCTCCCAGACCTGGAACAACTACTAAGAAAGATCAAGAAAGAAAGTGCAAAGGCAGCCCTATTGCTGAACATAAAGAAGACAAAAATAATGACAATGGAAAATCTTGACAAATTCAGTCTATACATGGAAGAAATAGAAGTGGTAGAAGAGTTCTCATACCTGGGATCAAACATTGATAGAAATGGGGACTGCAGTCAGGAAATCAGAAAAAAGCTAAGAATGGGGGAGGGTGGCTATGAAAGAACACAAACGATTCTAAAATGCAAAGACATAGAACTCAGCAGAAAAGTCAGAATCCTACAAGCCATTGTATTCCCTGTTACCATGTATGGATGTGAGAGCTGGACAGTTAAGAAAGATGATGGGAAGAAAATCAATTCCTTTGAGATAATGTGGTGCTGGAGAAGAGTGCTGAGGATCCCATGGATAGCCAAAAGAACAAACAAATGGGTCCTAGAGCAGATCAAGGCAGAGATCTCCCTGAAAGCCAAGATGACAAAACTGAGGCTGTCGTACTTCGGACACATCATGAGAAGGGAGAACTCACTGGAAAAAACAATAATGCTAGGAAAGGTGGAGGGAAGTAGAAAGAGAGGAAGGTCACATGCTAGATGGATGGACTCTATTAAGGAGAATATGGATATTAGTTTACAGGACCTAAGAAGAGCAGTGGAGGACAGGGAGTCTTGGAGATGTCTCCTCCACAGGGTGGCCAAGGGTCGAGATCAGCTCGAGGGCAGTTAACAACAACAAATTATTTAATATGTTTTTAGCTTCTTAATATTTTCTTGATGTTTTACACCTGTTTAACTTGTTTTAATGCTATCTGTAAGCCACCCTGAGATCTCCCAATATAAGGCGGGGGATAAATATTTTCATAAATAAATAAATCACACCTGGGCTTTCCCCTGAACCCTGGTTGCTCAGTTCCTCTTCTTCCTCTTCCTCTTCCTTTATTACAAGGTCAGGAAATCCTAAAATGAGGGAATGAAGCAAGAAGGAGAGGTCAGCAGGGTTGGAGGGTTTCATCCACAAACTGGTTGGAACAAATCAGCCTTGGAACATTTTGGCCAACTGGCAGAAAAAAAAGCCTCCTCAATTTAATGGTCCCGCTGAATTCGTTTTCATTCCAAGTATTTCCAAAAACTGCAGGATGCAAAGACTCTCTTACAAAATAAATTCCCTTTTACAGAAAAGAGCAAGAGTGGGGAGGGACTGTGTTTATTCAGATGGTGTCTTCTGTGACACTGATGTATATCAGTGACACACAATAAGTTCCCCCCCCACTCCTTTAGACCGGTTTCCCCTGCTCACATAGAAAGGTATATTTGACACTATGGATTTTTGTTTTTAAAAAGTCAGTGTTATTAGAGAAATTGAGGTTATGTGAGTGCTGGACTATGACTGTGGAGACCAAGGTTTAATTCCCCACTCAGTCATGAAATCCACTGGGTGACCTTGGGCAAGACACATGCTCAAGGCTCACAGAAAGGCAATGGCAAACCTCCTCTGACAAAACTGGCCAAGAAAATCCCATGGCCTTAGGGTCAGCATAAGTCAGAAATGACTTGAGGGCACACGACCACAACAACAACAACAACAACAACAACAACAACAACATGATGTATAGTTCAGAGACATAGCGGTGTTAGTCTGGAATATCAGTATGCAGAGAGATCTTGTACCACCTTTGAGACTAAACGAGCAAAAGAAGTTGTAGCATAAGTTTTAGTAGACCTGCTCTACTTCCTCAGATGCATGGAGTTAACAATAAAGTATAGCCTGCAGAAAGGTTTACTTCAACCAAGCAATATTGTAGGATGATGCAGGGGAAATGTGTTATCTTCACAATCAATGAGCTTCTTTGAGGGGAGATGTGTAGAAGCCATGCAAGGCTTAAGAAGAAACTATACAGCCATGGGGCAAAATCCATTTACACTACACAAATAAAGCACTATGATACCACATTACCTGCCATAGCAACATCCTTTAGAATCCTGGGATTTGTATTTAGGGAGGGTTATTTAGAAAAATTCTCAGCCAGAGAGCTCCAGTGCCTCCCCAAACTACAAATTCAAGGATTCCATAAGAAACAGAAATGGCAGTTAAACTGGAATCATAGTGTTATAACTGTGTGGTGTAAAAGGACCACAGGGAAAGGTCCTCAAGTCACCCATTTACTTCACCTGAGCTGATATCTGTGAAGGTCTTGGGTTCCTGCTTGAGTAGGCCACACGGCACCTCTTCCTGTTCCAGCTTGACCATCACTTCAGGAACCGCTGATCAGGAGAAAATGGTAAGAAAATGGGATTTAGAGCAGAGAAACATTGATCTTCCACACTAGAGAAGAGGAGAGCTGGCCTGGCTTTCATATAAATTTTCCAGCACGAGTAGGAAACTTTGGGGACTCAAGATGTTATTGGACTGCAACGCATATAACCATCACCACTGTCTCTGGGGTTTGAAGCTGATGGCGTCTGCAGTCCATCAACATCTGAGCGACATCAGGTTTCCCGTTCCTGCTCTCAAGCTGAGTGTAAATTATGTATTAAAGACATCAGATTTTGTTACCTCACCTGCATTGGGCTGTGATGGAGCATCCATTTTCTCCAAGGCAAGCTGATCGGGAAGGCACGGTTTTTGCTCTGGCCAGGAAATCAAATCAGGCTTAACAAGTGCAAATCCTGCTCAGAGAAAAAGAGAGAGAAAATTAGTTTTAGTGGGCATTAGGACCTCAATTATGGAACTTGATGCTAAAAAAATGACCAACAATGTCATTTATGTGCCCTGGTAGCGCAGTGGTTAATTGCCAGTACTGCAGCCACAACGTTGTGAGTCCAATCCTGCAGGGAACCTTCCATCCTTTTGTAGGTCGGTAAATTGAGCACCCAACTTTTTGGAGGCTATTATTTTAATTAATTAATTAATTAATTAATTTTTATCCCTTCTTCCTCCCAAAAAGGAAGCAGCTCACAACATCAAAATACATTAAAAAACATTTTTTAAAACAATTAAAATAGCCTAATTAAAACAGTAAAAAGTTAAAATTTAAACATGCAAAATTACAGAATGTAAATCGCTTAGAGAGTGCTGAGTTCACTATGAAGCAGTACAGAAATGTAAAGTGTTATTTATGGTCCAAAACTCCAATCAAACAGAAAGGTTGCTCACCCATGTAGCTCACCTGAATTGGTCTCTGGAAAGGTCTCCAGATCCTCCTGATGCAGGCCACATGGCTCCTCTTCTCGTTCCACCTTGATTCTTGTATCAGGAAACTCTGATCAACAGAAAGGGATGAGAAAAATGGGGTTTAGAATGACAAATTGATTCAGTGATTCTATTATTCTATAAAAAAGGACAATTTTCCAGTAAAAAAAATCTTGAACAAGAGTGGAGAAGATATGCCTTCCCCCTAAATACTGTTGGACTACAAGTCCCATCAGACCTCACCACTGACTATGCTGACTAAGGCTGCGGCACATGAAGCACAACAACATCTGGACAGCCATACCTTCCCTTCTCCTACTCGAGTGTTTAGTGCCAACATGTTATTTTATTTTTATTTGGATGGTCACACCTTCCCTTCGCCTGCTCTAGTGTTTAGTGCCAATATTTTATTTATTTATTTATTTATTTATGTTTCATTTTTATGTCTCCTTTCTAAGCGGCTCACAAATAAAAACATTTTAAAAACATATTACAATAAAAACAATTAGAATTATCAATAAAGACAATATAAAATTACATAAATTTTTACATTAAAAACTACAATACCCACCCCATCTAACAAACACCCCATATAAAAGGCATCTTACACCATGTATATTGAGACATTTTAATTTTGTAAGCCAACCCGATTACTTCGGCAGAGGGGCAGGATACAAATAAATTTTATTATTATTATCCTTATTTGTTCTCTCACCTGTGTTAGGCTGTGAGGCAAAGTCCATTTTCTCCAAAACAAGCTGGTCCAGAAACCAGGGGTCCTGCTCAAACCAGGAGATCAAATCAGTGCAATTCCTGTGTCAAAAATACACAGAAAGAAAAGGAGAGAGAGAGAGGGAGTTTGAATGAGGATCTGATGTATGGATTGGTTGTTGTTGTTGTTGTTGTTGTGGGCTTTCAAGTCATTTCCAACTAATGGCAACCCTAAGGCAAACCCATCATGGGGTTGCTGCTTGCTAATCCAATCCACAGAGCTAGAAGAGCCCCAAGGGTCATCCAATCCAACCCACTCTCAGGAGAAGAATATGCACAGCCAAAGCATCCCCCATCCAACCCTCTGTTTAAAAACTCCAGTGAAGGAGAATCTGTGGGGTGTAATTTAAGTTTCCCAGGGTTTTAATCCTTTTTAAAAGAAACTTAAATAACACAAATATGAAAGATAAACCTACTACAGTCTGTCTTTCATTAGAAGAATAGCAGAAATGTGGCCCTGACTATTTTTTTATCTAAACTTGCTTTCTTAAAGAATGAAGACTGGCTCAGAAAGACAACAAACATGTAGTTTGTAGTTTAAAAAAACAATAATAATGGCTTTAATAAATAATTACATAACAAAAAAAAACAGAACTCCTATTCTAACTAAAGATGGTTTGGGTAAAGACAGAAAGCATTACCATCTTTTATCTAGCAGGAAGATGGAGAAGAGACACTCTTAGACAGACTAGAGAGACACTCTAACAATTTAGAATCTTGAGAGAGAGAGAGACAGTTAGTCTTAAAGAGAGAGAGATCTAAATAGGAATCCCTATCTATAGCAATAGCAAGTACATTTCTATACAATTTATCAGTGCACCTAAGCACTTCCTAAGCAGTTTACAATGTGTAAACTAATTGCCCCCAACAATCTGGGTACTCATTTTAGCATCCTTGGAAGGATGCTAGGCTGAGTCGACTCTGAGCCCCTGGCTGATATCGAACTCACAAACTTATGGTTTGTGAGTGAGTGGCTGCAGTACAGGCATTTAACCACTGTGCCACCAGAGCTCTTACATTTAATTTATATTTAAGGAAAATTAAATATACAAATATGAAAGATAAACCTGTTAGAGTTTGTCTTTCATTAGTAGAAGAGCAGAAATGTGCCCCGACTATTTTTTTTAATCTAAACTTGCTTTCTTCAAGAATGAAGAGTGACTCATAAAGACAACAAACATGTAGTTTATATATAATACATATTATATATTGTATATATCTATATAATGAAGAGAATGCATGTTTCTTCCAACAATAATAATAATTACTGTTATTATTAAAATAGCAGATAAAAATGGCCCAAACATCCCCACAGCCCTTAAAGGGCTGTCCATTTGGAGGCAAAAATTGGGAGGAGGGTTTGCAGTGGGGGTGTGTGTGTCTAATGCAGCCCCATCACTACCCCTCCTTGTTTCCATACTGTAGCCAAGTAAATTGAGAACCGTACCTAATACCAAAGGAAGAGGATTTCAAATAGTGGCGTAGTCCAACATGCAGACCTATGCTAGGCTGAGTCATATGCCATCACCACCGCCAGACTTATCTTACAAATTCTGAAGAATCCCCCACCACCACCCCCAACAGCCATTCAATTACTTTTGGGAGCAGGCAGGATCAAAGAAGCATCTGGCTATGTACTTGTAACCAGACATGAAATGATTACATCATCCACTGAAATCTGCAGGACTCTTTCAGAAGTCTCAGCACTGATATAACTTTTTCTGGCAACAGAGACCTAGCCAAATGCTTTTCTAATCTTGCCTGTTTCCCATGAGGCACAGAATGGTTGTAGGGAGGGGGGCTTCAGATGCTATACAGTAAATCTGGGGGGCTTTTGGTGCTACAGAAGGAGGGAAGGAATAGTAGCCTCTGCAACACCCAGGAAGGATATAGGAGATTATCACACGTCATACTCCGCTCTTGTCGGCGTGGGAGGAGGATTTAGATTTACCCCACTGATTCAAATGTCTTGGGCCAGTCCTCCTTTCATCCCTGTACCTGAGGAATGTCTATTGCAGCCATTTAACAAGAAAGCAGCCATCCAATGACAATCCTGACTGTTATGTTTATAGCCTCTAAAGACTTGGAAGAATGCAACTCTATGGGCAACACCTGCCAGAGGTTGAGCATAAAATCGTGCTGGAGGACATATACACCAATAGAAGTATAGTGTCAAGATCAAGGGAAGTAATAGTGCCACTCTATTCTGCTTTGGTCAGGACTCACCTGGAATACTGTGTCCAGTTTTGGGCACCACAGTTCAAAAAGGAAGTTGAAAAACTGGAGCGTGTCCAGAGGAGGGCAACTAAAATGGTGAAGGGTCTGGAAACCAAGCCCTATAAGGATTGATTTAGGGAGCTGGGTATGTTTAGCCTGGAGAAGACACGGTTAAGAGGTGATATGATAGCCCTGTTTAAGTATTTGAAGGGGTGTCACATTGAGGATGGAGCAAGCTTGTTTTCTGCTGCTCCAGAGACTAGAACACAGAACAATGGATGCAAGCTGCAAGAAAAGAGATTCCACCTCAACATTAGGAGGAACTTCCTGACAGTAAGGGCGGTTCGACAGTGGAACACACTCCCTCAAATTGTGGTGGAGTTTCCTTCTTTGGAGGTCTTTAAACAGAGGCAGGATGGCCATCTGTCAGGGATGTTTTGATTGAGAATTCCTGCATGGCAAGGGGTTGGACTGGATGGCCCTTGGGGACTCTTCCAAATCTATGATTCGTTTATAGACCTGCAAATGCCTAGAGAAGTGTTTTATCTAAAACAACTCTATGGTCAGCTTCTAGCACACACATATTTTTGTTACTGTCATGTGCCTTCAGGTCAATTTTGACGTATGGTAACTATGACTCTGGAGACCAGGTTTCAAATCCTGGCTTGACCATGGAACCTCACTGGGCGACCTTGGTCAAGTCACACTCTCTCAGCCTCAGAAGATGACAATGGCAAACCCTCTCTGAAGAAACCTGCCAAGAAAACCCCATAATAGGGTCGCCTTAGGGTTGCCATAAGTCGGAAACAACTTGAAGGCACACAACACACACACAGACATACAGGGCAAAATTTATTCAGAGGTTTGCCATTGGGGGCATCTACACTGTAAAAATAATGCAGTCTGACACCACTTTAATTGCCATGACCCCATCCTACAGAATCCTGGAATTTATAGTTTTGTGAGGTCCACCAGCCCTGTTTGGCAGGCTAAAAAGACCTTGTGTAACTACAAATCCCAGGATTCCATAGGATGGAGCTGCAGCACTTAAAAGTGGTTTCCAACTGTATTATTTCGGCAGTGTAGATGCACACACACAGAGCCTTCCTAGTCTGAGTAAAGTCTACAGCACCTGGTACTCCCTGGCGGTCTCCCTTCCAAGTATCAACCAGGGCTGGCTCTGCTTAGCTTCTGAACTGTATCAAAAAGCAATATCTCTGCAGATGGAAAGACACTGCAGCCCTGGGACAGATCCCACCCTCTGCTTCTTGGGACTGGGTCTTTCTTCCCCAACTCCATCTTTTATCAGGGATTCCCAAACATCACCTTCTCTTCTTACCTGCTTCAAGTTTTCCAGAAGCCTCGCCTTGCTCCATTTTAGGAACCAGAGTGGGGGCGGTGTTTCCGAGGGGCTCCTTTCGATGCTACACCGCTTAGGTCGGAGTACGCCTTCTCGTTGGTCACTCTTCCGTCATGTGACTGAAGCCTTGCCAGACGCCTGGCAAGAGCAGCGCAAGGCCTTCCATTCTACTTACCGCCTGAGTGGCGGAGTCCCTTGAGTTTGGTCATTGGTCCATCAGGGAAATGAGTCCCCCACAATCTCACCTACACTGCAGAATTAATAGTTTGACATTAATGCAGTTTAATTAGAATTAATAGTTTAATTGCCATGGCTCCATGCTGTGGAATTCTGGAATTTGTAGTTTTGTTACATATTTGTTTTGTGAGATATTAAGAACACAGCAGGATATAGTGGTTTGAGTGCTGGACTGCGACTGTGGAGACTAGGGTTTGATTCTCCACTGGGCCATGGAAACCCACTGGTTGACCTTGGGCATTTCACACTCTCTCAGCCTCAGGGGAAGGCAATGGCAAACCTCTGAGCAAATCCTGCCAAGAAACCCCCATGATAGGGTCTCCATAAGTCGGAAACAAAGGCACACTACGAGATATTTAGCCTTCTCTGTCAGAAAACGCTGGTGCCACAACAAACTACAAATCCCAGGATTCCCATAGGACAGAACAATGGCAGTTGAAACAGTGTCGAACTACATTATGGATGGATGGAGATTCTTATTAAAAAGCAAAGCCCATTAGAGCCTTTACTCCAGCAACAGCAGAAGTGTTCCTCTGAGGAGGATGAATTTAAAAGAACCAAAACCAGAATATAAGTTCAGAATCCTCAATAGGAATATAAAGAAATGCCTTCTTAGAATAGGACAGCCTGATCCTTTATGTTTTTGCACCTTCCACCTGTTGACTTATGGCAACCTCATTAATTTCACAAAGGTTTTCTTATTTTTTCCCACTATGTTATAAACCAATTTGCTAACCAGTTTGAAGTGGTTTAAATGACCCTTGTTGACGCTTGAGCTGAATTGCTGAAGTGGTTTGGCAAGGGGGATCCCATTTAACTCATGTGTTTTTGACGCTCATTTTCCCCACGTCTTTTGCAATAAATCAATTCAGCGCAAGTGTGAACGGGATGGAGATCGGAACGGATTTAAATTTGCCCTTTAAATTTGTCAGCCAGCTGAAGAGAGTTCATTTTGAATTGATTCATTCATCAATGTGAACGACAAGTGGGTTATTTTACAAGAAAATGCAGTCGAGGCAAATGTAGTGTGAACTACGTTTCGCTGTCGAACCGATCCATCGATTCGGATCGCAAACTGATTTATTTATAAGTGGGAATGAGGCCTTAGATAAGGCAGACTCAGAAGTAGGTTTGCCCGCTCCTTCCTCTGAAATACATCCTACAGCACCTGGCGTTCATGAGTAGACTTCCATTCAAGTAATAAGCACCTGCTTAGCTTCCAAGATCAGATGGAAACTGGTTCCTTTAGGATATTTAGGCCCCCTCCCAAGTCTTTCTAATCTACCCTAAAAGAGTTAAGATGGCGAGCAGACATGTTACGACATATCCTCCTTCATTAAAAGGAGAGACCCTAGAAAGACACAGAGGGCTTGAAAAAGACAAGATGGATAGAGAGAGTTCAGCCTGGGTTAGTACTTTTTCTTTGCAACAGAGCTCAATCACTTAATTAACCTTGGCTGAACCAGATAATATAATCTGCCCATAAAGCGTTGGTACAGCTGGCTGACAGAGGAAGCAAACAAGTTTCTTGCGTTTAGTTCTGGGACTAGGTATAGCTCCAGGCCTCTCCAAGGGTTTGTGTGGTGCTGAACACTGACACACTGGCCGCTATAGCATAAGCTGTATTGGTGGTCAATGATGCAGCAGATGGTACATAGCAGAGAAACATCCCAGCCCTTTCACTGATGGGGTCCAGCCAGCGCTAAAAGTGGGCCCCTAAGCAAATTCTAAAGGAACTTATCCCTATTCTTGCAATCAAATCAAATACATGTCGCTGGATAAATGGGTGAGACCTTGGGTTGGGGTGCATCCTCCCCCCGCATGCGAGGCCAGTTGGATGACCCATACTTCCTCGACCCGTTTCAAACCAGCTTCAGAGCAAGACATGGAGCTGAGACTGCCACGGTCACTTTAGTGGACGAGCTTCGCCTGAGCATTGGCAGGGAAATGTGTCCTTGTTGTTGCTCTTGGACCTCTCAGCAGCATTTAGTATCATTGACCATGGTATCTTTCTGGAATGGCTGGGGGATTTGGAAATTGGAGGCACTGTGTTGCAATGGTTCTGGTCTTACTTCTCAGGCAGGTTCCAGATGGTGGTGCTTGGAGATAGGTGCTCCTCAAAAATGGAGCTGTTATATGGTGCACCACAAGGTACCATTCTATCCCTAGTGCTATCCAACATGTACATGAAACCACTGGGAGAGATCATCTGGAGGCATGGGGCAAGATGCTATCAGTATGCCAGTGACACCGAAATAAGTTTCTCCATGTCTTCAGAAACAGCCCCAGCTAAGGATAGTTTGTATCCTGTGAATTAATGCTTGGAAGACGTAATGGGTTGGATGACGAAAAACAAATTGAAACTGAATCCAGACAAGACAGGTGCTTACTGTCAAGGGTCCTAATCTGGGGATGGAGGTGTGCCAACCCATTTATGGATGGGGTCATAGTCCCCCTTTAAGACTGTGTTCACAGTTTGGAAGTGCTCCTGGATCCATCCCTCTAAATTTCAACTCAGATAGATGTAACGGTCAGGAATGCCTGTTATCTGCTAGGGCTGATACGTCAACTGCACCCCTTCCTAGAATCAGAGGACCTAAAGATGGTAGTGGATGAGCTAGTAACCTCGAGGTTGGACTCCTGCAATGCGCTGTACATTGGGTTACCTTTGTTACAAGTCCAGAAACTCCAGCTAGTTCAGAATATGGCAACCAGACTAAGTGATCACATTACACCCATCTTAAAATCATGCCACTGGCTGCCAATTAGTTTCAGGGCAAAATACAAAGTGTTCATTACTACCTTTAAAGCCTTACATGGTTTGGATCCAGGTTACCTACAGGATCGCCTTCTCCCATACACTCAGGTCCTCTGGGAAATGTTTGCTCCAACCAGCCAGGCCTAGACTGGCAATGGTTTCCCAGAGGACTATTTTGTCTGCTGTTCCCAGACTGGAATGGCCTGCCAAAGGAGATATGACAGCTGAAAATGCTCACTCCATTTAAAACAACACTAAAGATATATCTCTTCCAGCAGGCCCACCCGGTCAATTTTAAACCATGACTTTTAAATTTGTATATGTACTCTGATGAGTGCATTTGAGTGGTTTTTAACAGTATTGTATATTAACATGTGGGTTTATATGTTTTTAATAGTGTTTTGTATTTCAATGTGCTGCACCCCTCCTCGAGGAGAGGCAGGAATAATAATAATAATAATAATAATAATAATAATAATAAATTTTATCTATAGCCCGCCACTCCCTGCAGATCGAGGCGAGTTACAACAAATAAGAATAACAATAAAATACAATATACAATTAAAAACCACATTTCTAAATAATCCCCTACCCCAATCCCCCTCCAGATCATAAAAAAGAAGCAAACTAAAAACAATAACAATATAAAATGAACAGCAATTTAAAATACTAATTAAAAGCAGAAGAAATAACAAATTAGCTAAAATTAGAGGTAGTTGGAGGCAAGACATCTATCTTTCTTGGGGTAGATGGGGAATATCAGTATCAGTGAAGAGGAGGCTAATCTAGAAAGGACTGCCGGAAGGAATGAAATAATACTTATTATTATTATTATTATTATTATTATTATTATTATTATTATTACATGGTGTAGAAGCAAACAAAGAAAATGAAAGTGTGCAAGCATGACTCATCTCCCCCCAAAGCTATGAGAACTGTACAAAGCAAACCTGGGCAAACTTTAAACTTCAAACTGCAAAGCCAATGCAAAAAGTACCCAGTAAGATAACTTTGGGGGGTTGCAGACTGCCAGAAATAGTGCAAATTGAGTCCACTTTTAGGATTAGGGTTAGTGCTAGGGAATCATAGGCATTGTTGTTGTTTTTCTGAGACATTGAGCCTTCTCTGTCAGAGAGCTCTGGTGCCACAATAAAATACAGTTCCCATGATTCCCTAACCCTAACCCTTAGAGTGGACTCAATTTGCACTATTTCTGGCAGTCTGCAACCCCCCTAATACAAGTTGGTTCTTTCACACTGTTAACCTTTAGCCATGATGCTAACAAGGACTCTAAACCCCATTTACCTGATGCGAGAGGTCCAGCTCACTACAATTTACCAAGGGACAAAGGGACAAGTCTCAGCCCTGAAGATTGTACACTTAAAATCTAAGCGGCTGGCCAATATTGTGTAGTGGTTTACAAAAATCAGAAGGTGTGGCCTGTCAGGAATATTCCAGTCAAAAATATTCCAGAAGGCACACTTTTAAAAGTCTAGCAACCGACCAGCAGAATTCACCGTTATTTTTGTTTGTTTTAATAACTGTATTGTGCAACACAAGGGGGGAGGGAGAGGATGGAAAGGGACCAAAAGATAAAAGGAAAAGAATTAAATATAATTAGTTCACACACACTCAATAAGAGCTGCACTCCTGACAGGTTAATTCTCCAAAAATTAACAGATAAAACCAACAACCGTATGTGAAATATAGAAAATAACATCACGATGGCAAGACCACTGGATGAGAAACGGTGGGAATTTACCTTTCCAGCCATGAAGAATGAGCCTCTTTGGTTCATTCTAAATAAATAAATAAATATTTTATTTGTATCCCGCTTTTCTACTATAATAGCAATCAAAGCGGCTTACATGTTAAATCAAACCAATACAATACATAATAACAATAGATGATAATATATCTTACCACCATCCCTTAAAAAAAGAATTAAGCTTAGCACAGTTTAAAAAATACAGTCTGTTAAAATCGATTAATAACAAACGATCTATTGGGCAGAGAGGCAACATATTACAAGTATAAGGGGGGCTGTTTATAGCCAAGGAATTCTATGTGTACAGGTTCAGTTGTACTGAGAATCTCTTGGGCTGCATCCACACTATAGAAATAATCTAGTTTGAAACCACTTTAATTGTCATGGTTCCATGCTACAGAATTTCTGGGAACTGTAATTTTTTTTAGCCTTCTCTGTCAAGACAGTTCTGATGCCACAACAAACTACACTTCCAAGTATTCCTTAGTATTGGGCCATGGTAGTTAAAGTGGTGTCAACCTGGATTATTTCTGCAGTGTGGCTCTGCATCTTTAGTCCCACATCAGAGAAATAGAATCCACATCAGGGTTTGGCAACGGTGTTGGTTCTGTGGGACAAATTTCTGTCACAAGGAGCTGCCTGGACTGCTAAAAATGCTATTATTATTATTATTATTATTATTATTATTATTCACTTTCTGAAATGGCAAAGTAATAACAGGTTAAGCGAGAATATGAGATTGAGAAGGCTTCAGCTGGAATAATTGCTAATTAATTGTTCCATGAGAGGAATGGTGACTGATCAAATTGAGAAGAGATAATGAAAGACTTTGCAATATATGATCACAGCAGCAAGAATAACATTTGCTCAGAGATGGAAGGACACAGATACCCCAACACAAGAATATTGGATGGCCAAGATGACTGAACTGGCTGAAATGGGCACATTCTCAATGTTGATTAAAGACAAATCTATGAATAATTTTAAAGATTGGGAATTGTTTTTCACACACTTGCTGTCTCGTTGCGGATATGAATCGGCTTTGGGTTTTGTAAACTAAACATGAATTTGTATATTGTAGAGATATGGTTTATTTTCTAAGGCAGTATAGTAATAGTGGTACATATCCATCACTTTGAGGAGAGTCAGTAGAGTATGCTTGTTTTTATTTAGTAGTTTAGTTAAGTTTAGTTACATTTGTTTTACTACTGTTGCTTGTTTTTACTTGTAAGTTTATCACATGGGAGGGAAGTGCCCAAATCCTGTGGATAAACAGGATTTAAATCCGGGAATATCCCCAAAAGCGGGATTCTTTTCAGACGACATCAGGCTAATTGAGCATTAACGTGACATTAAGCGTGCAAAAAGTTGCAAAATTGTGCCACTTTTTACTTTCAGGAAAATCCCGAAAATACAAAGCAGCACGATTTTGCCCACCTTCTGCATGGGTTAATGTTGCGTTAATGCTCAATTAGCCTGACATGTCTGAAAACAATCCCACCTTTGCAGGATATTTTCGGGATTTAAACCCCGTTTATCCACAGGATTTGGGCGCTTTGCCTCCCATGTGATAAACTCTTTGGTTTAGATATATGTATAAAAGTTGTTTGTGGTTGTGTTTAGATTTAATAGAAATTATTTTGAAAAAATTGTTCCATGAGTGTGGTCCCTGACAGGTCCCTGCCCCAAAGACTTTACAGCTTAAAATATAATGGGGAGAAGGTGAAAAGCAGTGTGGTGTAGTGGTTGGAGTGTTAAGACTGTGACTCTGGAGGCTAGGGTTCAAATTCCTACTCACCCATGGAAACTCATGTTGTTGTTTTTTGCAAGATTTGTTCAGATTTGGCAAGATTTGTTCAGAAGGGGTGACTTTGAGTAAGGAATCATGGGAATTGTATTTTTTTCTAAGACATTGAGCCTTCTCTGTCAGAGAGCTCTGATGCCACAATAAATTACAGTTCCCATAATTCCCTAGCACTGAGCCAGGGCAGTGCTTCAATTTAAAGTGGACTCAATTTGCACTATTTCTGACAGTCTGCAAAGGCCCTATGGGGGGATGCAGATGGCGCAAAGCACCGTCTTGGAGGCAGGGAAGGGGAGGGGCAGCCGCACGGCGGCCGCCTCAACCCCTTCCCAAGGATGTCATCATAGCATGCACCATTACACACGGCAAGCGCCCTGATGACATCCTCCTGGCGCAGCCTCTGCATGCGCTGCACTGGAAGAGACCCAGAAGAGCCGCGTAACGGCTCTTCCGGCGCCCTTTTTGCCAGCTCTGGAAAGAGCGGCATTTTTGGCGCTCCTTCCAGGGCCACCAAAAGGGTGGATTGGGGCCAAGGCGTGGGGCAGCCTCGGCCCCAATCCTCCACTTCTCAGGGCAGCTCACGGCCACCCATCTGCATCCCTCCCCAGTTACTGTCACTTTAGGGTTGCCATAATTTGGAAACAACTTGAAGGCACACAACAAAAACAACAACAACAACAGGATGGAGGGAACCATATCTGTTGAACTCCTGTCTATTTAATTTCCACTCTGTTCCAAAAAGTGGTGTGACAATATATCAGTGCATAAGAAGGAAGAAACTCATCAGATGGAGTATTTCTCTGTTGTTGTTATTGTTGTGTGCCATCTGTCTCTTACTTCTACAGCATCACAGCAAAAGTGGAATAGTCCCCAGGCGAAAGCAAAGCAAATTGTCCCAACCCAGCCTCCCATCAAATCCCTCTGGGGCAATTTGTCATATTGAAGATAGTAAAGTTTAAAGGTAAAACTAAACATAAAAATTAAATTACGCTTTAATTTTTTAAAAATCTTGTCTTTAGAAATTAAACATATTTTTTAAATTAAAAGTTAAAATTTCTAGCTATAAGCATTCCACTTGGGGAGCTATTCAGATTAATAATGTTATCACTTGATGGCATGGTGCCATCGAAATAACACAAAGTTCCGAAGCAGAACCAGCTTCAGATGAGAGTTTAACAGTTGTTCAAGTAGTTCAATTCAGTTCAGTTCGATTTATTGCTCATTAGCCAACTAGGCCTTCCATATATACAATAAAACTACAAACAAAATAAAGGTCATGGAACAAGGTTCTCACCATAGCAGCATATAAAAATTAAAACACAAACTATTGTTTAATTAAAATAGCACAATAAGTGGGTCATATTGTATGATAAAAATACACTTGCTTAGGAGTCAAATTGGCAAATTGGGCAGACTTTGTATGTTACAAAATAATATGCTCCAACTTATATAATGAAAATTAACATGACAAAGTAGCATCTCTAATACCAGCAATCAGTGATTTAATGTTATGAGTATAACGGGGCCATGGCATCTGCTGAGGTTTGGTTCCAGGACCCTCCGTGGATATCCAAATTCGTGGATGTTCATCCCATTAAATACACTGGATAGCAAAATGGTGCCCCTTATATAAAATGGCAAAATCAACTTTTGCTTTTTGGAATTTATATATTTTTTGAACATTTTCAAGCCGTAGATGCTTGAATCCGCACGGATATGGAGGGTCAACTGTAGTATGATCTCAGAGTCGGAGTTCAGAAAAACACTGAACCAACTCTTTGACTTGAGTGATATCAATCCACCCTATAATGTTCAAACATGTCATGTCAAGTCCCTCCGTCAAGGTAAATACTGCAAGGTATTTAGCCTATATTTGATTAAAAACCAGCACATCCTATCAATAAAGGCAATTTTTCAGGGATGGCAAAAAACAATATTTTTTACTGTCTGATCAACATATAACCAGTTATACCAAGATAGTCTGGGAATCCCTACCCATTAGTTATACTGCAAGCTCAAGTCAGATACCAAATAAAAGGTCCATTTTGGAAAGAAGTGGCTGCATATTAATAGCCCACAATTCAGAGAGACTGAAATGTCAGAACTAGAAGTGAGGCCTGCTGAAAAACCAGTTTAATCAAGAATTACATTGCTACCTTCGGTGCTAATTTTCTCACTAAAGAGCAGTCTTTATTCTGACAATTGCCATAAAGGTAGATCTGAGGCCATCCAGGACTCAAATTAAAAATGTGCGTGGTTCTGATTCCAGAACTATGATGTGTAAATGCTTTCAAATGGGTAAATCAGAATATATATGGGAATACAGAGGTGGCAATTATGCCACTCTCCAGATATTGTCAAATTGTAACTTCCCATCATTGGCTATGCAGGGTAGGCATGCAGGGAGTTGCAGTTCAATGACTTCTGGAGAGATTCACACCTCTGGCTTCTGATACAGAAGCCAAGGCTGTTTCCCACAGATTAAACCCTACATGATCCCTTTGCGTACTTATCCTTACAAAGTTAACTATCTCTAGTTTAAATGGGAGATATAGGAAATGAGATTAGATACTGCTGACAGCTAAAATCTAAAGCCACAGGCAGTACACCTTGCAATACCAGTTGTTTGGGAAAAAGAATGGGGAAGAGTTGTTTCTTTCCTGCTCCACCTGTATCTCCAAAGCATCTGTCTGGCTTGTGTTGGAAGCAGATGTGGGATTATTTGCATCTTGGTTGGACTCTTCAGGGCTCTTCTTATGAGGATCTGTTTTTACAGAGGTTGTCTACATTGTTATTTACAGAATGTGACAAAGACGATCTTCTCTGGTGGAATACAGAGTTGGTTTTCATACTTGGAATTTGAATGCAATTACTCCTGTGTGCAATTTTTAGTAGTATACAGGACATGCAATGTAAAAAACTTACTTTAGAAACTATTAACATTTCTGTGATTTCCCTCCTCTATGGACTCTCTGATGACTCACAAGGTCTGAACTGCGAACAAAATGCTTTCCACATTGCAGGCATTCATATGGTTTCTTTCCCATATGAATTTTTTGGTGCATCATGAGGTGTCCATTTTGAGTAAAACATTTCCCACATTCCTGGCATTTGTATGGTTTCTCTCCGGTGTGGACTCTTTGGTGACTCACAAGGTGTGAATTACAAACAAAACATTTTCCACATTCTGGGCACTCATATGGTTTCTCTCCTGTGTGGATTCTCCGGTGACACATAAGGTGTGAACTCTGGGTAAAACTTTTTCCACATTCCTGGCATTTGTATGGTTTCTCTCCTGTGTGGACTCTTCTATGGTTTACAAGTTGTGGATTGCAAACAAAGGATTTTCCACACTCCTGGCATTTGTACGGTTTCTCCCCTGTGTGAATTCTCCGGTGGATGACAAGCTGTGAATTGCGAGCAAAACATTTGCCACACTCTTGGCATTTGTATGGTTTCACTCCTGTGTGGACTCTCTGATGCCTACCAAGGTATAAATTGCAAGAAAAACATTTCCCACATTCTTGGCATTTGTATGGTTTCTCTCTTTTGTGGACTCTCTGGTGGTTTACAAGATGTATATTTTGAGCAAAACATCTCCCACACTCCTGGCATTTGTATGGTTTCTCCCCTGTATGGACTCTCCAGTGGTTCACAAGGTTTGAATGGCAAACAAAACATTTTCCACACTCCTGGCATTCATGTGGTTTCTCTCCTGTGTGGATCCTCTGGTGAATTGCAAGCACTGAACTACGAAAAAAACATTTCCCACACTCCTGGCATTTGTATGGTTTCTCTCCTGTGTGGCGTCGGTTGTGTTCTGCAAGTCCTGAACTGTCAGCATAACATTTCCCACATTCCTGACAACTGTATGTTTTTTCTCTTCTGTGGACTCTCTGATGTATCACAAACTCTGCCTTATGAAAAAATCTGTTCCCACACTCTTTACATTTGTACTGTTTTTCTCCTGTGTGGATTACCTGATGCTTCAAAGGGTCTGCATTTTGAGAAAAACAGTTCCCACACTGCTGGAGTTCATATGGCTTCTCTCTGGTGGGGATTTCCTGGCATATCAAAAACTGTGCTTTGGAAGCAAAATATTTTTCACACTCCCAGCACTTATATGGTTTCTCTCCCATGTGGACTGCCGGATGCCTCACAAGCTGAAAATTGGAGGCAAAGCATTTTCCACACTCCTCACATTCAAGTGGTTTTTCTCTTGAATGGAATGACTGCAGTGTTCTAAGGTGGGAATTATTAGTAAAGCATTTTCCAGACTTCTGGCATGTGTGTGGTTCCTCTTCTATGTGGACTGTCTGGTGATTCAGGTGTGAATTGTGAAGAAAAGATTTCCCATGGTCCTGGCATTTATATGGTTTCTTTCCTGTGTGGATTGCTTGATGTGTCACCAGATGAGTATTTTGAACAAAACATTTTCCACATTCCTGGAAAATGTATGGCTTTTCTCCTGTATGGAGCCTTTGATGGCACTGAAAGTTGGAATTCTGACTAAAACTTTTCCTACATTCAAGGCATTTATATGGTTTATCTGCAGTATGAACTCTCTGATGCCTCACAAGCTTTGAAATGTAAGTAAAACATTTCTCACACTCCTGGCACTGGAATGGCTTATTTCCATTTTTAAGTATCTCATGTTTCACAAGGACTGAACCAGATGTAAAATATTGTCCACAGCCAAGGCATTTGTATAGTTTTTCTACCCTTTCGTTTCTGTCATGGTGCAGAAAAGTTGCATTCAGAGCAAAATACTGCCCATGTAGTTTATCTCCTGCATGGACTCTCTGACAGTTCCCAGATATCTCACAGCTCCTAGACAGTTCATATGTGATGTCCTTTCCAATGTGATCCCTTTTGTGAAGAGTAAGTGCTGTCTTTTGGGCAGAATGCAAACTTTGGCATGAAATCCTTTGGACAAAGCTTTCCCTACAAGCAGTAAGTGTGTTCTTTCTGGTAGAAAGTTCATCTTCTGTATGGATTTGCTGATCCAAACCCTCTCCACATGTGGCACATATCTTCCTTTCCCTCCATTTATCTGTTGGGCAGAAGAACAAACACAGACAAAACTGAATCCCAAGGGTTACAGAGGAGTAATTTAGGGCCTTTGCAGACTACTAGAAATAGTGCACATTAAATTGAGGCACTGCCCTGGCTCAGTGCTAGGGAATCATGGGAACTGTAATTTATTGTGGCACCAGAGCTCTCTGACAGAGAAGGCTCAATGTCTCAGAAAAAAATAAAATTCCCATGATTCCCTAGCACTGAGCCAGGGCAGTGCCTCAATTTAATGTGCACTATTTCTGGCAGTCTGCAAAGGCTGTTAGAGAACAAAAAAGGAACTAACCAAATTACTGCATCCCCAAATAAAGAAATGGGGGAAATATTGATGTTATGATCTTTCTAGTCTATCAGGCATTTTACATACTGTTTTCACAACTTTTAGGTCAGTAGTCCTTTTACTATTGAATTAGCAGCAGCAGTAAAAAACAAACCACTGTAGGTTTCAAAAAGCTGCATACTCTCTATGCCAGGGGTAGGCAACCTTTTTGAGCTGGGGGCCAGGTTGCTGTCCCTCAGACAATTGGGGGGCCGAAGCACCAAAAATAAATAAAAAATTAAAGATTCAATTTTTTTAAAAAAAAAATTTAAAAATATGCATGCACACTCTCTCAGCCCCAGAAAAGCCATGGCAAACCCCCTGTGGAGATTTTGCCAAGAAAACCCCAAGAACAAGTAATAACAACAATAATCAATATCATTATGGCGGTGGCGGTAGCGGTGGCGGCGGCGGCAGGACCAGCTTGGGGCCGGTCCAAAGGCCTCAAGGGGCCGCATCTGGCCCCTGGGCCTTAGGTTGCCTACCCCTGCTCTATGCAAACATGCACCTGTTTGCAAATAGAATTACAACCCAAAAGCACAATTATACTTACAGTTTTGGATGATTTTTTTTTTTTAAATCAGTCCTGGAAACTTGCACAAAATTCACCCAGTTTATAGAACTATAGAATTTTTCTCTAGCTTGCCATCAGACAGAGGACACAGGCATATGAGTCATCTTTTGCCATGTTGCCCTGTCTGAGTGATCCTGCTGGTGGGAAGTTTCTAGTCCACCACAGGCAACTAGGAGAGTGACTATTACACCTGGCCTCAGGCAACAAAATTACAGGGCTAGGCCCAATGCCACTAATTTTGAGCCCCAAGCTGTGTGTGAGAAAGAATGAAATGGAAAGTTAATTACTGTGTGGACCAAGGAAGAAAGAGCAAGTTATGGAAGTCAGCTGCTATGTCATCTAGTTGATAAACTTGGGAAGCAGCCTTAGTATAGCTTGGTTGGAAGGACAATAGATTCAGGTTGAAATAAGTTCCTTACCAAGAAAGGACATGTTCTCATAGTTCTCCATCATGATTTCCCAATACAAAGATCTCTGGTGCAGATCCAGCAGGTCCCACTCGTCTTTGGTGAAATACACAGCCACATCTTCAAAGGTGACCAGTTCCTGCAACCAGAATAGAGCCATTCTTGTAGATGCTGTGTGGCTCATTTAGGGTGTAACTCTGCTTCCATCACTATCAGAAGTCTAACAGCAGAGAGAATCACCTACCTGAGCTGTTTCTGCATCAGCCTTGTTATCCCTCTCTCTCCCCTTCATTCTGGATCTGGATTTAGACCCCATTATGGACTCTGCAAAATGGAGATAACCAAGACAAAGCAGCTTCATTTTTTTCAGCTTCATTTATATACCGCTTCATATCGCGCTATGGGATGTCTAAGTGGTTTACAACTGTAAGCTCATTGCCCCCCAACAGTTGGGTACTCATTTTAGCGACCACAGAAGGATGCAGGCCTGAGTCTAGCCTGAGCCCTGGCTAGTATTGAACTCGCAACCTTGTGGTCTATGAGTGAGTGGCTGCAGTACAGGCATTTAACCACTGGGAGTGATTATAGAAAGATGCCTCTCATCTACCACAACCACTATTTGGCTTAGACTGAAAACTTAGGGCCTTTGCAGACTGCCAGAAATAGTGCACATTAAATTGAGGCACTGCCCTGGCTCAGTGCTAGAGAATCATGGGAACCGTAATTTATTGTGGCACCAGAGCTCTCTGACAGAGAAGGCTCAATGTCTCAGAAAAAAATACAATTCCCATGACTCCCTAGCACTGAGCCAGGGCAGTGCCTCAATTTAATGTGCACTATTTCTGGCAGTCTGCAAAGGCCCTTAGTGGGAGAGAGGAAAATCAGGCAAACAAACCCCAAAACGCATTATTTGAGAAAGATAAATTGCATAAAACAAAGGGGTTGGCTTGGTGGATCAGAGCAAAATAATAGCAACACTGAGTCCAGCATCCCTTTTCCAAGAGGAGCTAACCACATGCACAATGGCGACACCAGGGGGGTGCGTGTGTGTGGCCCACAGCAATTATTTTCCCCCTCCTCAGCACAGCATTCAGAGATATACTATGTCTAAACACAGAGGGTCCATCCATTTAGCTAAGAGGCAGTGACAAACCCATCCTCTATGAATTTAACCAACTCTTGTAAAAGCCCTCTAAGCAATACCTTATAGCTTTGGTTTTCAAACTTTTTGCCCTTGTGACCCTCTTTATATCGACATCAAGACATCCCCCCTCTGCTTGATGTAGTACATAAAAATGTTTTGTTTAATGTGCATATTTTTGTTCACACATTCATGTACATGTTTTGATTATTGTGCTTTAATTGATGTTGTTAATTGATTTGTTGTTGTTCTCTGCCTCAATTAATGGGGAGAGGCAGGGAAGAGAAGAAGAAGAAGATCATATATATTCATATTTTAACATCTTATAAGGAAATAGCTCTCCTTCTTCTCCTCCTCCCTCAGACAGAGGTTCCAAATGCCCTCCTTGTCTTTCTCTTTCACTGCAGGACAGAAAAGGTTTGGGAAATGGAGGATGAGGATCAACGTCTCCAAGTCTCGCATCCCCTTGAGCAACTCTTGCCCCAGCAGTCCCAACCCACAGTTTGAGAACCTTATAGAAATGTTTGTCATAACTCTATCTAAAGAAACACTTTCTTTTGTCTCACTGTACCCACCACATTTCAGCAAATACAGTAACATTTCCATATAAAGATGCCATTCCATATTTTGTGAAGATGTAATTAATTTTACCTGTCTGGAAACGAATTTCAGACAGTTTCACAAGTTACAAAGTTATAGAAACTAACAAGTCTGGCTATCATAAAAGAACTTTATACCTCCTCTTAGCAATTGACAGAGTTTCCATGAAAATACTGGAGAAGGCACATACTTTTCACGTGAGCTGGTCATAATTTTGCACTTTGCCACAGCAGTAAGCATGGCATCCAAGCAAACTCAGAAAATTAGCAGAAATCAACAGGGGGAAAAGACACATTTGTACATGGTTCAGTCAAGATTCTTGTAATCCAAGTGATGTTGGAGAATGTTTATAAATTGCCATAAATGTGCAATTGGAGAAAGATAAGCCAGGCAGTAAAACAATTATTATTTTATATATACTGTCACATTATTTTAAAAATAATTACAATTTATATTATAAAGTGTACAATATACCGTATTTAATAATAATAATTGAATTTACTTAATTCTAAATATATAGGAATGGGATTATTTGGTCCTGTGAAGCAAGAGACTATGCTGCTTGCAGCAGTGCTTCTAGTAGCATTTCCCATGTCAGACAAGCTTTTGCTGAGCAGCCAGATGAAATGTGCCAAACAGGTATTGGGAAGCAGCAGAAGTGGGGGTGACATTGGCGGAAGATCTCTCTGAGACAAGAGTAGTGGCACCATGGGTTGTTAGTATTAGTAGTTAGTATAGCAAGCGGCGGCGGCCTCGAGGCCACGGAGGACTGTTTACCATCCCCGGGAGACCAGCTGAGTGGCCTGAGCCGCCCCACCTCCGCCTCGCCTATATAACGCCGCCTGAGAACACCCTCGCCAGAACCGCGCAGCGAACGGCGGCTTCCTCGAGGCCGCGGAGGACTGTTTACCAGCCCCGGGAGACCAGCCCCGAGAGACCAACTGAGCGGCCTGAGCCGCCCCACCTCTACCTCGCCTATATAACGCCGCCTGAGAACACCCTCGTCGGCACCACGCAGTGAGCGGCAGCGTCCTCGAGGCCGCGGAAGACTGTTTACCAGCCCCGGGAGACCAGCCCCGAGAGACCAGCTGAGCGGCCTGAGCCACCCCACCTCCGCCTCGCCTATATAACGCCGCCTGAGAACACCCTCGCCGGCACCACGTTATGGCCACAGAGGACTGTTTTGCCATCTTACAGCTCCCGGAGGACCATAAGACAAGAAATTACGCATCTTTTTAAATTGTATTTTTAGCTACTGTTATTTAATTTGTTCGTATGTTTGGGGGGGATGGGTGGGTGGGTGAAAGAGGGATGGGATTTCATTTTGATTTATTGTTTTGGTGTTTTATAATGTTGTACGCCACCCCAATTGCCTGGCAGAGGGGCGGGATATAAATAAAAATTATTATTATAAAATTTATTTGTATACTACCCAATGGTTTCCCAATCCGGGTGGCTAACAGCATAAAACAATACAAAATATATCCCTCCCACCCTTTAGTAGTAGTATTATACAGAAGGAAACACAGTAGACACCCTTTAAATGTCTTTTACCATGAAAATCCTATGATGAGACAATCCAAAATGAAACGAGATAGTGCTGGAAGATGAGACTCCCAGGTCACAAGGCACTCAATGAGCTACTGGGGTGCAGCAGAGGACAACTATGAGTAGCACTGTGACTAATGATGCAATTTTACTCAAGCTGAAAGGACTTCAGGTGTTGACATGCTGAGTGGTGAAAGGAAAGTCTGAAGCTGCACAACAAATATTATAGGAACATGGTATGTGAGAAGCATGATTCAGGGGAAGTTAGATATGGTAAAACAAGAAATGGAATGTATACATATTGCAATACTTGGGGTCCGTAAGCTAAAGTGGACAGGAATGAGACATTTTGAATCAGATAATTACATACTGTTTTACTCAGGAAATGAAAATCTAAGAAGAAATGCAGTGGCATTAATACTGAGGAGAGATGTAATAGAAAGAGTCAAAGGGTAATTGTGCAAAGTCTGACTGAATCATATTAATAAAACTTCAGAGAAAATCCATGAATATCACCATAATCCAAGTCTATGCTCCAATTACAGAGCAGAAGAAGAAGAAACTGAAAGATTCTGTGACAGAGACTAGGAAGAAATCGATTGCACACCAAAATAGGACTTCTTGTTGATCACAGGCAATTGGAACACAAAAGCAGAATCAAAGATTGTAGGAAAATTTGGCCTGGTTCTGGCTCAGTTCAAGCAATCTTCTTCTGTAACTTAAGTGACAAGGCTGCCAACCCTCAAATGGGGATACATCCTTTATTATATATATATATATAGAGAGAGAGAGAGAGAGAGAGAGAGAGGAAGAGAAGAAATAATAATAATAATAATGATGATGATGATGGGGCATCCTTTATAACAAGAGACAAGGTTACCAACCCTCAAATGGGGATAAATCCCTTATAATACCTATCTATAGAGAGAGAAATAATAATAATAATAATAATAATAATAATAATAATAATAGGGCATCCTTTATAATAAGGGACAAGGCTGCCAACCCTCAAATAGGGGGATATCCCTTATAATCTATACACACACACACACACCATATATATATATATATATATATTATAATGTAGGGGCATCCTTTATAACAATGGACAAGGCTGCCAATCCTCAAATAGGGGGGCATCCCTTGTAATATAGATAGATAGATAGATAGATGTATATATAGATATATATACACACACGCATTATATAATGATAATAATAATAATATGGGGCATCCTTTATAACAAGGGACAAGGGGGTCATCTCTTGTTTTAGATATATATAGAGACACACACACACTATATATGCTCAGAGGTGGTATTATTGTAATTACAATAATAATAATAATAATGAGGGCATCCTTTATAACAAGGGATAAGCCTGCCAACCCTCAAATAGGGGGTCATCTCTTGTAATATATATATATATATATATATAGAGAGAGAGAGAGAGAGAGAGAGAATTACAACAATGATAATATGGGGGCATCCTTTATAACAAGGGACAAGCATCCCATAGAAGAAGAAGAAGAAGTGGTACAAGAGACCAAGGGTGAGATCTAAGCCTTCCACCCAAAGAAGCTCCAATTAGGGTCGCCCCTTCCCTTCCCTTCCTATTTTCTGGATTCTCACCATCCTCCCCAGAGCCCTCAGGAACCGCTGGGCTCTCCTCCTCCTTCCCTCCCTTCTTCTCTTTCAGTCTCCCAGCCCCCCCCCTTCTCCTTTTCCTTTCATTCACTGCCAAGAGCCCTCATGGCCATTCGGGTCTGTGTTTCCGGAGGACTCATTTTGACGTTGCACGTTGCCCTCGTTTGGCCTGGTATTGGCGGAAGGCTGGTTTCCGCTTCCTGTCACGTGCCTGAAGCCAAGCCAGACTCCTGGCAGGCCCCAAACAAGGCCATACATTACAAGTTAACTATAAGTTGTGGGTGGCATTCCTTACCTAGGACAAACCTATGAGATTTTTGGGGTCGCCATAAGGTGACAGGCGACTTGGAGGCACACTACAACTCCCAGAATCCCCCAAGGGAAGGCCCTTGGAAAACTCTGGGAGTTATAGTGCGCCTGGCTGTTGATTCATGGAGACCCCATGAATTTCATAGGGTTTTCTTGGGCAAGGAAACCTCAGAGGTGGTTTTGACAGTCCCTTCCTCTGAAATATAGCCTTCAGCATCTGGTGTCCATTGATGGTCTCCCATCCAAGCACTAACTAGGGCTGACCCTGCTTAGCTTCCAAGATCAGACAGGATCTGGTGGCTTTAGGGTATTTAGGCCCTCTACTGCCTCTGATACTAGAGATTTTTTAAAATTTAATAATCTACATAAATGTGTATGTATGTATGTGCCTTCAAGTTGCCTATGGATTTATGGCAACCCCCTGAATTTCACAAGGTTTTCATAGGCAAGGAATACTCAGAGGTGGTTTTGCCAGACCCTTCTTTCCTCCTCCTTCCTATCTACAATGGTATTCATTGGCAGTCTCTCATCCAAGTAGTAACCAGGGCTGGCCCTGCTTATCTTCCTTCAAAGTTCCTTCCTCCTCCTCCTTACAGCACCTGGTATTCATCGGAGGTCTCTCATCCAAGCACTAACCAGAGCTGACCCTCTGATGGCTTTAGGGTATTTTCGTCCCCTTATAGGTCATTGTGTGTGTACATGTCTTCAAGTCGCCTGTCCACATATGGCCATCCCATGAGTTTCACTGGGATTTCTTAGGCAAGTAATGCTCAGAGGTGGTTTTGCAAGTTCCTTCATATGAAATAATAGCGTACAGCACCTGGTATTCATTGGCAGTCTCCCATCCAAGTATCAACCAGGGCTGACTCTGCTTAGGATACAATTTACTTTTGTCGGGAAATTTGGATGCATGAAGGGGCCATGCAAGATTACTTCATGGTTGGAGTGGGAGAAAGGGGTGTTAAAAGGCAAGATCTGCCCAAGAAAAATCCTCTACCCTTTTTTGCTTCCACCGGGAAGGTTCCTGCAATCACTGGCACGGTTTGAACACATTAGGACACTGGGAGGAGACTAGGCTTCGAATCCCTGCTCGGCCATGGAAACTCACTGGATGACCTTGGGCAAGTCACATTCTCTCAGCCTCAGAGTAAAGGCAAACCACCTCTGTGCAAATCTTGCCAAGAAAACCCTGTGATAAGATAGCCACAACAGCAGCACTGCAGCTAAGGTTCAAAACACACTGCAGAAATAATCCAGTTTGATACTGCTTTAACTGCCCTGGCTTAGTGCTAGGGAATCCTGGGAATTGTTGTGGCACCAAAGCTCCTTGACAGAGAAGGCTCAATGTCTCACAAAACTACGGATCCCAGAATTCCACAGCAATGAGCCAGGGCAGTTAAAGTGGTCTCAAACTGCATGATTTATGCAATGTGTTTTGGACCAAAGTCACTTAATTGGGAGGTCAACAGACGGCGAAAGTATAGCCACTTACTGTGACCTCAGGAAGATAAGGGGCAGTTAAAGTCACAGACCTGAGGACTGGATTTTCTTAAGTTGTCGAAATGTGGACTGAGGGATCCTATAACCTGGAGGAATTGTGTGACCAGCAGACAAAACAACCAAAGCTTTGAATTTGTTCTTAATTGCCATCAAGTCAGCTTTGGTTTATGAAGACCCTACGAACAGTGACCAGATGTCCTAACCACAAAGGACAAGGCACTGCAAATGTAGGGCATTCCAAGAAAAATGGAGGAAATTACAAGTAAAAACTGGGGGGGGGGGGGGGGAACCACCACTCCTATAAATCTAAATTAATGCTTCTTAAGCATGCTCAAAATGCACATTTTGAAATCCCTGCTGTAAAGAAGGTTGAAATGGAGGTCATGTCCTAGAAAAAGGAGGACACCCAACCTACATCCAGGGTGACCAGATGTCTTAACCCCAAAGGAGGACAAGGCAAGCGAGTTTATTTTCTTTCTGCCAGCTTTCTTCATTGTCCAGCTCTCACATCCATACATATGGTACATGAATAAAATATTTTATGCAGTGTGTGTATGTTCATTTACACATTCGTGTCTATTCATATTTTAACATTTTAAAAGAAAATAGCTCTCCTCTTCCTCCTCCTCCCTCAGGCAGAGGCTCCTTGCCTTTCTCTTCCCCTCCAGAAAAGGTTTGAGAAGCAGAGGAGGAAGAGGAATCAGGGCCTCCAAGGAGATTATCATACCAGGAAAAGGACGTCCTTGTCCCATCCTTTTCGGTCCTTATGGCACAATCGGGAAAAGATTTTCATATGTCACGCTTATCATGTCAGTGTCCCGTCAGTGAACTGCAATTGACCACAATCATGCAAAATACTTTCATATGGCATCCTTTCACTCAAGTGGAATTGCCCTGTTATTTTGTGTCAACGGGAGTTTGCATTAATACAAATGACAGGACAATTCCACTTCAATGACAGGATAATTGTGGCATGTATGAAATGTTTTTGCACAATTGTGATAAGGACGGTAGAGTGATTTGCTTCACTCCCGACCCTGTCTGATAATCTCCAGTCTCAAACCTTCTCTTGAGCAACTCTTGTTCCCACCCCACTGTCTGAAAACCACTGAGCTACAAAATCCTTTTGCATACTTAGTAACTGATCATAGTTTTCAGTTAAGTGACAGTGTTTCTCTTAACATTTACATCTCACTATTCAGTATATTCATTCTCTTGTTTGATGGCATGTTACCATTGTTTCACATTCAACAGAGGAGTCATCGCAACAAAATTTTCCAGATAACTGAAAGTTTTATTGATTGACCCTATAAATGTGTGAAGGATGAAAAACACAGAAGCTTTGAAGGAGAAACGGGGGCAAATTAGACTATAAGTTATGCAAGAAGCTCAATTCACTTCCATTTATTGCTGAATAAGCCTTTTGCATACACAAAGTTCTTGAACAAGGAAATTGCAAGGGAAGACTAGAAAGAAAAGCAGTTGAATTGAATTATATTCATAAATTTCAGTCCATCAGCAGAGGTATGAATAAAGAGAATGGCTTCATGGCACACTACATATATTACTACAAGAGTCCTTGCTACTGTACAAATAACAAAAGGAATCTTCTCAGGAAGGAGAATCATTTATGCTACAACAGACTAACATAGTTATTTCTTTGAAAACTTCTCCAGGGGCAATATTTTACAAACTCTGAAATAAAGAAGGCTCCTAACCTGGGTGCACTCGTTGACATAAAATGATACTTGGCATTTTCCTGTATTTTCTCCAAATTACAGACGTTTCTACAGATTGGTTCCTCTGTGAAATCTCTGGCAATCTTGAAGGTTTGGGGACGAGAAAAATTAATTCCATACTGCTTTCCCCTCCTCAGTTTCACGCCGGTAGAATATCGCATGAAGACTCAAAAGTTGCAGTGTGATAAAAATACATTCCTCACATTCTGTGCTTTCAAAGGGTTTCTTTCTAGGGTAAGTTATTGGTAGTTTGTTAAATACAACTGGTCAAGAAAGCCCAAATACAGAGCGCTGTGGATGTTATTTCCCCTGAGTAGATTCTCTAGTAGATTATCAAATGTCTTGCATGGGTTCTCTGGTTCTGTTAAGCTGTAGAAAGTAAGCAAATGGTTTTTCATATTCAAAGCATCAGTAAGCCTTCTCTGCGCTGTGGACATACAAGCATTGCATAAATGTAGAGGTGTTTGTAAGGAAAAATTCACAATATTCCATGGATTCCATGAAGTTTCTCTGCTCTAATAAATCTTCTTAACGGAATACATCTGTTTTCTGCAATGAAGGCTTTTGTAATCTCTGTACAAAATCTCTGGTGTATCACAAAGTTGACCTTACAAAGAAAATGCTACCCACACATCTGGAATTTAAACAGATTCTCTCCTGTGTAGATTCGCTAGTAGTATACAAGCTCAGAAGTGTAAGGAAAACATTTTAGAAATTATTGGCATCAATATGATTTCCATGCTGCATGGACTTTCTGATGGCTTACAAGCTCTGAGTTACGAGCAAAACCTTTTCCACATACCAGACATTCATATGGTTTCTCTCCTGTGTGTATTCTTTGGTGGATCTTAAGGTGTCCATTTCGAGCAAAGTATTTCCCACACTCCTCACATTTAAATGGTTTCTCTCCTGTGTGAACTCTCCAGTGGTACACGAGGTCTGAGCTGCGAGCAAAACATTTTCCACATTCTTGGCATTCATATGGTTTCTCGCCTGTGTGAATGCTTCGGTGACCCATAAGGTGTGAACTTTGGGTAAAACATTTTCCACATTCCTGGCATTTATATGGTTTCTCCCCTGTGTGGACCCTTTGGTGGTTGGCAAGTTGTGGACTGGAAGCAAAAGATTTTCCACATTCCTGGCATTTGTATGGTTTCTCTCCTGTGTGGACTCTCTTATGGATTACAAGGTGTGAACTGAAAGAAAAAGATTTCCCACACTCCTGGCATTTGTATGGTTTTACTCCTGAGTGGACTCTCATATGCCTCCCAAGATAAGCACTGGAAGCAAAGCATTTCCCACACTCCTGACATTTATATGGTTTATCTTCTGAATGGATATTATCTCCTGCATGAACTTTCTGATGCCTTCCAAGGTATGAACTGTAAGAAAAGCATTTCCCACATTCTAGGCATTCATTTTGTTTTTCTCCAGTTTGCATTTCTTGGAAGTTCGCAAGAGATTCATTCTGAGAAAAACATCCCTCCCACTCCTGGCATTTACATGCATTCTCCCCTATATGAACCTTCCAGTGGTTCACAAGCTCTGTAAGGTAAGGAAACTGTTTTCTACACTCCTGGCATTCATATGGTTTCCCATCTGTGTGGGCTGTCTCAGGCATTACAAGAGTTGACTTCTGAGGAAAATATTTTCCACAAGCCTGGATTTCATATGGTTTCTCAGTTGTGTGAATTGCTGGAGGTGCCAAAAAGTATGGATTCTGAGTAAAGCTTTCTCTATGGTTCTGGAACTTGTCCTGGTTCAATCCTGCTAGCAAGTGCTTCTGAAGGAGTGAACTGTAAGGAAAATGTTTTTCATTTTTTAAGCCTTTGAATGGTTTGCTTTCCCTCCAGTTATCTGTTGGGATGAAGAACAAACACAGACACAGGTAAATTGCAAGGCTTACAAAGGAAGAACTTTAGGCAACATAAATTATGTAAATCCTCTGAATAATTTGCACTCTCCAATAAAATATTGGACATCGTGCATATTTCAGCATGATGGTGACCATAATTTTGCATTTAACCACAGCACTAAGCATGGTATCCAAGCAAACTCAGAAAAAATGCAGAAATCAGCGAAGTACGAAGGGAAATATGTATATTGTTCAGTCATGATAGTCATTCTACAAGAGACATTTGAGTATGTTTATAAATAAACTTAACAGTGGAGATTATCCACAAGCATAGTGTGGATATTATTACTATTATTATATTTATTTATTTATATCCCACCCTTTCCCCAAAACTGGAACTCAGAGCAGCTTACATGATTAAGAACAGTACAGTCAGCCCTCCGTTTTCACAGGGGATCCATTCCGGACCCTCCTGTAAAAACAGAGACTTGTCAATATTCAAGCCCTAGGAACTCCCCATTGATTTTAACAGAGGTCGCCCTTCTGTGAATATTCAAAACTGCGGACCTCAAGTCCGCGAGAACGGAGGGGTGACTGTACAATTAAAAACAAATAAACCAAAAAAAGAGTTAAATTAAAACAGAATTAAAGTATTACAATATTAAAACAGACTGCATACAAGAATAAAATATGTTTAAAAGTGTTAAAAATACTTTAAAAGAATACAATACCCAGCCCGTTCTTTAAAAACTTTCTACTTTAAAAGCCTGTCTAAACAGGTAGGTTTTAACCTGCTGGTGGAAGGCCAACAAGGAAAGGACCATTCTGGTCTTCCTGGGTAGAGAGTTCCACAGTTTAGGGACAGCCACAGAAAAGACCCTCCCTTGTGTCCCCACCAACCATGCTTGTGATGGTGGTGGGACAGAGAGAAGGTCCTCTCTTGAAGAGCTCATAGCCTGGGGCAGCTCATATAGGGAGATACGGTCTGCCAAATAGTCTGGATCTGAGCTTATAGGGCTTTGTAGGTCATAACCAGCGTTTGAAAGATATTATGGAGACAGAGAAGGGCAGGACAGTAAAATAATTAAAATTATTACATAAAATCTGTCTCAACCTTTTTTTTAAAATTACAGAATTGCAAATATATATATATATATATATATATATATATATATATATAAAAATAGTGTAATAAATTTAATAATAGTTACAATTTAATTACCAATAATACTAAATATAATTTCATAAAATGTCAGGCCCTGGCGACACCTCCATAATTTACATCCCTCACCTGATTGCTCTGCAGCAGCACTTGCACCTTCCTCGGATTCTTGTTTGCACAACTCCTCTTCCTGTATTATGTTAGGAAAGCCTAAACAGATGGGAAGAGGGAGAGGTTAGCAGGTCCACCATGTTCCTTCCATTGATTTATTGGAACAATCAACTCTGGAATATTTCTTGAGAGAAGCACAGAGTGGCAGAGCACCTTTCTTAAATGCTTCCTGTGACAGGCATGGGCTGTCTAAGGAGAATTTTGCTTTCTCCTTTAGAGAGATGGCCTTCCTTTTTTTGTCGGAAGGTATGGAAATTTAATCCACTAAAATATATGATTAATGACTTGGGATTTCTTTAACCATGTGGCAGGCAAGCCTAGAGAGGCAAGGTGTTACTCCAGATCAGGGGTAGGCAACCTTTCCCCTTTAAGGGCCGAGGGACTTCAGCTCCCAGAATCCCAGGAGCTATTGGCCAACATGGGACTATTGGCCAACATGGCTGAGGATTCTGGGAGCTGAAGTCCCTCGGCCCTTAAAGGGGAAAGGTTGCCTACCTCTGCTCCAGATCAATAACCACACTGGTTGGGGAACTGTGGGGATTGTAGTCTAACTCATTTGGAGAGCACCCGTTTCCACAAGTCTGTCCTTGTCCTTATTATGACTAAACATAAGTACACATATGTATTTAGGCTTCTGGGAATTAATGTATCCCCAAATAAACAGTAATTTGAAGGGACAGGCCATAACCTGGTGGTAAAGCACATCTATTCCACACAGACCGTACCAGGTTCAATTCCCAAATGCCCAGTAATATTAGGGCACACTCAGTGGTAGACCACATGCTCTACATACAGACAACCATAGTTCAACTCCTGGCATTTTTAGCTAAAAGGATCAAGCAAGCAGAAGACTCTCCACATGAAATCCTTGACTCCAAACAGACTCCTATCAGATGGCCCTCATCATGGATCTCAAAATACAGGTACCACACCCTCACCTGCACGACCACCAGTAACACCTGCATTTTCCTGCAGGTGATCCTCCTCCTCATCTTCTTCCATTATTACCATGTTGGAAAATCCTAAACAGAAGGGAAAAGAGAAAATGAAGCAGCCAGCAAGACATACTTTGGACATTTTGCTTAAAAAGGTGGACCCAGTTTGGTAGTTCAGCCTAATATCTGAATAATTATTTACAATGTCAGAACTTTGAAAAACTGCAGATAGCATATTTAATCTAAAAAGAGACAATTCTCTCTTAGAAAGAGGGGCAAGGTTGGGGGGGGGCACTGGGGACAGGAATGCCTCTCCTGATATGTAGCCTACCTATAAACACACACAAATTATTTCCTCCTTCTTGTTTTCCCCACTTACATGGAAATACATGCAAACTTTAACATAACAAAATTACTATGATTAGTAAGTTAAGATTTCTTCAACCAGTAAAAAACCCAGTGATTAAAGATGTTATTTTGTATCCCAGCCTTCCCCAACCAGGAAAGGCCCTTTGAAGGACATACCTTTTCCTGCACTCGTCTCTGGATAACTCTCTGATTCCTGCTCATCCTGGCTACATGGCTCCTCTTCTTGGTCCAACTGGGAGGGCACATCAGGAAAATCTGATCCAGAGAAAATAAGAAAACTAAATTAAGAAGAAACAGACTGATCACATGAATCAGGGATGGGCAAAGTGCCCAAAGTTCCACTGCCTGGTTGGAACAATTAACCTTGGAATATTTTGAACAGCTGACCAAAAAGGTCCTCAGTTTAATTTTTCAGCTTATGTTTATTATTCATGGCAAACACCATCTTAGGAGACTCCCTTCTAGCGAGAAAGGCAGAGAGGTAGGAGTGCCTTTCTTACACTGATGTCTCCACCTATGTCAAACATGTGTTGTCCAAATATGAAAAGATTTATTTATTTATTTATTTATTTGCTTTCTTCTTTAGAGTGACAGTTTTCCTTTTTTGTGGGAATGCATGCAAATTTAATCAACTAAAACATATGATTCATGTTTTCTTCAATCACATGATAGGAAAGGCTAGTGACGCGAGGTAGAGCACCCTATCTAACCTTCCTTAATCTGGTGTCAATGACCATACTAGCTAGGGGATTGTGGGGGTTTTAATCAAACTCATTTGGAGGCACCAGCTTTTTGAATTTATTTATTTTATAACCCACCTTTTCCCCAGTATGGTATTCAAGGTGGTGTATTACATTTTTAAAGGACAATGCAAATTTTAAAAAACTATGGTACGAAAGTTAAAACACAATTAAACTGAAGAACACAAGTTAAAATAAGTTTAATACAACATTAAAAAGACTTAAAACATAATAAAATAAAAACACTAGACCCCTCATTAAAAGCTTTAACTGCTGCAACATCAAAAAAACAAAATGCATCCTTAAATAAAAAGATCTTTACCCAGAGGCAGAAAGACAACAGGGAAGGAGCCAACTGGACCTCCTAAGGAAAAGAGTTCCACAACTTGCAAGCAGCCACCAAAACTCTCTCCCAAGTCCCTGTGATGGCGATGGGGACTGAGAGAAAGCCTTCCCCCAAAGATCTTAGAGCACAGATAGGCTCATATAGGGAGGGTACAAATTTTCCAGATAGTCTGGACCCAAGCCATGTAGGGCTTTAAAGTCAAACTCAGCACTATCAATTCTGCTCAGAAATGGATTGGCAAGTGGATTTGTTTCAGCAAGAGGGTGATCTCTCTATAACCCACCTGAAATCAGCAACATGGCTACAGCCTTTTGGAACCACTGAAGTTTCAGAACAGTTTCCAAAGGCAGGCCCACGTAGAGCATGTTACTGTAATCCAAACAGGATGTAAATCAAGGTATGTGTGACGGGAGCCATTAAAAGACAAAATATAAACCTTAAAACAGCACCACACAGCATTAAAAGCCCACCCCAGTTTCCAAAGGCCTAACAGTTTGAAAATGTCTTAACTTGCTAAAAGAAGGGAAGCAAGAATTGGGCCATTATGACCTCCCTAGGGAGGAAAAAACAAAGTCTGTGAGCAGCCACCGAGACGCCTCTCCCCTTTGTTACCACTAAACAAGCCTAAGAAGGTGGCTAGACAAAGAGAAACATCTCTCTAAATCCTTTTAGAGCTCTATGGGACTCATAAAGGGAGATACAGTCCTTCAAATAACCTGGACCCAAGCCATGTAAGGCTTTATAAGTCAAAACTAGAACTCTGAATTGTATCTGGAATCGGACTGGCAGCCAGTGGAGCTATTGCTACAAGGGAATTTGTATGCTCTCTAAAGCCAGCTCCAGTTAACAACCAGGCTGCAGCTCTTTGGGCCCAGTGAAATTTCTGAGCGTTTTCAAAGGCAGCCCCACATAGAGTGCATTACAGTAATCCAAACAGGATGTAACCAAGGTATGTGTTACCATGGTCAGATCTGACTTCTCTAAGAATGGGCATGGTTGGCATGCTAGCTTTATCTGTGCACTTGTCACCGTTGAAACCTGGCTCAGGGCTGAATCCAGAAGTACCTGCAAATTGCCAACTTGTGTTTTCACGGGGAATGTTACCCCATCTAACATAGGCTGAATCCCTTTTATCCAATCTATCCATTGACTGACCAAGAGCAGCTCTTTTTGTCTGGATTAATTGAGAAACTGGCCTTTGCCCTTGCTCCACTCCCAAGGGGCACCCCCAAAGGGGCGAAGTGCCTTTGGTCTCACCATCTTTGGTGGCAATCGCACCAGTAGTGAGTACACTGCCTCGAGCTTAGATCCTCTTGCTGGAAGGGGCCGAGCATCTATTTGGCTGATTACTCAGGCTCCAAGCTCAGTACCTGCAGCCTGGTTCTGCTAGCCAGGTGGTCTTGTAAGCAGACAGCAATCTACAGAAGCAAGAATTGGGCCATTTGGGGGGGGGGGGCAGCCCATAGCAGCAACAAGCAGGTAGACAGGCGCACAAGCTCTCTGAGAGGGTGAAGGCTGCCCTAATCTTTCTTGTGACTAAGCAAAAGTACATGTGTGTGTTTAGGCCTCTGGGAAGGCCTAATATAGATACCACACCCTCACCTGCACGGCCACCAGTAACATCTGCACTTTCCTCCAGGTGATCATCTTCTTCAACATCATCATCTTCCATTACTACAATATCAAGAAATCCTGAACAGAAAAGGCAAAAAGAAGCAGTCAGCAAAGGCTACCATGTCCAGCCGCTGACTGGCTAGATCATTAACCACTGGAAATATCGCTTGACTGGCAGAAAAGGTAACACCACTTTGGTAGTTCAGCCTAATACTGAACACTGAATTATTTTTGTAATAATTTAGAACCTTGAAAACCTACAGATGAAAAATGCCATCTAAGAAGAGACATTTGCTTTTGGAAAGAGAGAGGCAAGGTGGGTCTGTGTGTAGGGGCAAGGGTGGAGACAAGAACGCTTCTCCTGATATGCCTACCTATAATCTAAACACACATATAAACATACGGACACGCAATACACAAAATATTTCCTCCTTTTTCTTTTAAACTGATATTCCAACTTATATGGAAATATATGTAAACATTAATAGAGTAAAACTACTATTATAGATGTTCTTTAATCAGTAGAAGATGTAGTGATTAAAGATATTATTTCATAGCCCATCCTTTCCCAACTGGGAAAGGCCTTTCACAGGCCAAACTTTCACCTGGACTGCCCTGCGGAGAGCTCTCTGATTCATCCTCATCCAGGCTGCATGACTCCTCTTCTTGGTCGAGCTGAGCAGGCACATCAGGAGAACCTGATTCAGAGAAAAGGAATAAGAAAACCAGGTTAAGAAGGAATAGATTGATCTCAAAGGCTGGGGTGGGTAACGTATGGCCTCACAGTCCACGGACCTATCTTTTGTAGCCCCTGAAGACCTCCACCCATCTCCCCAATTTTTAAAAAATTCAGGGCAAAAATAAATCACATAGAAAGACCCCCAATATGTGTCAGAAAACACACAAAAAATACAACCACCCCACTCCTACAAGCAAAGAACACCATACTATTTTAAATACCTCAATTTTCCACTACAAGCCTCTCAAAATGGTGACAGGAACTGATGCAACATCATTTTCCATCACCATTTTTGAGACAGTCTGCAGAGGTAAATGGAGGCATTTGTGCTTGACATGGTGGAGGCTCTGGAGGGAGACGCTGACCCTTAGTGTCTGTGTGTCCTCATAGCCCCGAGACCCCACTTTTTCACTTGATGGGTAGCAAAGCTACTCCCACTGAATAGTCCAGCCTAATACTTTAATAGTGTTGAATTATTTTTAATCCCACAACTTCAAACACCTGCTGATGGAGAATGCTATCTAAGAAGAGACATTCTCTCTGATGGAAAGAGAGAGACAAAGCATGTGTGTGGATTTGGGAACAGGAATGCCTCTCTTGATATGAAGCCTGCTTATTATCTAAACACACAGACATACACACTATTTCTTCCTTTCCCCTTTAGAGTGATATTCCCTCTTATATGGAAATATATGCAAGGCGCAATACAGCAATACGGTTAATAAATTAAGAATCATTTAACCAGTAAAAGACCAAGTCATTAAAGATGTTATTTCTAAGGCCATACCTTCCCCAACTGAGAAAGGCCCTTCACAGGCCATACCTTCCCCTGGATTGGTCTCTGGGGAACTCTCTGACCCCCCCTCATCCAGGCCATATGACTCCTCTTCTTGGTCCAACTGGTTGGGCACAGCAAGAAAACCTGATCCAGAGAGAGGGAGCAAGAAAACTAGGTAAAGCAGAATCACAATGATCTCAAAAGACAGGTCACAGTCTCTGGAACCCCCTTTTGTGGCCTCTAAAGGCCCCCACATCACCCCAATATTTCTATTAAAAAACTGGCATGCTTTTTGGACAGTTTTTGCCCTCACATCACATATAAAGGCCCACAAATGTATGGGAAAACACAAAAATACACCCACACCATTCCCAGACCGCCCCCCTTGTATCCCCAAATACAGTGGGCCCTTGTTATCGGCTGGGGTTTGGTTTCAGGACCCTACATGGATACCAAAATCCGTGGATGCTCAAGTCCCATTATATAGAGTGGCATAGTAAATTGGTGTCCCTTAAATAAAATGTAAAATCAAGGTTTGCTTTTTGAAATGTCTATCTTTTTTAATATTTTCAAACTATGGATGGTTGAATCTGTGGATAAGGAGAGCTGACTGTATCCCCATTTTCTTCTGCAGCCCTCTCAAAATGGTAACAGGAAGCGATGTGTGGCATTTCCTGTCTCCATTTTGAAAGGGTCTGCAAAGGTAAACGGCGGCATTTGGGCTTTATGTGGGGTGCACTGCCCATGGGAGGGTCTGGAGGGGGAAACTGGCCCATGGTCCCAATTGCCCACCCTTATCATAAGCCAATCAAGATAACAGATTTGGCGATCTCTGAAGAAGAGAGGAAGGAGTGGCCCTCTAGACATTGCTGGACTGGATTGATGAAAAGCCCCCACAACAACAGCATTAACAGTAGTACCTTTGAGACTAACTATTCCTTACCTCTGCACTAAACATTATTGCAAATATGTAATACTTACAACTTCCTTTTATGTCTCCTCACCTTTGTTGTGCTGCGATGTAACCTCCATTGTCAAAAGATGAGCTAGTCTGGTAATCACAGATCCTTCTTAAGTCAGAAGATCAAATCAGGCTTGGCAAATTGAAATCTTGCTTAAAAGGGGACAAAGAGATAAAGTTTTCAGATGGGATTTGAAGCATGGAGTGGTGTAATAAGACTGATCAAACCAACAGAAATGTTTTCTTCTAACACAGTCTCTCTTTACAAGTTCCCAGTTCAAGCAATCTTCCTCTCCTATCTTCCGGGGGGGGGGGGGGGGAGGTGGGAATTTAGAACATGTTGCTGGCTAACATACTTCTTTCTCTGGGCTTTGAGCAGGGCTGCAACTGTATTTCCCACTCCTAACCTTGGGTTAATATTTTTATATAACGCAAGCTTGCCTTTCTTCCCTGACTCATAGTAGTGCAGTCAAAAATGAATTTTAAAATCCATACATTGAACTATTAAAATACATCAAACTATTAAAACAAAAAACAAATCTAACATTTAAGTGCAATTAAACTTAATGGTTTAAGTGCTGGACTGACTCAGGGTTCGAATCCCCGCTTGGCCATGTAAACCCATTGGGTGACCTTGGGCAAGTCACACGCTCTATACCTGAGGCGAAGGCAATGGCAAACTTCCTCTGAACAAATCTTGCCAAGAAAACCCCATGACAGGTTCGCCTAGGGTCGTCATAAGTCAGAAAATGACTTGAAGGCACACAACAACAAACAAAATATTGTTGGCAAGGAAATACGGATCTTATGACTAAAAAAAAAAATAACCCAAAAACTAATGTTAAAAGCCCTGGCACAGGAGGGCGAGAAAAGATGCAAAACTGAGGTTTGTCTCTGAAGGCAGAGAAGGCATAGAGGAGAACTGTAAGAAGGATAGGATAGTCAGCCAAAAAGGAAAGCTGATTAGGATTTTTGAGAAGCTGTGAACTGCTGAGACTCAGGGGTTAATGTTATCTGTTATTGTATGCCTTCAAGTCGTTTCTGACATATGGCAACCCTAAGGAAAATCTATCATGGGGTTTTCTTGGCAAGATTTGTTCAGAGGAAGTTTGGCATTGCCTTCCCCTGCGGCTGAGAGCATGTGCCTTGCTCATAGTCATCCAGTAGGTTTCATGGCCAAGCAAGGAACTGAACCCTGGTTACCAGAGTCATAGTACAACACTCAAAATCACTACGTCACAGTGGCTCTCAATGTGTTACCTAAATGTGTCTTAATAAATACGAAAACACAGAGACAACTGTAAAAAAAAATACATAAGTGAAAGTTGATTAAGACACAATGTGTTATCTAAATGTATCTTAATAAACTTCCATTTATTTATTTTATTTTATTTTATTTTATTTTTTTACAAGTGTTTATATTAAGTATGATAGAGAATCTGGTCATGCTTACCACAGCAAACCCATAGAACAACATGTCCACTGGTCCTCATAGGGAGTCACTTTGAAGCCCAAGTACCCAATCCAGGGAGGGATTTTGAGGGGAAAGGGGCCAAGTGTGCGAGAGGAGAGCAAGGAAGTGGAATAGTGGGGCCAACCTGGAGAAGGCATCCATCACAAATGTATTGATTACACTTAGCTTAGTCATTAGTTTTTCTCTGTAAAATTAGCATACAGGTTGATTCATAGTATGGAGCAAGCTTGTTTTCTGCTGCTCCAGAGACTAGGACATGGAGTAGTAGATTCAAACTACAGGAAAAGAGATCCCACCTAAACATTAGGAGGAACATCCGGACAGTAAAAGCTGTCTGACAATAGAACACACTCCCTCCGAGAGTTGTGGCATCTCCTTCTTTGGAGGTTTTTAAACAGAGGCTAGATGGCCATCTCTTGGGGGTGCTTTGATTGTGCGTTCCTGCATGGCAGGACTTTGACTTGATAGCCCTCCCATCTTTTTAGAATTTTATGATTCTAGTACCTAGGCCCTGTATTCCCCCTCCCATCCAGGAAAGAGATCTTTACTCAAAACGATAGAACTACAGTTGCCCCTCCGTTTTCACGGGAATTCGTTCCGGACCCTCCTGCGAAAACAGAAAATTGGCAATATTCAAGCCCCTTTGGCTTGAATGGTGGCGCGCAGCTGCGGGTGCCCATGGGCGTGCACTGTGAGTGCCCCCCCCCATATTGTCCTGCTCTGTTTGCCACCCGCAAATGGGAAAGGGACACCAAAGGAGTGACTGTATATGATAGTTTATACTGGACCTCCTTCTTTGGAGGTTTTTAAAGAGGCTGGATGGCCATCTGTTAGGAGTGCTTCAGTTTTGTTTCCTGCCTGGCAAAATGGGGTTAGACTGGATGATCCTCTTCCAACTCTATGATTCTATGATTCTAAGTAAATGGGACCTGAATTGTTTTGGTTTTTTCAGATTTTGGCTTGTTGGCATATACATCATGAATTACCTTAGAAATGGGACCAAAGTCGAAACATGAAATTCATTTACGCTTTGTATGCACCTTAGCCTGAAGGTAATTTAATACACAATATTTTTTAATAATTTTGTGCATGAAACAAAGTTTGTCTACACCAAACCATCATAAAGTAAAGGTGTCACTATTTCTACCAACCATGTGGACAATTTTTGACTTTGGAGTATTTTGGAATTTGGAGTTTTGGGAGACCTGTATTATATGCAAAAGGATCTTGCAGCACCTTTTGAGACTAGCTGCAGGATCCCTTTGCATACTGATATTCCAGACTAACACGGCTGTGTCTCTGAATTCAATCTGTATTGTCCGCATTCATAAATTATATAGCGTACACGTGAAGGGTTCACACAGCACAGGATGTTGGGAGTGTTTTGCTCACTCTATACAAAAGGAAAAGCTTCCCAACCCTGAAATAAGGAGACATCCCTTACAAGAGAGGCCAAAATGCAGCCCACAGGCCACATGAGGCCCACAAAACGCCAAAGGGTACCTTTCTCCAAGCCTCTGGGTCCCCCCCCCCCAAAAATGCAGAGACTCCCCCTACTTTAACCAGCTAGTAAGGCTTGCTGCCTCTTGGCACAGACAAGCATGGGCAGTCAAATGTTATACAAATGCTCCCCCTTCCTTGCATCCCTCTCCCTGACTCCATTTTGTTGCTGTTGTGTGCCTTCCCGTCGTTTCCAACTTATCATGGGGTTTTCTTGGCAAGATTTGTTGCTCAGAGGTTAGCCATGGCCTTCCCCTGAGGCTGAGAGCATGTGACATAAAATGTCCGCTCCTTGCTTGCAAATGCTACCACCCCCTCCTTCCCTCCCTTTCACTCCCCTCCCTCACAAAGGCTCCCACCATTTCGCTTTGCTCATTCTAGTCCTGGCTTAAAATTTCATCTAAATTAAATTTCCA